>JAWNGG020000120.1:0-600000 GCA_036937485.2 Tetragonisca angustula | reverse complement strand
AGAAGCGTATGGAAGAAGAGGTTTATGACCAGGAATTGTAGGCCCTTCTCGTAACAGACCATGATCTGTAGTCAAATCACGGAGATCTCTGGCTAAAGCATCGTCATAACCATACACCTGAGAAGCATCCATGTAACTAGTCAGTTGATTTAATTGTTCTCGGGGAGTGAAGCTACCCCACAATACGCTGGTCGCGCCAGAACCGCAAACTGCGCTCGTTCTGATAAAGTCAATGCATCTTCTGTTATTGACTCTGGGATCGCCAGGTGGAACGTCCATAGGGAAGCAAGGTGCAGCGTTGTCGCAAGATTTCTTGCAATCTATGCCATCCCACGATTCGCTAGAAACTGCAGGAAGAGCGTGATCCAAGTCATGATCCAGAAATTGTCCCCATTGCATCACCATATGTGTGATTCCGCTGTCTGAAGTTATGTTACGAGTGGTTATCAATGTTGTCGAGATCAAACGCGCAGATGGTTTCGGAAATCCGTAGTAACGGCGATCTTTTTCCCAACCAACTGGCGATGAAAATCCATTTTCATAAATTGGTTGTAAAACTCTACGGAAACCGGTGTAAGAGGAGCCCCACGTTGGGTGACGTAGATTATTGCAACTGCCATCTGTGCTACGATATTTATTATGATAGCACATATTCGTGCAATTTTTACGGTGCCTGTGGCCCGTGCATCCGGATAATCTTTCGATTTCTCTAACCTGTGAAGCAATAGAAAATTTTTTAATATCTTAAAATATTACAGAATTTTTTGTATCAGACTTTCATCAGAAAAAATCAAGGCTCATAAATTTTTATACAAATTTTATATATTTACCACGACATATTTTTTGACACAGTGTTTCAATGATTTTTGCAAAAAATCAAGTGAATAAAAGCTCGTGTCTTTTCTAACTTTACATATATTTTTCTACGTACTTTTCTTTGAGAAAATAGAACAATAAAATAGGTAAATCTCTGAGAATTAATGGAACGATCAACATTTGCTTTCAAGAATGAAAATTATTTTTGGATACGTGAAACAGTCGAGAATATTGCAACCTAGATTCCAAGATGACAAAGTATTCAAAAGGATGCACGTGTTAAGAGGGTAAATTTGGAAAGCAATCGTGCATAGTTCTAGAGTTAAGTCGAAACTATAACTCGACGCACCTGCTCCGCCGTGAGAATTTCTTCATATCGGAATTCAGCGCTGGTATTTGCGCTTAAGCCGGAATTTACCATTCGTCGTATATTCACCAACGTCCTTTCAAAAATTTCTGCGGGTCTGGCGACTGTACGACCGATCGCGTCTGGGAAGCGCGCTAATCTAAACGGATTCGTTCGCCTGTTACCGCTAAGGAGATCCGTCAGCGTGTTATTTATGGCTCGATCGATCTCCTTGGTCGCATCCTTGAAGGCTCTTATTACTAGGACATCCGTTGCTTCGGGTTGGCGAACGCGCACCAGTGCCTGGGCGGTTATCCGGCCATATTGGTTCACAGCGGAGCATTCATACCTGCGTGCACAATTAATGACGGTGAAGCCAAACGTAAAACGCGATAAAGTTACATTGCAAATCTACTGATACATCACATTATCGATGATTATTACAACATACTACAATAAATAATTTTAATAATTCAAATCAAGTATTTTTAGATTACCAAAATTTATAATCACTTTGATATAACTTTAGTCTTGTAGTATTTTAAGATTTTTTTGAGAAAAGAGCATCATTTTGTCGATTCATTGTGTTAGATTCAGACATAGTTTATATAACTATTCTCATATATTTCTAGATATTTGTATTATTGTTTATATAAACAATATATATATATATATATATATATATTTATATTTCTCAGATTATTAATTGTAGTTATTGTATTGATCCTGATCTCTGTAATTACATTAAGTACATTGAAAGAGTATATCAATTTTGAATTCAAGAAACTTGAATAAAATATTCTTAAGCCTGTCAAATCTTCTAAAATTTACATTACAAAATTAGTCTCTTTCTTTCTTCCTTATCCTGCCCAATAACATTCTGCACTTTTAAAATGAACAAATAACACAAGAAATTCAAGTAAAAAAGTATCCAAATTCACCTTCCAGTATCTGCGGCAGTAACGTTATAGAGATACAAACTTCCCCCGCGTGATACACGGAACCTGGACCCTTCCACGGCTGTCCCATCCTTCTTCCATTGTATCACGGGTTTAGGAAAGCCTTCTACTCTGCAAGGCACTTCTATAATGGCCCCAGGTTCCGCCTCCATATCGTGTGGCTCATACGTTAGCCTAGGAGGACTGTAAGACTCGTCCACTACCTTCAAGTCCGCGCTCGTTTCAGCGTATCCATTAGAATTTCTCGCTTGGCAAACGTATCTGGCTGAGTCTGATTCCTTTACGGCAAAGATTCTCAATAAAGTTCCTTCGTTCTCTATAGTGATACGACCACCGATGGTCAACAGTTGACCGTTTCTCCACCATTGAATGGTTGGGGCAGGGCGATCGTACACTTTGCAAGTGAAAGAAACATCTGCACCAACTTGGGCAGTTTGTGACTCAGGCAGTTCGGTGAATCTCAAGGATGGTGATACAGTGATTACAGCTCTGGCCTTTCTCGACTTTGTGAAGCCCATTTCGCTCTTGGCCACACATTCGTATTCACCGGTATCCTGTTCCGTTACGTCCGATATTACTAATGTTCCATCATCTTGAATTACGTAATGGTTCCCATCGGCGGATACTTCATTAGAGTCGCGCATCCATTTGATTTCCGGTATCGGATCTCCTATTACCTCGCAGGTAAAGCTGATGGTACCTCCCAGTCGGACTTCCACATCCTGAGGGCCATTCATTATGCGTGGTTCAGCTGAAAAATGAAGATAAGAAATTCAAATTAATTTGTAGTTGAATAATTATGTATATTATATATCGTAGTTGAATAATTATACATGTATATTAAATGGACTCTGCTTATGTTATAATATTATTGAAGGATTTTGTTTGCAAACATATATAATATATTGGTATAATTAAATATATACTTAATATACTTAATATAAGTATATTAATAAATAATAATATTGGAATAACTAAAAATTTCTTTTTACTTTTAATTCTCTTACTAACTTTGCTTATGTGTGTGTAAAATTAAAATAAAAATTGTAATTTTTCATTTTAATTTTGATTAATCTAAAAACTAGTAATTAATAATAATACTATTTACTATTGTATTGTAAAGTCGTATTTTGGAAAAGAATTAACTGAACGGTTTACAATCAAGGCGTGGTTGGCATGTATTTGTAAGACACTAATCTGTCTGTCAATTTGTTTTAAGCACAATGAAACTGACAAATGCCTGACTTCAGCTAAGTTTATTTGTAGTTGTCTAGACAAAGTAATTCGTATTTCTCACTTTAATCTACATTGAAGTTAATATAATCGGCTAATATAATTGTGCCCGCAATTTATATCAGAATTTATATCAGAATACTCTTCGAATAGACAGAAAGATAATATTTTTATTTCTATGATTAATATATATCTCTCTTTTTCATTAAATGCATGCGTTCAGGTAATCGAGGATAATCGAAAAAACAGCACGCCGTTGTAAATGGTATCTCTCTGTCAGACTCTCGCCACTTTGTCTTCATCACCGTTAGCGAATCAACTTTCCCAATAAAAAGTTTCTAACTGTAAAAACCAACTGTAACCCGTGATATTTTCTGATGTCATAGAACAAAGTTTTCTTAACGCCATTAAGAGCGATGCGTCCCGCGAGAGCCATAAAGGAACGCGATGGTCGATACTTCCTCTTATACTTGTATCACATTTTTCGTCAAACCTCAACTCGACGATTTGATTTTCAGACCACGAGGAACCATTAGAATATTTTGGGGAATATTTTTACTAACTTCATTATCCTTTTAAGAGTTCAATTATTCAATTGCAATAAAAATAATCCATCGTTAATTATTATCACAGATATAACAAAATATTGAGATCACGAATGATCACAATAGATTTACTAATTTTAATTTTAATTTAGATTACTTACTAGTTTTGGACTCTTAATTTTAGTGTCGTACTTCGATTTACTAGTTACTTTGTTATTAATTTATTATTAAGGGTTCAGTTACTCAACTGCAATGAAAATCGTCCATCGACATGGTTGTCAACGATCTTCCCCTCATCTCGTTCGGCGATTGACAGAAAGCCGCCATCTCGGATGGTTTGCTTTGAAGTCTCTGTACCAGCCAGACCAAATTACAGTCGCAAACGAGAGCATTGCTATCTAGACGAAGCCGTGTCATGGGTCCCACATTGTGGAAAGCGTCCGCTGGTAGATGATGCAGCATATTGCTGTGCAAGAAAAGCCTCTCCAACGACGGTAAATCATTGAACGTGCCCTTTTTAATTTCTTTCAGCCGGTTGAAATGTAGGTACAATTGTTCCAATTTTGCTAGTCCAAAAAATGCTCCCGGCGAAATCCGTTCCAAACGATTTTTGTACAGATAGAGGATCTTCAAGTTGGACGCACCTTCGAAAGTTCTTGGTGCGAGATGTCTGATGTGGTTGTCGCTCAATAGAAGCGTATGCAAATCGGTCAGGCTGTGGAAAGAACCTGGTCGAAGCTCAGCTATGTTGTTGAATCGTAGATCACTGTAAAATTATTTGATATAATGTAATAAAAATATATTGATTACGAGAGTAACAGTAAAACATTTGTTTTTATAATATATGATAATGACAAAATAGTTTTATCAAAGAAAATGGTGTATTATAAATGTCATATATGATATAAGATTATATTAACTAGTGTAAATTGTAGAAATAATTGCAAGATATAGTTCAGAATATATTTTGAATTATGTAATAACAAAGACAACGCAAAAGCAGAAAATACGAATGAC
The DNA here is from genome assembly GCA_036937485.2 of Tetragonisca angustula. Lineage (NCBI taxonomy): Eukaryota > Metazoa > Arthropoda > Insecta > Hymenoptera > Apidae > Tetragonisca > Tetragonisca angustula. The sequence goes on along the minus strand of JAWNGG020000120.1, from coordinate 595,084 downwards.
GCAAGAATATGCATAGAAGCGAAAGATAATAGAATCGCGAATAATAGGTATGTGCTTTAAATTAAATTTTATTTAAACTAAATCTCTCGTTTGCGACCTGTTCTAAACTCCCTTTTATTTTACATTTTTCTTGTTAAAGTGTAGAAGTAATCGAACAAGATCGAAGACTTCTATCCATTCAGGTCTTCTACAAACTTGAATCAAAGACAAACCACGCAGAAAGATCTCTATGTGGGTTGGCTTTTATGTTCCTCTCACAATTGAGCAATAATCGCGCTCCAAGTATTGATTACAGCAGCAATCGACTTGATAAGAGCTCGTGAATTAACGAAGAAATTTAAACTTCTTCATTCAATAAAATTCGAAATTAATTCCCATTGAAAGTTGGCCCATTTCAATTCGTACTAGTTAACTCTTTGCCTTATGATATTTTTCATGTTATATACATGTCAGAGTTACTTATTTAATACTGTGTCTAAAGAAAAGGGAAATATTGTAGAATTTGTATATCGAATAATTTATAATCTTGTAATTCGAAATTAAATTTGGAGTTAAAATACGACTAAAAAGTTGTCTAACAATCAAAATCAATATTAAGTTTTAATATAAATAGAGCTTTTCTCTATTGTGTTTGATCGTTAACGTCAGAACTAAAGTACAAAAATAAAAAAATATATATATTTTGTATTATATGCTTTTCAATTTAATTTTTTTTATAAGTTTTATACTTTAGTTCTGACGTTAACTACCAAACACAATGGAGAAGAGCTCTATTTATATTAAAATTTAATATTAATTTTGATTGTTAGATTAAATATAAGAAAAATAAGCTCTTGGCTGTTATATTTTACAGCAATTAAAATCTCTACAAATGCAATACTGCAAATGTATAAAAATTCCAGTAGTAAAACAGTTGTAGTATCGTGTGACGTAAAATTAATCTGTCGAATCAACATAGATTTGCCAGATTCTCCTGCATGTTATCGAGAAACAATGACAGTCGATGCGTTAGACATGATTACACGGTTCGCCGCTGCGAAGATCACCGGAGCCGTAGAGCGCGAATCTCTTAATTAACAATTTTACTCGACTCGTTGCACATTATTTCCTCCGTCTAAATTGTCGGGCGAGTTCTCGGTTCGACGCGCCGGTATTTTAACCTCTTTATCGCTCCAGCTGATCTTCCAGCGGTTCGTTCCGTGGCGAAGCACCGAACCAGGCAAACGAAAATGGAACGATCCGTGAGTAGAGCCGACTGCTCGCGACACACCACGGAATAATGAAAGACTTTCCCGCTAAAAGGCTTTTACGAACTACGACGTTCGTACTCTACTTCTTATTTTTCCGCCTCGTGCATCTTTTCACTTGGACTTATCTCAATTTTTCGCCAGATGCGGTAAAGACGAAAAAATTACTACATCTGAAAAGATGACAAAAAATATTGTTAATAATGATAATGCAAGTTAATAATATTGATGCGTGGTATTTATGTACATACAATGAATACCACTTTAATAATTTCACTTCGAGCACTTGTCGCGGTTTTGTAAGTTTGCAGTGGTTCGTAGAACTTAGATAAATCATGATATAATCGACATTGTATCAGTTACGTTTTCTTTGCTTTATTTTTTATTACATTATAAAATTAGAGTGCTTCTGCAAAATTTATTAATTCAACAATAAATTTTTATCTAACGATATAAACTGTATAAATTTTACTAGTTAAATATAAGATTCACATTTACAATCGTACAAATTCATACAATAATATAAGTTACATATGCTACAGTACCATCTCTTTGCAATAACATTTCTCTCCCAGATGTTCTTGGGAGAACAGGAATATCTTTCTTATTTTTTATGACAACATTTCACTTAGAAGTTTATGATAGAAGATAGTTTTCTTTTTATCAACGTTACATTCCCTTCGTTCTTCTTATTTCCACTTTTTGTGAATGACGATATATTAATATGAAATATCCAAGAGAATATATCGATTATCCCAATTGATGAAAAGCAAAAATCACATCAAATTACTACGTACGATGTGCTATGAAAGGAAAAGAAGCCAATAAAAATGATAATGAACGGGAAACAAATTTACTTTCACCTTGGCTAGACGACTTTGCTATTTTACGTACAGATTGACATGAATATTAATAAGTATTATTTACCTGAATCGATCGTTATAATTTTCTCAATAATTCAACAGCAATAAGATCTGATAAAAAATTAATATTAAAGAGCTCTTGACGAAAACGACAGGGACAATATTAAAAAAATTATACTTTTAGAAATATTCAATAATGTTAACTTCTTGATATACGTTTCCTTAATTTTATTCACCACATTCCAGCATCAAGGTGACGTCACAGCAAGTTAGTGATCCACAGGTATATCCTTATATGGGATTACATACTACTTACTACGTCTGCGGTTTTTCTGACAATTTTTATTTTTGCATTTCCTTCTTTTTTTTTAGTCAACTTCAACTGCAATCTAGGTGTAGATTTCAAGGCAAAACTTTGAAACTGAAATTAATAAAAAATATAAACTTATAGAAAAAGAAGCTTTGTTGTTTGTAACTATCGTTGAACTAATAAGCTATTTATCTTTGTTAAATATCAAATGTATAATAATAGTGTTAGATATTCATAATGGAGTAAAGAAATTATTAGACAATCAAGATAGAAAGTTTCGACAAAATGAAAATATTCCAAACAAAATATTTACAATGCTTTTTTCTGTTCTCTTTTATCGCAAATAATTCCAACTCTTCTGTCCTGTATCTTATGTAATCTCTAGGATAATTTTTCCAATACGTATCCGTGGCTTAATTGTTTAGACAACGATCGTTACATCAGGAAATTTTTATCTGGAAGGCGTATCGTAAAGGTGTATTTATTCAATGAAGTCAGGGCAAACCCCACTTAAGGATACTCAATATTCAGGTCAATATCCATAATAGGTATACCTTGCCTCCGATCGATCCGGAGACCGTTCATTTCATCATTTTAAAAGATTTCTGATCCCCGAAATTACGTGTAACATTTGACACTTACAGCTTCTAATAAAATACTTGTTTAACTTCCAACCACTATCTTCTTCTTTATTATGAATTTATAAATAAAATTTCCTCTTCGTCTTCCTTATATCAAATTGTAGCTAAAACTAATGTAGTGAAAACAATTTGCATGAAATAAAATTCTCTCTCTCTCTCCCCCCCCCGTCTCTCTTTCTCTCTCTCTCTCTCTTCCTCTGTACTTATTTCCATTTTATATTAAATTTTAAGAAGAGTATCTATCATAATATCAAATTTTAATTAGGTTTAATATTATCAGATACGGTGTATTTTAGGTTTTTTTTTTTAACAAACGTTATCTTAGTTAAAGTTTTACTTCAATTAAAAACTTCTATCATCAATCTTGAAGACACATCCGAAGTTCTGCCTCCCCCGTTTTATCTTTTTCACCTGAAATTATTGAATTACTCTCATTTATTTAAAATCGATTTAGTTCTATTCTTTATACTCGAAGTAAAAAAAATTTACGAAATAAGAACATGTTACGAATTAAATTGAACTCTGTGCTGCTATCTGAAGACTAATTATTTTCCATCTCATTGAATAATCTCTCTAAACGTATCATTTAAAATATTTCCATTCGTTAAACGTACGCGGTAAAGTTTATATTTATAACAGCACTATTATACAAATAAAGGGACTAGATTTGAATTAATCGTTCCAAAGTAACGATCCTGCTTCATGTTTTTCGCCAAGATGCTTGAAATCAACGAGATTATTTTACCCAGAGTAGAAGAAACAGAGACCATCAAGGAGTCGTCGTGTCGAGTATCAATTGAAATGCAATTCGATCCCATCTTAATAAAAACATTCTGGCTTTTAACGAAACAACAATTTTTTTTCCAACGAAAGTCAGTCTGGGCGATATCTGTCATTCCTTTTTGCCAATTTTTACAACCAATGCACTCTCAAGTATTTCTTGTCTATACCAGTTATAAATAGAGGATCGTAGTATCTTATTCTAATTAAATATCTTATAATTGTCTTGTATATTAATAAGTCATAATATTCAATATGATACACGTAAGTGATATATCTTCTCCAATAATTAGCCATGTAGTAAATTCTCATTTATCATCACTCGATATATGTATTTATTTATAATCAAATAATTACGTGTATAGAAGTTTTGTTGTAAAAAATATTGTATTATCTTATTCCAGTTACCTTATCATCACAACTCAAAAATAAGAATAATTCATTTTGCGAATTTCAAAATCAATATTTGAACTTAACACGAAGAAGAGAATTCCTTACTAAATCTTGCATATCAAGAAAGACAGACACACCCGATATAACAAAACCAGTAATAAAGGAACCTATAGAAAGGATATTCATGGAAAATAGAATTTGCGTAATAATAGTGCCAACAATGAGATCATCAAGGCTAGTTTACACAATCGTAGAGGGAGCTTAACTGTCGAATGTCTTTGGTCACCTCTTAATAATATCGATGCATTGCGAATGGGTGCAAAGTCTTGCAAAATTTTGTTGCACACTAGCGCGAAAAAAGTGTCGCTGCGGGTTAAAGGAAAATCAAGGAAAAAGTAAATCTTTTCGATTCGAGGAACGATGTTTGCTTTACGCGTTTCGCTCGACGCTCAGCGACAGAAGTAATTTATTATAGCGATCTAGCGAACAAGCGTGTGGGGATTAGATTTTTGCGCAATCCTCGTTTGTTGATAGAGGAAGAAGCGCCATTGCCGGAAGAAATACATAGATATGAAACGTTATTCGAGGTCCTCTCACACTTTTTAACATTTTTACTTTTCACTTTTTTTTTTAGGGAGCCAAGGATTATATACCAGTCCTATTATATACCACTTTTAAAATAATTATTAGTCATTGTTTCAGAAACGGAACCAGTAAATCTTCCAGTTTGATAAAGACTTATTTTAAAAAAAGTTACAACAGGTTAAGGAGGAAAACTGTTTCATCGGTAAAGTGACGAAGAGTTTGAAGAAGATAAATTGAACTTATGTAGAATTACGTCATAGACTGATTAGTGTTTTCAGTCGTCTGTGTTTAAGCGCGCGATAAGAATATAAATTATTTCACGATATTCTATTATGCAGGAGGTTGTCCGGGTTAACCTAAAGGCTTACGGTTCAATCAATGACAATTTTTTTAATTACAAAGTAATTACATTTTTTCATTTTTTAAATTTTTAATTACATTCTTTTAAATACATCCTTCAGGGATAAGAATAATGCATCGTACATTTGTTTCTGAATCACCTCCCGATGTAAATGCTGTATCGTTCTTGTACTAAACGAGATCCTTGCACTGATCGTCGATCGTAAAACTCTCTTCAGTTCCATTCGGTAAATTTCAAAGGAAAAAGGAACTCATATTTATCAGAATTGTATAAAATTAGAACAATTTTGAAATAAATTTATTTTTAAAGGTACATCTCTACATATTTTTCTACATTCGTATTTCTAAATCTATTAGTCTACATTTGTTATCGTAATATAATCTTTTACACTGTATGCTCATTTCGTTTTTTCCAACAAAAAGAGTAGAAAAAAGTTGTAAAATTGAAACACAATCTTTAACCCCATTGTGGGTGACAAAAGTGATAAAGCATTATCTATAGATATATTTTTATCGTTTTTTCCATCCATTTAAATACGTATATATAAATACGTACATATATATTCCGTTTCTTTTGCTCAAAGGAAAAAGATCAAATGTTCTTCTTGAAATGAAGAAAAAGAGGATGTTACACATACGTGTATGCGCATATTCATTTTATAGAATGTATACGGATGATGTCATGGACAGAAGTGTTGATAAGAACGAGGGCATGTTAAGAAAATAACAGTATAACAAAAGAAGGAGAGACATTATTTCTTTTTATGAATAAATTAACTCATCGTCAACTTTTTAAAGATATTTTATACTGTTTACAAATTGGATGAAAACGAACAGAAATATTTACGACAGAAACTTAGGATATAACCACCATTTATTATTCTATATTCTTTATTCTGTATTTTTTTTATGCAGGTGTTAAAACTAAAAGTTGTTGAAATAAGAACAACTCGTTCAAGAATTTACAATTCCTTTTTAATGAATATCTTGGAAAATTGCAATTGAATATTGGAAGGAAAGATCATAGAATTTCGCAAAGATTGAGTTCAATAAAAATTAATTCGATGTGTGCAGTCTGTGGAGAGAGAATTTACATTCATGTTATCCACCTTTGTTTCACTCTTCAAACGTTCATTTACGTCTGTTTGTATGCTTCTTATATATAGCTTCAGTTGCACGGTCACGCCTATTTTAACTGTATTCGAATACTCGCCTGTGCCATACAGAGAAATATATACATTTGAGGCACATATTTATACGATTGACAATCTTGTTACAAATGTATTGATGCATCATTTTTTTGAGAAATATAAAATATTTATAATTCTGAAGAATATATTGCACCACATACACGAAAAATTGTATGCAAGTGATTTTCTTACATCGAATGTATTTAAAATACAATACCATGTAATCATTTGATATATAAATATACGTATAATACATACGCGATTCTTTTCAGCTTTAATGAAACGCGATCCTCCAATTATCCAGAGAAATAAGTACTTATGTACCTTTAATCAGGTTATTGCTCTCATATCACTAGGATAGTCTGGCATTATAAAGCTTTATGAAATTTCAATGCGGTTGTATGATTTTTTTGAATCACTCATGCTACTTAATTATCCGACTGCTTGTGACGATATCTTTCATCGACCGACGTACAGTTCCATAAATCTATGAAATACAATATTATACGATTATGTACCTACTTATTATTAATATTTACAATTTCAAAAATTTGAAACTTTTTCCGGATAGTTTGTATTTTCCAAATTTCGAGTTTAAGGAGTACAAGGAGGAAAGGATTTTCAAAAAAGGATATTTTCAAAAATTTTTGAAAGGATGCCAAGAATCTTTAATTCTCAAAAAATTAAATTCTTCGGCTGAATTTCTCAGAAAAAAAAACTATATATATATTTTCTGTCTATTTAGAAGACTATTTCTAAATAGACAGAAAAACCAAGATTCAACGAATACCACTAAATCGTCAAAAAAATGTAAAAATGTATATTATACTATATTTATACTGGATTCCAAGCAGCCAATATAATTCCCTACTTCCTACGTGCACTCACGTTAGAAATATTCATAGCCAGTCTACACCATGAATATTTCCCGATTATTACTCCATCCCAATTTCTCCATAATTCATCTGCGGAACACGGTATGTATCAATCGATACGTACAGTCACACTTTTGCATATAATCATCAGTAGATTTGCGGATTTTTTATGCAAATTCATATTCTTGAGAATATAATTAAAAAAAAAAAACTGCGATAGAAAATTGTTTTACCTACAAAATATTATGGTAGAAAGCACCGTGTTTTCGATATTTGGTATATTTTTCTCATATTATGATTATTACAAATTGCAATTCTGCTACAAATTTGCGTAAAAATTCGCAGCCTGATCATCAGTCTGAGGAATTGAAGTGAAAGAAGAGTAGAATTTGAAGAAGAAACCCACTTACAAGACCGTCGTATTGGTTGGTACCCGTGGTACACGGTTCAGCTTCTGAAACATGCATCTCACGGTGCTCCCAAAGCACATGCACTTGTGAGGGCATTCCACGTTCTTCCCGTTTCGCCACTGGTCCGCGTTGGATAATGGCAGGATCAACAGGAGCGAGTAAACGGCACTCAACACCAGTCTCATCTTTGCTGTATCTATGTGTGAATCGATTCTTGTTCACATCGAAGCTGCTTCTCGCACTGTTTCACGTGCTAGCACGTGCTGATATTGGTCATTGAGACAAACGCGTTTTTCGTCTGGCAGCGGTCTTTGGCTACACGATACTTTCACTTCTATTTGTTTCAGAGATCCACGAGCTATTCCCGTTAGTGAGCCGAATGTCCTGCAATCAGGATCCGTGCAATCCTGTATGTACACTGTGTTGGCTATGTTGAAGGTAGCAATTTATTTTTGTCAATTTACTTACTAGTAATACTTTTTGGATGCATTTGTCTAGATGAATGTTTGTGGAAAGTACGATGAAAAAAGAAAGATTTTTGATTATTTAAACATTAAGTTTAGTATCCAAGTTAATATCGGACTGTTGGAGTGCTACTATGGAAGAATGTGGAAAAAATGATTTTGGAGTAAGTATTATAAAGATGGGTATTGAATATTATTTAGATTAAACGTTGAGTACGAGAGTATTATAAGATATGTTGTTAAATTTTTGAGATTTGGTACAAATATCAAGAAGTTACTGACAAATGACTATAAACATTAATATGATTTAATAACAGATCTAACAACGATGATACAAAATTTCAATAAACTATTCTTGAGCAAAATTTCTAGGAGTACATAGGTAACATGTTGTTAAAGTTTAAGATTTAAAAATTGCCTGTTGCCTTATACATACGTATTTAATCTGAAACAACATCCTAAATAATTTAAAACAGAAAATACAAATTAATTTATTTAATAACTCTAAACTAATCCCAAATAATTAGAAACTAATTAGGCATACTATCACCCCACTTAGAGCCTCCAAACAATCTATTCTAAACTTGAATTTCTGAAACTTCGGAAACGAGAGTAGATGCGAATATCCACACTAAATGAAACGCTCTGTTCACAGGAACTTCACTAGTGCAAGAACGAAGAAAGCCCAACCCTTCTGCGTTTTCAAGTTTAGTCGATGAGATTCCTTGAAGCCTGAGCGACTGTCGAATATCGTCTGCGTGGATCAGCGGACGAAGCAACAGCAGCGACGAAGGAATGAACAAACGCGGAGAGACGCCGCCGCTGCGTTCTCGTCTCGTCACAGCGGCTCGGCTACTACTGGAGTTGCACAGCGCCAGCCCGCTCCGTCCGCTAGCGAGCGTGCACAAGCATCTTCTCGCGAGTCCTCCTCCCCCACTCGCTCGCACGCGCAACATTTCGTTTCACCGTGCCTCTCTCTTTCTCTCTCTCTCTCTCTCCTCGCTTTCTTCACATTTCTTCACAAGCTTTTTGTTTATTTACCTGCACACGTGGACGCACTCGAATGGCAATAACCTCTGCGATATAGCGGAATCGTAATACAGCTTATGCATCAGAGTTTTATACGCTCGTCTAGACGAACAAGAGATAAAGGCACGAATTATCGCACTGAATTATCAGCGAAGGTAGAAAACGAAATCGATTGAAGATCGAATCTGTCGTATGTTCTTTAAATCATAGAAACAATTTCATCGTTTCAGTCGTTATTGGTTAACTGATCGACGAACGTGTAGCCTGGGAATAACAAGTAAGAAAACACAAGATGATGCAATCTCCATAGTGGAAATAAAAAGAAAAATTATATGTCATTTCGTAATATGTATACATCAGTGCAATTATTAAAATGAATCATTATATTTCATCTCTTGAGATCTTTCAGAATATAGTACACGATCATTTACAACTTCAAGAATAAAAATTGCATGATAAATAATACGATTTTACTTTGCATTTTAAAATAATACACGTGAGGTTACATTTTTAATGTTAAAAAAAAAAAAAAAGAGGATGTCCATTATATTTTCTTTCATACAACACAGTCCAAGAGAAATTATTTCAGCAAACTACTTCAGTTTGCATACAAAGCGCGGTTTCAAGTGATTGCTTCTTAACTTGCCGCGCTGTATGTTTCTTTTTGTGGCGTGCAATTTCAAGGGAACCATCACTGTATAATTGGCCGCTTTGTATCTGTCCACTTTTTCCGCGCGGCGCTCTATGGGACAGTTTGTTCTTGCGTGGTAACGCCATTGTGATCGCGCAATTTGCCTTCCTGAGATCTCGGGTGCAGAGAACAGTGGTTACTGTTCTTGGTTTTATCCTTTAAATCGTACATTATCAATCTTTCAGGTACGTTAGTCTATTGTTCTGTTTATTACTTTTGTTATAGATATTGACATGTTATTATATTATAGACATTGATTGTTATAGATATTTAGAAACAGTTTCTAGAATTTTAAAATCAACTTCGATTAAATTGCAATTGATAACAATGAAGTTACAACAATAATTGGTCTAAGTACTTATCCATTTAGCAGTTCTGAAAGTTGCAAAATGATCGAAGATAGGAACTAACAATAAGGCTCCAAATATCTCTTAACGTGTCGTCTTAATTTTACGCTAACTTCCTGTTACTCCATATTAAAACTGAAATTCTAATCTCTTTGTTTTCAGAATTACACGGCACTTCTTAGATCTTGCAATTAAGATCACAGAATGCATTAGCCTATCCGCTCGCTACGGAACACACGCACGCTGCATTCGTAGCTGTACTTCACCATCAAAACGAAAATGCAATATTCGGCGTAATGCGATATTTATCGACAACATTGCTCGCGCGCGGGATAACCCATTAACATTCCGTATGAAATCCATAGACAGATAAGTGAAATGCCCTGTACAGAGACGCGTTTGCATACACGCTTTGGTATATCTAGATGCTACATGCATCTGCGCCAGTGAAACGTGCATGCACGCAAGTTCAACGAGCGTAGCAGAGACTGGCGCCAAACGGCGATCCTAACATCGGCCAACCGATCCGCGATCGCCTCCTACGATGATCTTCTACGATGACACACCCCCGTGGAAACGATTGAACATAATCGGGCCTCGTGTTTACAGGCTATTCCTGATAGATATCGTCAGATAGATATCAATAAACGTACAAGTCGTGCAAATGACGGTCTCGAGCGTGGTATTACATAGGACGTTTGTTGATAAATGGCGAGTATCGATCGCTGAAGGTTGCCTAGAGAGTGGAAGTTGAGATTTACGTAAGATTATTTGTGCTTATTGTTAGTAGTACAATATCATATACATACAACATAGTATACTCAACATTATGTATAATAATAATATATTAATACAGAATTATGTATTTTTTACAGATGGTAGTAAGAAGTTCTTTCATGGTATGCATGGATTAATTATCAATATGAAAAGTCAATAATAAATTTAAGAAGTTGAACTTAAGGAACTTCTTATTGTTGAACCAAAAATATCTTATATGGTTGGAAAAATTTTGGGAGGAATTAATAATTAAATATACAAATGATACTAGAGAGGAGCGAACTGTATGTGCAAGGGATCATGAGACTATTCTTCATTCATAAATGAAGTGAGAGGAAACGTGAAAGTATTTTATTCATCGTACCGTAGATACGGCAATGCATAGAATATTCTAACTAAAGAATTCCCAGCACTGAAAGTATCCTGCCGAAAATTCATTTCAATTCCCCGAGAAACTGAATTTTATCAAACTCCGCGTGATCTAAAATTCTTCTGAAATTCAATTAAAAGTGTTTCAGAGCACTTCGTTGGTAAACCTATTCAGAGCTTGTAATTTGACACGGAACAAACTGTAATCTCCTTATTAAGATTCGTCGAATGATTTTGATAAGTTTATGAATTGGGCAAACACAACGCTTTGTGAGAATGACTTCTAATCGCACATGCAATGTGTTCAACAGTCGTAATCAGTGACCCAGAATGTTAATACTTTCTCCTTCTTCAAGTATTCTTTTGTTCTCCGTTCGAATGCACCTGTATTGTATCCGTGACGCACAGCTGTTCCGTGACAATGCAATAACGGGTCACGGCGGTAATAGCCCCGTTCTTTCTTTCCATTCTTTATATTCCGCCCTCGAATTCGTTCGATGAATAGAACCAGGCATCTATGAAATATTTCTACGACAGGTTCCAATACTACATTTGGAGAAGAATATATGTGTATCAGGTAGATAAACACGCTGTCTGGACGATCACTATTAGGTCATCGAGATCGAATTTCGAAAATAAAACGATACGTGGTTAAATAGACTGGAAGAGAAAATTCTCTCTCTCTCTCTCTCTCTCTCTCGTGCGCGCGCTCTCTTTAAATCATGCAAGTATTTGAAATGGGAATGTAACAGTAAACAATCAACTATATCAAAATTAAAATGATTGATGGGATGGATATTTAAAATCCAAGTTTGATTGAGGCAATTTTTTTGGAATTTGGATGTTAATGCTAATGGTATAATTCAATAATAATAATAAGGCTAAAAATAGTATACGATGCGTAAAGCTTATAAAAATCTTAATTGTCGTAAAAAAGGTGATTATCAAGTAGTAGCAGTGACACTTTAGATGATAATTAAAAAAAAAATTTGATTAAAACTTTAACGAAATAAAATAGTATTCTAAATGAACTTTTTAATTAAAGATACAAAGCTAAATTAAATAGTAGAAACATTGTTAGAAGAAAATTACCATAAGTGTAATAACAAATTAAAATCGTTATTTTATTACAATGAGAAACGTGATTCCAATAATCTCTTCATTTATTATATTTTAGAATCTTATTGGTTAATTGGCATTTTCTTATTTGCAGCATAAATAGAGAGACAAATTACGTAAACTTGTAAAGATAACAGGATACGAAGTATGACAAGATTATCTTATCGAGTGAAAATATAAATTTGTATAACGGAGAAATGACAAAACCGTAATCGCGAAAATGTACGAAGAAGTGAAAGAGATACAATAAGACGCGACTTGCGAAGAGTAATTATCGAAACAGTATCTACCGACTTATATAAAATCATTTGAATAATCATATGCATCAGCATATACGATTCGTACAACCCTGACCGAGGTTTCAACAGCTTATTTTTTAAAGCTTTTTTCAATTGAGTCAGATAATCAAGAATAGATATATAAATATCGATGTTCAACTTGTTTTGTTGCAATATTCTCTTCGATCCCACAGGAGCCGATTCGTTGAAACAGTTTCGTGAATTTTCTCGCCTCGAGGTGGATCAGCACATTCGACGATTAATTTTCATTAGAACGTTATGTAGATCTAATGGCGACCGTTTATGGTCATTATATCAAAACGATCTAACGATGATTAATACCAGCATCAACGCAGCTGTATCTAATCTGGATGTCCTTTTAACAAGACCCGACGAAATCATCCTCTTGGACCCAGATAAACGTGCCGCACGGATATTCTAGCATTAATATCAATTTCTTCGATGCCATGATTCATTCAGATACATACACATAGTCGAAATCGACTCATTGATTCCTCTGGCGCTGATACTTCATGTCGGAGATAAACCCGATTACGACAATTGCTGAAATAGCTTCTTCTTCGCGATATGTTCCTGTAACTCGGCAACACCCACAATATAACGTCTAGAAATGAATGGATGATGAATGAAAGAATCTTGCTGGAGAGGATTTATCAAATGATACAAAATCTTATTGCATAATAATTCATAAAATTGCTATTTCAATCCTATAATCAGCAGGAACAAGGATAAATTTTCTATTCTATATCGTCCTTCTTTCTTCTCTTGTTTTCTGTATTCTTTTTTTATTTATTCTAATAATTAATTTATCATTCCATTTTCATTACATTAATCTAAATCAAATTGGTAAAGCTTCTTTTTTTATATTTTGTATTTGACTTTAGTTTGTAATTGTACATTTTTTATTTTCCATATATGCTTGTTAGATAAAGGGAGATGGGTATGAAGAGTAATGTATATGATATACCTTCAGAGAAACAGGATTGTTTATTTTCATTGTTGCATGTTCATTCGATGCTTTAGCGATAAAAAAAATCGGAGATGGCCTTGAAAAACGTATCAAACCGACTCCCTTTATCCTCCATCTACGCGAAAGCACTTGCAAATGCGTTGATTCAGCGTCTGTTTCACACTATGTTCTCATATTTCGTGTTTCTTCGTTCGCTTTTTATTTTGCAAACGTATTGCTTTTGCATAGCACTAATCCATTAATGAAATTTAAAATCCATCAATTAATTTCCAATCCATTATTATTATCTTCAATAACAAAATATATCATTTTATAAAACATGTAATTTTATATAAAATATAAATCTTTAACGAAGTTCTTTAATGAAAAATTGTTCTTTTTATGAAAGATGAAAGACTAAAGAGATTTTATGAAAAATTGTTCACATTTATATGAAATATTTAATTAAAATTAATTAAATTAATTTCTTCTATAGCATTATGTTAAAAGGTTGTAGCGTAAAAATTATATAGAATACCAGTACTTATTGGAAAAATAGCAATTCTACTATTGTTGCAGAAGATGCGTTGATGCGTAATCAATTATGAGAATCTATTTCACCATCTTCTTTCATCTAACAGCACAGAAGAACAGCCAATCTAGCCCTTTCACTGGATTCCACACGTTTCAACATATTTGTATCATGGTATTAATGATTTATTACGATGAACTAAATATATATAAAATTATCGATAAGAAAACAAAGGTTTTTACTACGCTGTTCAAACAAGATAGATATAATAAAAGACAAATATTTTGTCTTCTCATTTTTAAAATTTTTAAATAATTTTCATTTCGTTTGTCTTTATAATGTTGCCATTTCATATCTTACCCTTTATGTGTTTAATTGTATCTTTTATGTATTTAATGTGTTAAATTCCTTTTTATTGTTATAATGTAATTGTTACTAGTATTATTATTAGATTAAGTTATATTTATACCTTTCATCTACCAATGAAATTTTCGTTTTCAGTATGTTGATCTTCTTTGTTGAAAATTCTTACACATGACCAACTACAGAAATATGTTTATCAACATGCAATTTTTATTGCATAAGGCGTAAGACATATCCCACGACATCGAAGAAATTACCAAAATATTTCAAGCAGCTCAAAATTCGGATTTTGTATCAAGAGAAGATGAGACTCGAAGAGGTGGCATGACAAAGCCCCCCCCCTCCCGGTCGAACGGTTCTTCTGATACAGAGCTTTTTCGAAAAATGGTGGATGAGACAAGGATAAAGTGGGTTTCGATATATAGCAATCTCCACGTGATTTATGGGTTATTATTATTATTTGTAATACAATTATGAATTATGTAACAAATAATGAGTTAATCGGTTGTGACCGCTTATTTAGTTTTTATATAATTAAAAGATTTGTTAAGTTGTTAGGGAAATCGTTGATTTTTAAAATTCTGGATTGAATTTTTCTATGATAACGTATAGTGCATTTTTAAATATTGTAAGAAGATCGTAGATTTTAAATTTTGATAAATATTTTAAAATATAATATGATTTGATAAAATGATAGATCTATTCTGTGTCTCCTTTTTGATTAAATATCAAGTACACTCTAAATACATTTCTGTGTTTCAATAAGTAAAAAATCCTTTTATAAGTATTGATTTTATCGTTTCTAGCGAAAAACCCATCGATGTATTCGTAAAACACGAATCAGATCTCTTTCTGATACACACACATAAATACATAATATAAAATGGAATAATTTTAGATACTAATCTCGTGTTTTGGAATCTAGAAATACTAGTTGACAACACCGTAACAGATTTCATTTTACTCATTGTTAATCATTTTACTTGGTTCCCCTACTTACCTGGTTTACCTACATCTCTGTTTACTTTCCCATTTCTGAACCGTAGAATGTATTAAAAAAACTAGTGATTCCTTTCCTGGTCGGCATTTCAGACTATGAGACACAAAGTCCCGTTCTTTAGTAAATGATAGAACTAATATTCTATCCTCTTCAACTGGAGTATCCTCTTTTTGAAATCTGATCATACCCAATATAAAATTTCGGGTCGTAGTTGACGATGCAATAATGACCAACGTTAACTTGTGTATCACTTGCACCAATGATACTGTTCCTTCAGCGAAATTATCTGCTTCTTTCCTCTTCCTTTCTTCCACAAGGCGGTGATCGTAGTCATCCAGTCAGCTATTTCGAAACCTATACTATGTTTGATACGCACTTCATTCAATTTCCAAGAATTTTTGTTCGAACAACCACGACACGAACTTTCACAACAGGAAGCCTGCAAAGATGAATTTATTCATTTACAAGCGTTCGACGGAGAAATCACGGACGAACCGGCTGTACCACATACAGCAGTCTGAGAAATGACTTTTTGTGAACGTAACTCAATTTCATATTTACATTTTCAATTTCTTTCGATTTACATGTTGTTATTGTGTCAGCTACGGAAAATTACTAATTTTCTATCTAATTGCAAGCAACTGTACGTGTTGCAACTTCTGTTAAGTGATTGCAAGGGTTGCCCTAATGTCTAATCCAAAATGTAACAAATGAACGTTGTCTAAATCCGTATTGCGCGGCGTAACACAAGACTTGCGGTATTCTTCGAGGATTAATGGGACCCTCGGTGCTCTATACGGTGTTTAGATCTCTTCTACGAAATTCTATTAATAACGCTGGGTGCTTCGCGGATTAAATCGCGATCGTAGATACACAGGAAAAATGAATATATATGTACGTATGTATATATATTCTTGTGCGTACCAACGGAGCATTCATTGACCCTGGTTAAAGCATCAAGCCGGACCTAATTTCTGCTCCTCGGATAATTATGCGAAGTTGAAATTTAATTCGTTCGCTCCGTTGAATTCGTCGGCTAATTCGTCATTGTTGCTGTAGAGGACTGATATTAAAATGCGGCCGCTATTTTACATGGAAATTCTACATTTCTATGCGCGTCAAAAGCTTCGTAGTTCCTCTTTTGTTACGTTCGTTCTACGGGCAATTGACGATCAGATTGTTCTTTTAGCGTAACTTCTGGAACGTACATATTTGTTAAACGATGTTATATTTTTTATTTTTTTTATTTTATTTCTTTTCTAGATTATTTTTTTTATTTTATTTCTTTTCTACATTATTTTATTCTCAATATTTTATCTCCTATCATATTCAGATAAAATTTATATACAGATATATACTATTATATATTTAAATAATAATTGTAGATTATTGTAATGTTATGTACAGTTAAGGTGTCGTCATTTTTTTTCTTTTCAGAAGAAAAGTATACATACATGATTCAATGGCAATATGATCTTTTGACATCTAAGATTTCTTCCTATTCTCACAATGTGTGTATATAATGTCCATATGAAGAGACTCCTTTGAAGGTTCTTTTTCTGTAAAATGTAAGGATGCAACTCGATTCTAAAAAAAATCACATTCTTTGAGACAGTTTATATAAGCACTTGCCGCGTTAATAGACTGTGTAAAACAATGAACGACAAGAAACAAAATTTGCGCAATAAAGTGACCTCAATCTGATTATAAACTCTTTTCATAGTTAAATATAATAAACTTCAAGAATCATTTGAACTTCTTACTCTCCTTATTAACTTCTCACTCTATATATACTGAAATTATTCTTGAAGTTGTGCTTATATTATTTAAATTAAATTAAATTATATATGTATATATATATATTATTAATAATTTTTTATTTGAAATAATTTATTAAATAATTTATTAATCTATTAAACAGTGATCAAGTACAAAAATTACATTAAACAGAAACACTAATATGTATTAAATTAACTCAGCACTGAAACGACTCCTTCGTTCATTCAATCAAGGATTTGAGTTAGGTTTAGGTTGGGTTTTTTTTCGCTTTATCAATCTCAACATCGAGAATACGTTACGCAAATTTCGCATCATTGCAAGTCTCTTTTTCATCCTCGACCTTCGCCTGGGCAAGCATAACTGTGTCTCAGTGCGATGAGGAAAGAAAATTCGCAGACTGAGAGAGAAAGAGAGAGGGAGAGAGAGTCTATCGGTTTACTCGAGCGAAACGCATGCATAATATCAACGCAGGAGCCGCGCAAACGATGATTTGTCATACAACCGTGTTGCAATGAGAAGTTGAGCGAAATTCCTTCCCGACAAAAGCAAACTGCCACGAAATGTAAAATACAAATCGATTTCTCGTTTATGCGGCGCAAACACGCTCTTGCATAACGTGTCCGACAATAGAACCAATGTAAACAGCAATCGTGGCGGTTTTGATAAATCATGTTGATTCAAGCAAGACCAACAGACTTTACTTATTTAATCGATCAGTATTTTTGTAATCGATTGTAGGTTGTATTTAACCAAGCGTCGACACGTCAACAGTGAATGCACGATTCTACGTTTTATTAAAAATATTAAACTACTTCTGAAGATATTCTTGGACATGATCGTATTCATCGTAACCTGTTTGGTTGAACTATTTCACGAAGGCTTGAAAATGACTGGAAAAGTAGAATAGGAAAATTATAAATCATCGAGATTTTTGTAAGACTTGCAGTAAAAAAAGAAAAATCTTCAAATTCGAAGCATCTAACACAATTTCTCCATTCTTGACTTTCATAATTACAGGACACTCTGTAATTTCTTTGTGCATAATTCTGTAATGAAATTGACATTGCAATGGAAATAATTAATAGTTCATTAGAATATGTAACAAACATGCTGACTCGTAAATCACGGAGCCAACCTGACGTGCATCAAGAAAACGTATTTTAGAAGAAAAGCGGAAGCTACCTTTTAAATGATTCGTTCGAGCGGGGGCAATACATCTCTGCACCCCTCGCATGGTGGAAAGCGAGCACATTAAAAAGGCTAGGAAGTTTTTGTCTCGGTTTTTGAAGGCCCGTTTTTAGGCGGTAGAACAGATTCATCCGTCACTTCAGAGGAAGACTTCAGAGCGTGGTCGTTCGCCACGAAATTACGTTCATTTCCTCTCCTTCGATAACGAGCGTCGTGCCACGCAGAATGAAACAAAAATGCCATCTAGCTAATTTTTTTCGCGAAACAGTAAGAATTATCTTCCCCCGCTAACTAAATTAACACAGATATACATCCATTTTTCTGATGAATTACGGAAAAAGCAAAAAGATCGAATTTCAATGTGCTGTTCTTATTTATAACAGTTGCAAAAAAAAATTAATCGAAATTATTAAGTTAGTTCTAAAATTAAAATTAATTTTAATAGAATATACAGGGTGTTTCGTAACTTGTGGGACCCACTTCGGGAGCTGATTGTACGCCTAAAAATAATGAAAAAAAAGTCATATAATTATATGTCCTATCTGTCTTCGTTTATGAGATATAATGAATTTTATAAACAGAGCAAACTCTATCCAACCTCCCTTTCCATAGACCGCAATAGTTCGTAAGCAAGAATTCGCACTGTTTACAAATAATACTTACTTGATATCTTTCGTTTTTTGTACTTGGTTTCTGCGAATGTGTGAATGTGACGAGAGTTTTGTATCTACCATACTTTTCACTGATGAAGCTAGTTTTACCAAGAATGGTACATTCAATTTTCATAATAATCACAATTGGGATGAAGAAATCCCACATGTTATAGTGCATTCAAAACATCAACACCAGTTTAGTTTAAACGTATGGGCAGGAATAATTGATAAATTTTTAATTGGATCTTTTTCTTGGTGGGAACACTAACAAGCACAAAGTACGTTGATTTTTTGAGCACGCGTTTACACGAAATATTAGAGGAAGTTCCAGTCGATATTAGACTTTGTATGCGGCTTATGCATGAAGAAGCTCCGCCGCATTTTAGCCGAGTGGCAAGGCAATTTTTAAATCAACACTTTGCAAATAAATGGATTGGTCCTATTGCATGGCCTGCTCGTTCTCCAGATTTGAATCCATTAGATTTTCATTTGTGGGGACATTTAAAATCTATTGTATACGCAACATCGATTGAAAATGCTGAAATACTACGAAATAGAATAGAGCAAGGCTTCCGACAAATTCGAGAAACATCAGGAATGTTAGAGAGAGTAACCAGATCAATGACAAGACGCGTGCAGGCTTGTCTTCAAATGCAAGGTGGTCATTTTTCGAGCATCTTTTGTAAAAGTAATTAAAACAGAAAATTCATTATATCTCATAAACGAAGACAGATAAAACATATATTTATATGACTTTTTCCCATTATTTTTAGGCGTACAATCAGCTCTCGAAGTGGGTCCCACAAGTTACGAAACACCCCGTATAATAATTCGTAATTCTCGTAACTTTCTCGGCGAATTTCTTAGAATTTAACTCAACCTTGTAGTTCTGTCTTTTTTTCTCAAAGGTTTGATTTTGAATACGAGAGAATAAAAATAACATTTCAATGATATTTTTTATTGCAAAGACAAGTCAAGGTTGACGTTCTATCGTGAGGAATTTGATCGATTTCTATCAATGCAGATTGCATTGTGATCGGGACAACGATAGACAGTCAATTCAAGAATAGAACGATGACAATGTAGTTGTAATTCACATGTTGAACAATACGATTTCGTTTTGACTGAATGTGTTTCGGAAACGTTAAATTTAGGTTTCCTGTACACACTGTAAATCGAACAAGGTTAATGGATCGTTTCCTCTGTCGATCATGTAATTATGATGGAAATTTTAGCAAATTAGAATGTTCGGCACTGTTAATTGATATCGTTGAACGATTTAACACTGGAGGAAAAGAAAAAAGATTCTTCAGTGAGTCGATACCTTTACATGTATCATTAAGCCGAAAATTTATTTAATTCTAATATTCATCCGTATTTATTGAAGACTGGATGTTCTATATATACTCAATCATAGTAACAATACACACTGTTTGTACGTCAATTGGATCACCTGAAATTTTGAAAAGGTGAGTGCAAAAATTGAGAACATCAGATTTCAGATTAATTACCTTCGCCAACGTTATAGCAAATTAAAAATGTTCGCAGATATCTTTTTGCGAACAAAAAGAAATGAAGAATCGCATCCAGTGTAACAATGACGATTAAGTATTTCACGCGCTATTGTGTCAGTAAATGATATTCCATTGATGCTGCACGACCTATCCTGAAACACATTACATAAACACATCCTTTAACTCTGAATGTAAATTCATATTGGCAGAGGCAAACAAGATGAAAATTTTCTTCTTTATCGTAAGACGCACCTCATAAACTATCGTTAACGTTTTAGTAAATATCTCGACAAATAACAAAGGTTCAAGCCAGGCTTCTCGAGTAAACTCATAAATATTCAATTGGTCTTCTGCGCATAACCACCATTTTGGTGGTTTCGAAATTAGGATCTAGATATTCAAGGAATGATTTCAATGAAAGTTTCATCGAAGCAAGCTTATTTTGCAAAGAAACTTGCAGAGAGAACTGAAACGGAAGGATGAACAAGTTTTTCTTTTTTAATTGTTGCATATTGATGCAACAATCCCGAAATTCTTTTTCTTTTCTTTAACACTTGAGTCACTTGACCTATTATTACGGACTCTGTTTGTAGGTATTTCAAATCTTTCGCGACCTTTACGTACGGTGAAATCGTGATTGACATCAAATCGACGTTACGTAAAACTGCTTGCATACTTAGATCGTACGCACCTCTTGCAGGACGAGTTAATGACGTACATGTGATAAAAATCTTGAAGCACGCTAGATTCCGATCACAGACGATCTGTAATTCCAACAAACTCGCTCGATAAATGTCATTCAAAAACGCGTCATTCGCGAAAATAACTTTGCCAGAATATACATACAGGATAGTCAGCGAAAAACTGAATAAAATAATAAAAAATTTAGAAAACATGTTTGTAAAAGTTATTTTTATATATATGTAAAATATCTGCATGAACATAATTAGAAATTTAGAAAACAGATGGTTATATTTGGTTGTATCATGAATTACGACTAATTGAAAGTCACAAATATGCGTTTATCAACTTCCTCTCTGGATACGATCTTTGTGTTACATGGAAGATTTTTCAAGATTTAGATTTTAGATTAAAAGTTTGTAATAATTGTGATGATTATACTCAGAATGTTTGTATAACTTTATATTCTTCTTATATGACATTTTTACGTATTGTTCGCATTTTATGTATCTTCCCATAACAGCCTAATTATAGTTTTATTGCAGTGTACTACTATAAAAAATATAAAAGAAACATTTCAAAGCTAAAATTCGTCAGTATTACAGAATAAATTGTGTTATTTTATTTTTCAGAAATTTGTTTTCGAAAGAAAAGAATAAATATAAAAATCAAATCACAACCCGTAATATAGATGACTGAGGATGAAACGAAAAGTATCTTTCTCTCTCTTTTGATTAAGAAAAGAAGTTGATAATCTCTTACTTTTGTTCTATTGCACGACTCGATGATATTGTTATATTTCGCGAGTGCGTGAATCATTTGTGTCCTATGCTTAAGTGAACTTTCTCGCGAACACATTTGCAAACACGTATGTATTTTACGTTACGGGCAAAAAGAACAGTGAACAAGCCACAGAAATAACTTGTGACTCAATATTTAGGCAGCACTGATTTACCGCAGTACATTTAACATAAATAACCACGTGGGATGAAAAATCGATGATCTACAACTTGAGCTACAAGTGCAGCTTGATACCATGATTCGCGCAGATCAGCTTACAAATTTTGAATTCTAAAAGATTTCAGTGTTGAGAAGTTGCAAACTAAAGGTCTTCAGTGTCAAAATTTTCTGACCTTGAGATAGTTTTAGATGGTTGGCATCTTGGTCTACAAAGTTGGCTCAACTTTCTCTGTCTCGAACTTCTATGCTCTGAACTGACTTTAAATTTCTTCTCACAAGTCTATATTTCGACTGGATTGATCGATTTTATCCAAGATTGATCTTACATGCATCAGATATATAAAAATTGCATAACACGATTAAAAAGTTGCTGAAAGAGACTCATTTCTGGTATGAAAATAATTACATCTTTGAATTAACTCGAAGCATAGTTCTGCTTAACTCTTGTGCAATAAGAAGAAGGGGTTGTTTAAAGTGTGTGTTGTGGAACAGTTATTTCTGTGCAGAATTAGTTGTGTTATTTCAAAAAGGAATTCATTTGAATTACAAAGTACATATTGATTGATTACAAGGTAAGACAATCTTTTTTCACTACATATAATGTCAGAAATAAGAAATAATTTTCTGGCCATGACTCCAAAGATCTCCAGAAAAGGTAAACCGAGTAGAAGATTTGTATCATTAGAAGGAAACTTAGAAATTCTTGATTGGTTGAAATTGCTGGTAAGTTAACATTTCTCTAAGAAATTTAACAAAAATGAATCAATAAATCGCACAATTAGGAAAAATGAAAGTAAAATAAGAGTTAGAGCTTCTGCTAGAGCATCATAAGAGCAAAATAAAAGCTAGAACAATTATATGAATAGAAAATTGTAGCAGGAAGAATATTCCTTTGAACACTCATTTAATAAGACAGGAAGAAAGACAGTAGTTGTTGCAACTGAGTTTTGTAATTCTGATGTTTTTTAAGGTATAAATTGCTTTTCCTCATGTCCAGCGAGTAAAAGAAAAAGTAAAATGAGATCGGGGAACCACATTGTGTATCACTGTAAATATAAATTTATTGAAGTCTTAAAGTGCTTACATTGAACAAAAAAACATACGGCAAACTGAACGATTTAAGTACACCTATATTCGCCGTATAAATATTATTTTACATCTATGGTGGATTTATTTATGATTTATTAACATATGCCTATACATAATCTGTGTACAAACCGATGGTAACGCCACATATATATATATATATATATATATATATATATATATATATATATATACATACATACATACATACGTGTGTGTGTGTGTGTGTGAATATACATATACAATTGCATGTAGAAAATACAATATGCGTTTCTCGATGGATGTTCTTATTTGATGACAATTTTTATGCCTTGCGCAACGTAACTCCACGGTACTCAAGTTTTGTACTTATCTTTTATATTTTTACGTAATGTGTACATTTACGCATCATTCGGAGGAATTCGTGTTAACAACGAACATTGCCTGTTTCTCTTATACATGCATGAATGGTCTTTTCCAAGGATACTTATCATCCGTCGTGAAAATGGTGAGCATGAATTATTCAATCGCTTATATTTCGATCAATTTAAAAGATAAAAATTGCTCGACAATATGTCGAAAAAGTCTTTTATTGTACTCTTTATTGCATTTTGTTTAGAATAACCTAATAATAATCAGGTGGACGAAAGCATATATACTAGATGACGTTCTGCGTGTGTTAAGAAAACTCGACGACGGCTCAACATTATATTTACAACTCGAAAAATCTTAATGGATATGGGAATACGACGTCATTCTTGCATAGCAAGATACGACTTACCTCGATTTTTATACAGTAAAAAAGAAATTTAATGATTGATTACAAAATTATCTAAATCGTAGAAACTAGAAAGAAGATGATTTCTCTTCGTGAGAAATAATCGAGAATACATTGCTGATGTTCCCTGAACCTAAATATCTTCGCGAGTAATTGTCCTGTTCAATCGATATGAAACAACGTTCTCGCTAAAAATCAATATCGAATGAATTGTTAAAAACTAGTCGCACTATATACAAAATCTTAAACAAAAAGAAAAACGTAGATAAATAAAGAATATCTTCAATTCTTTTGAAAGAAATGTAGCTTCCATGAGGAGGTGCCTTCTCGAAACGTATGTATTCTACGTTTTCTGATCATCCCTGACATGTCTATTATTGTTCCCATAAAAATCAATCGACGAATAAAATCAGTTCATCAATCAATTTTCCAAAACTCGACGTCTGGTCAATTTCTCCTGAGCTTTTTTCGAAGCACTCTTGGAGATTCTGAACATAACTTAGGAAATATCCAGTGAATTCGTTTACGCAAGTTTCATGTATATCGTACGGTCCCTCATCTTGCAATGCTTCAACTCTCTAAGAGCTCTCTGTGCTTCACTAGGTGACGCGAACGCCACCCTAGCGTCGCCCGTAGGCATACCTCTTTCATTATATCGACGTATGACGTTTTCCCTTTTAACATCAAAGTCGCCGAAGAACTCGATGATTTCATTAATATCAGCTTTAAAAGGAACGTTCTCTAAGGACAATACGCAACCAGGTTTGCCAAAACCTTCCACGTAATCCATAGAGCTTGGATGCCGACCTAACATGTGTCTAGGTATACCCATTAAACCAGGAGGGCACCTAGGTCCGAATCCAGAGTTACCAAAACGGGGCAGGTGATTCATAGGTCCAGAGAATCGCGGTCGTTGTTCCTGAAGTGGTGGAAAATGCTGCTGTTGTGTCTCCATGATCTGCGGATCCACCATTCCCAATGTTTCCAACATTTTGGCTCGCGGGACCAATTCTATGGTTGGTACGTTTTTTCCGAATGGCAGACCGTTCTTAGCGGTGGCTCTGAGAGCCTCGTCCGCCGTGTCGAACTCGCAAAAACATTCGCCAGCAGGTTTCCCATTCTGATTGAGCAGCATGTGTATTCGATGGGGCACGATACCAATGTCAGAGAAAAAGTCCAGAATGTCACGGTCGATGGTTTGGAATGGAAGACCCCGCATGATAACACAGTCCGAGCTGGTGGTCTGATTCATGCTATTCTGTTCGTGGTCGCGTTTCGCTTGAGCAAACTTCTCCTCGGTGATCGCTGTCGCGGTCACGGGTTTATTGCCGATTTTCAAGGATGTGTTCACCGACGCTTTTGCATCCTCTATTCTAGCGAATTGCACGTAGGCCACACATTGAACACTTCCGGACTCCTTGGTACTGGTGATGAACAGATCGTTAATTTTCCAGTCGTGGAACAATTTCGCTATATCCATTTCTTTAGTAAAGGACGGCAGATCGGTCAATAAAATACAAGCGGAGGATCTGACATCCTCAATCCCGTCTTCTCCACGGTCTCTTTCCTTTTCAGGGGAGTACGAATCCACTGCTTTGTCGAAGATACTTTCGTCAAGGTGCAGCACTTCCACTTCTGATCCTCTGACGAATCTGGTCGTGCTCAGAGCAAGCTCTTTACCCTCAGCTTTGCTGAATTTAACATAAGCAATACCAACGCGATTGCCATGGTTATCGTTAATTAACTTTAGTCCATCTTTTCTGATATATATACCTTGAAACGCATGACGAATGTCATTGTACGTAGCGCTTAACGGCATGTTACGAACCTCCACGCAGTATCCGCTTCCTCCACTATTCTTACTCTCATTGGAGAACCTAGAGCTGTTTGTCGAGCCACGGTTCCCTCTGTCGTTATCAAAATTGAATTGAGAATTGTTTGCTTGGAAAGCATGTGGATTGCGACGCCCTTCCAATTCTTGTACCTTGTTCAGGAAAGGGTTGTTTGGTCTGATTCCTGGCCTGTAGTTTAGAGAACCGTTCGAACCATACATATCGGCTCCGAACTGGCCTGATCTGCCAGGGAACCTAACTTGATCCATTCTAGCTTGCTCACTTTGGTTCCAAGGCTCCTTTGGTCTGCTCAATGCACTCACTCCTGTACTCAAGTTGGGTAGATTTGATCCACCCACGTTCTGGGACAATGAGTTCATGCCCACAGTGTGACCGAGAGTCTGTATATGCGACTGCATCAAACCTCCGACACCGTTTATCCCATTTATAGGGAACTGACCTTGCTGAAGCATCGATTGCTGACCAATCACTGAATTGCCAAATGTCATAGAACGTGTTTCGCCATCTTGCGACAACGCAGCCACTCCTGCGCCTAAAATTCCAGGCGCCAGCATGGCAGCCTGCATCTGTGTTTGCGGTGGAACCTCCCATATACCATTTTCCAATGGTTTCTTCCCACCAGCCACGGGTTTATCTTTATGAAACTGTCCTACACAAACTACGTCATTATTGTCATCGTCGTTAGCGTCCTTTCGACGTTCTCCTGTCGAATTACGCTTCGCATCTCTGTCTCTGGATCGCGTACGATCTCTGGATCTGGATCTGTCACGACGACGACGTCTATCTCTTCTGTCCCTCTCTCTGTCTCGCGATCTACTTCTGTCACGACGCCTACGATCTCGTCCTCTATCTCTGTCTCGCCTGTCTCTATCCCTGTCACGATCGCGGGATCGAGATCTGTCCCTAGATCGCGATCTGTCTCGTCTGTCCTTACGATCCTTGCTCGATTCACTATCGTTGTCTTTCTCTTTCTCTCGTCGGTCGTTAGGTGATCCGGGCTTTTGAACAACCGGAGGAACAGCGACTGGTGCTGTCTGCATGAAGGACTGGAGGCTCAGTGTCTGTTGTCGGGCTGCCTCAATCACTTTTTGCATCTCTGTCCGCGAGCTGAGCAGCAGCTTTATCTTCATCTCCTTGATCTTGCCGCCATCGTGCATCATCGCTTGTCGAGCATCTTCATCGGTGCTGCAAGTTGCATTTAGTTTATAAGGGATTGTATTTTTGTATGTGTTTAAGTTTACAAAGGCAAAGATGATTTCTTTTTTTTTTTTTTTTTTGCTTATATCTATTTAAGTGTTTACAATATTCCTGAATAGAAAACAATTCAGTTCAAGAAGAGGTAATAGGATTAAATCGGGATGAATTGATATTTTTATTACAAGTGATAGTACACGCGAAATGGATTATAAAGTAGGATCAATGTTAATAGGCTTATAATGGGATTAATATTAATGTTCTTTACCTGAAAGCAATGAAAGCGTCTCCCAACTCGCCGCCAACAATGTGCACCCCTCCTTCCGGGATGCTCAAGCCTCTGAAGAACTGGCGAATGTCCAGAGCGTTGGCGGACCATGCCAAGTTCTGTAGTCTAATTATGACACTCATTTTCAACGAATCTGTAACCAAGGCGAAGAACTCGAATTAAACAGAGGTCCTGTACATAACGTGCAAACTTTTCTTCAAAATTATACATGGAATAATCGACGGTAATTAGACGACTGATGAACAAGATTGGGAAATAAAAATATAATTTTTTCGTTACTCTTATTATTTTTTTTTTCCATCATTATTTTTATAGATTAATAAATTGATATGTACTCGCATACGGGCACTTTCAGTATCAGTTTCGAAGTACAACATCAGTGTTTATGATGGTTCTTAATTATTCAGTTTCATTCTACTGATGAATTAAAAATTCTTTAGTTATCTTGTTTTCTTTTTTGTTATCAACGTTCAGTAATTAAAAATTTTATACAGAAGTTCGTTTTTTGTAGATCTCTGAATTCGATTCAAATACGGAAAATTAATATCCCTCATAGTTAATTTCGTTTTGTTAATGTTTCAGGGTGTATGAGAATTAAAATTAGAGACACGTCAAAGTAACGAGGCGAATTTAATATCTAGGAAATTCAGTAATTTGATTTAGATACGGAACATTAATCAAAGAGCTTGAGAAACTAACAAAACGCGGGCGAACCGCGCAGAAATAGCGAATTTCATTTCCAATAATGTGAGGAGGCATAATAGACACGCGAAACCCGATTAGTTTGAAGTACAAGGAAACAGGAACATCAATCTCGTAAGCTTTCGAGCAGTACACGAACCTCGAAGATTTTATCGATCGTATCTCTTCCATCCTATTTAATTCAGCGAAGAATCCGAAGGATTTACATTTAGTGATTTCAACCTTGTTTCTGATTATACTAATCTGATAAAATAAATTCAATTCTTAACAAGTTTCAATTGTTTCTGACAGAGTTAATGAAATAGTTAGCAAGCTCAATTAATGATCAAATTATTATTAGACTCCTCCTATACTTTTTAATATCAAAAAACAACGATAATTGCGATACAGATACTGTTGTGATAATTTATTAACCGCTATTATCTTAAAAACTCTTCATTCTTCTATATACTCCCATCCTCTTCTATTAATTTAATAATTATATTACTGTTCCATGAGAAGCTCGTCAAATTGATCAAGGCAAATTAATTAGTTTTAGCTCTCGCAGTAATAACATAATAACGTTTTAAAAATATGATTGTATCGTTAATAAATGAACTTACTCCCCATTTCTGCTATAACTTCATGCATATTTTATTTGTTGGTCAGTTACGAATTGTTGCTATGACATTATATGTATTTTGTATCTATATTATTTTATTAACAATGTGCAATCTACTTTTGTTAAATATTATGCCTTAAATTAAAAAAAATTGAACTTTGATTATCTATGATTGTTTGCTTCACAGACTAAAAAAAAAGTTTCCAATTGTAAAGGGTTAAAGCAGCAAGTAGCGGCGTCGATTGATGCAGTGACTCTCAAAGAGACATTCTTATTTTTTAAAGTTGATATATTTCATACTACTCAGGCTAATATCTACTAAATTAATATTATAGAATCACTTCGTGATCCATAGATGCTTATCAAATATTTCAATTTCAAAATCCCTTAATCCTTAGAAAAAAAAAAAAAAGAAATTGATAAAATTATATATTTATCGATCGATCTAACAACTAAATCAATCCATTTGTAGATGTAGTATGGAGTCTGAAAATAATCTCTCCCCATTTTCTGCCGTTTTTCCTCAAATAGTATAATGAATCTCGAACCTTACGAGGATATTGATTATACCTATCATTTAAATGTTTTTTATACTGTAACTACCTTATAATGGATTCATGTGACTAACATCGTTTATAGTACCACGATTAACACGAGTATATTCTTAACAAATTTTCTGTTTCAATTCAAATATATATATATATATATATATATATATGAGGATCATAAAATATGAACTATATTTAATTAATCCAAATATTTTCAACGAGTTTAATGTTTTAGAAATAGAATAATTACAAGGACTTTTAAAGGCTTCAAGCGATTCAAATTTGTTTACATTATACATATAGCCTATGTATACTACTTTATCAACAGGTACAGCGTTTCAAATCTTTAACTTATGATCTCGCTATTTAAGTTCTATCAACTGTACGGTCACGTTGTACATTTTTATTAGGTACATTTCTTATTTTTAGAGCTTACGTGTTTAGAAGTCGCGACGTTTCAGTTTCAACATTATAAAATTGTTTCAAGTATAGTAATCAATATAATATACGTGATTACGAGATTATGTGTCAAAGTTCACGCGTCCGTGAATTCGAATGAAAAACCTAAAACTCGATTAAAAACTCGGCAGGGTAAAAACCAAGAAAAGTCTGTCACATAATATATATATGTGTGTGTGTGTGTGTGTGTGTGTGTGTGTGTGTGTGTCTGTATACGTATGCTTCGATTAGATTCCTATTGGAGAGTGCAGAATGTTGCATATTTATAAGTCTGCATGTCAATGTATACCAGTTGAAACGCTTATTCAATGCTTTAATATTGTCACTGCCGATCAGATTTTCATTATAATAAGTTATATAGCGACATGATAGAACAGAGAAGTCAAAGCAATTATGCCACGTATGGCAAATCAAACGATATACAAATTCTTTAATATAAAGACCTAAGGACCAAGAACGTGAATTCCTGGGTGAATGCCATAGAGCAAGTGTATAATTTTTTATGGGGAGTGAATTACAATTAAAATATTTAAATTATAATTTTTCCTCTTTGTGTTTTTAATTCACTGAAATAGCAATTAATGTTAAATTGAAAAATAGGAATGGACTGTAGGGAATTTTATAAGTCTAAGAGAGTTTTAAATATTTAGCGAGGTCCTCTTCAAGATATAGCGTTTTAAAATCTGTAAAAACACGAAAGCTTGTATGTGTAATTGGTGAAATGAGTGAATTGATAGAAATCTGCAAAGTTACAAAAGTCATTCAAAATTATGTGAATGCATCGATATGTAGAAAGCATAATTTACATATTTATAGAATTTCTATGAGACAGACATCACAAAATTCAGATATTAGATAATTGAGAAGAAATTATTTAAGATAGGATTTATATAAAGAATATATTATTTTTAAAATAATATATTAATGATTTGCGTGACGGATTAATTCCTTTTTTTCATTTAAGTAAAAAATATGAAAACTATTACAGTAACTTGTCATGCTCTATTCCAATTGTCGCAACTACAAGTCCCAGGAGTACTTTCTCCGCGCATCGATTAAAAGCATGAATAATAATCGGCCAACAAAACTCTGTGTCTACTGAATAAAAGATTTTGAAAGATCGATTTTAATGGTTCTTGCTGTTCGACAACGTGTACAGGATAGTTTCATAACGTTATTGTTCCTTGAAAGTGATGGAGTGCTTAATATTTATAATTCTTTTTATACAAAGTAAACAGAGAATTGTTTTTAGTTTCTTATGAATTTATATCGTTTTAAAAATCTTCTGTATTTTAGGTTTTAAATTGTTGACTCTGCGAGGATTTCGTTTTTAACTGACAACGAGTTAAAAAGAGTGCAACTGAAGATTATTTTACCAAATCTTTCCTTCTTTGTTAATCATTTTTTCAAAACAATTTTGAGCTTTGCTTAATTTGCAGTGCTTGCTCGTTCTTGACAGACGAGACAAATGTTAATTATTTCATGATACTAGAAAAAGAACGTAACGCAGAATAATGATATCATACAAATAATAAAATAAATTTTCATTACTTGTATTACAATATCACAGTAGTGATGTAATGGAAAGTAACCAATATCATATTTTAAATCCCAGTCTTCTGCTATTTCTACTCCTTGAGAGAATCATTACCTAAACTAATTCCATAACTCGATTTACTTGTTTTCCAGCTGATGCAACAAAAGAAGAGAGACGATCAATATCAATCTATTTTTGAAGTTTATTCGAAGACGAGGGACTTGGCAATAGCAAGACAATAGCTTTTGAACATTTTTTCCCTTCTCGCAATGATTACGTTGACCACCGATAGGAGCACAGAAATATTTTTGCTTCTCAGCCTGCGTTCTTTTCAAGCCAGCTAGTCGTTGTTTATGAAGCGTTATAAAATCCCGGACGTTCCACAGGAGCAAAATAGAGCAAATTCCACACACGTGTACCGGAAGCATTTATTGTTTTAACGGATTTCACGTGCACTAAACTCTCTCTAACTTTAAGGGAACCATAAATCCGTGAACACATCGTCGAACGATTAATAGTCATCAAATTCTATATTTTTTACATAGTTATTAGAAAAAGTCAATTATTTTTAAGTTGTTATTGTTGTTGCTGTCATTGTCATTATTATTATTATCATTATTATTATTATTAATAAGCACGTTCCAACGTGTATAAGAAGTTAATTAAATCTTCCATTAAATAATGGAACATGTACATAGAAATATTAATTAAAAATTTCGTTTGCAAGCATAAATGAAATTAACACGTAGATCAATAGTCGGATCATTAAACTGCAACGTAGTTAATTATAGTTGATAGCACGACTTGAAGGTAGTAATGCTGAAGCTTTTATTTTTATATTCACAAAATAAATCTATAGCGAAACAAACATCTGTAAGACGTTACCATTATGTTAATGGATTTAGATATAAATCGAGATTTATAAACCACCGTTTAACACTTTCTCTATTGTTGAAATTTCAATTTAGGTGTAACAACAGAACTACGACAGAATGGTCCTCGTTTTTTAGCACGACTTGGCAGTATCCGATAAGAAACAAATATATAACGTTGCCGTCAGCAGCATTATAGAAACAATTGAAAGGACATAAAAAAGATGTGTGCGTGTATGTGTATGTCAATAGCAATAAAGAGCAGGTTGACAGACTTTCAATAAATTTTTTTATACGAAATCCGACAATGCACAAAATGCATACAATGCCTGAAACTATAGAAAATGTCCAACGCAGAGTACCGTTTATAATTTTAATAGATGAAACAGATTTTTACAGAAGTCTTACTACTTCAGTTACGTTTATAAAAAAATAAGCTTGTATTCAGGCCAGTGATAAGTAACTACGACACCATGATTTTCTTATCAAGAAAAAAAAAGATACTTAACTTACTCTTATATTTTTATAATATTAATCATAACCAAAGATGGAATCATCGATTACTCATAACGTCGTAGTTACCACAAATTCAACGCAATCTCACATTTCAGGAATCCATACCGTTCTAAAAAAGTAATGAAACCCTCGGTATATTCATATTTCAATACCGCTGCGTGAATACCTTCTTAAATGCAACCCTCAAAACTTTATTTTCGAGACTGATCTCAAAGGTGAGTTGTGAGATTCAATAAATTTATGGATAGGATTCTTAGATTGAAAAAAATTTACAGAAACCTACGTTACTATATCGTACACTAGGTCGACTTCATTTTCAGAATATTTCATTTGCGTAAGGACACAGATACCTAAAATTCCAGATTCAGAGTGCCAGTTGCAAGTAGAAAAGTCGAACGAGTCCCCGAAAACTGCATATATCAAGTCAGCAGTCTGTAGATGAAAATTCCACGCAAATTTAGTGCTCACACTTTGTAGTCGATTCTTGACAGGGTTAAATCGTCCTCTCAAATCATCTACCTCGAGTGCCTTGAATTTAATCACAGCTTTAGTTAAATCATATTTAACGTGCTTGCTTGTTATAAGTTTGAATTTATACCAATATAAGAATTTTCTCTAACGATTTTCAACTCCCGAGCTGTAAAATTTCAACTTTATCACAATACGATTTTGTTGTACAGAAATTAATATTCCGACCATCAGGATCAAGGCTAAGTAAGGATCGAAGCTCGAGCAGATCGTTGATCGTTGTGAAACTTCGTCAAACTTCGCAACTACAGTTCGTCGTCAGCACGGATCAGTG
Organism: Tetragonisca angustula; assembly: GCA_036937485.2. NCBI lineage: Eukaryota > Metazoa > Arthropoda > Insecta > Hymenoptera > Apidae > Tetragonisca > Tetragonisca angustula. The sequence goes on along the minus strand of JAWNGG020000120.1, from coordinate 561,500 downwards.
GAAAAATTAATAAGACACGACGATGATGGTAAATCAGCAACTATCCACCTCAGGTTCCATCCAAACAGCGGTGGCGTATCCATGATGTCACAACAGAACAAAAATATCCATACGAAACGATGACCGCGCGTTTCGAACATTTCTTTTCCTCCCTTTTTTTTCTTTCTCTCTCGTGAAACTTTGCAACAGTGCTGAACTTCCGTCACGGCCAGAAATTCCTTCGAGCGCGTATTTAAGTATTCGACAATCGTCTAAAAACTTTCTAATGCGCGTGAAGATCCTTGAAACTTTAGCACAGTTTCAACTGAAACATCTGAATACTCGCTGAAAATTGGCAAGGAATTCGTTGAGTTTGGCGTGTGTACTTCTCACTTCCGATGAATTCAACGCGTAGAAAATATGAACGCAAATGTGTCATTAATATTAATAAAAATATATATATATATATATATATATATATATATATATATATATTTAAAGTAAAATTGAATAATGGGCAGGGATTATTATTAATACCAGTTCACGTGGATTTTTGATCGCGTTTAAGGATGGTTCCCTCGAAGGGGGTAGTTCTCATTTAAAAACTTGTTTATTATATTCTTGAAACGAGAACCGGACATCCTTGAACGTAAATCTAATCCAAGATGTACGTAGTTCGACCAAGTCGAATTTAATGTAGTTTAGAATTTGCTGTACAAGTGTATCATTGCGTATTATTAAATTGCAAGTTCATTTTTAATTAGAACGACAGATTTGTTTTCTCCATTTCTGTAAAGTTTTTCAAGATAACGTGTACGTATGTTTCCTTTTCCTTTTCTTCTTATAGTAAAATTTACAGAGGTAGAGGAAGAGGGAATAAGGTCGATGTATCGGTTCGAAATCGCCGTAATTCGAAGCTGGCTGCACGCGTTCAGCTCGGGCACAAAAGAGAGGTCGTACCGGTACAAGAAAAAGAAATCCAACGAGACAAAACGAGACTCGCTTCCATTCACCAGGCTTTTATACCGCCAATATGTAACTGTAGCTGCATCAACTTGTAAGCATTCACGACGATGACCAAGCACTCGCACGCGCGCGCGCGCGCACACACTCTCTTGCTAGTTTAACCGTTTGTTACAACACCTTATCTATTTTTAAATTGTTGAAAAATTCGAAACTTCATTTGTATTCATATTTTCTACATCTAAAAATGAGTTTATAGAAAATTTAATTATTTACTCACGTTCTTACAAGTGCGTCTATATTTATGAAACAAAAGAAGTTTCGAATATCATGAAAAACCCCGAAGTTTCGACCGTTCAACAATAACGTGACTGTGTTAAGAAAGTATGAGCATAACTATCAGAAATATCGATGCGAACAGTAGCAAAATTTTCTCTGTCTCTTTATGCACGATTGTACGTCGGCAGTAATACGATGTATCGTAGTGCAGACATAACTTGATTGCCACAGTCCATGTATACACTCGAGCGATGTGTCTCTCCTTATCGTTCAGCATCAGAATTGACACTTTCTGCGACGATTTCTTAATTTGACGAGTCCAAGAACGTTGTTTTCAGTTCTAAGGTTTTATGTACATGTTTTACGTTTGACATTTAGAGACGAGTAATCAGATTACTTTCTTTTTTCTTTTTAAATGAAAGTTTGTTTTACTATTGTTTTACAATTGACGCAATTTATGTAGTTTAATTTATTACGAGTACGTAGAAAACGAGGATCGTAATTTCCAAAACTTAAAGCCACGGTGCCGGATAGAGATTCACATTGTTATCAATGCACTTCTCGTTCAGTGGATAAGCGTGTTTTAAATCAAAGGAAACAAACTGCACTTTGTAAACCGGTGCAGTGCGTAAAGTATGCGACAGGAAGAACAGAGTGTTAGGAAAATTTTTGTTGCAGAGTATTTCTCGATGACCTGTGTCCACGCAGAACATGCAACGGAAATGCACTTGAATGAGAAGGCGATGACTCCCAGCTTTCAAGGGCCTTACAAGAGAAATGGACCTTGCACTTCACAGCAAAGAAGAACCGGGAGAGGGGAATGCAGCAGATATCCCACTCCAGCTTTTTGCGCTCCGCTTAACTTATACTCAGTGGAATAAGCTATGTAGATAAAATCACGATTTCTATATCTAAACGCCCATTTTGCGCGACTTCCATTTCGTTCTCAAGTGGACTTCAAGGTTTTCCGCTACTTCTTTTGCAGCGAAGTAAAACTTGGTTTGTACGGTAAAAATAGATGATTGTATTAAATCTCTTAATTGTTTTCAACAAATTTCTGTTGCAACAGTAGTTGTGTGAATGTAAAACATGCATTTTAATTTGAATATTGCAAAATATATTAATACTTTATTTGTGTATAGTTTTCTCATTTGTATGCATAAACTTACCTTCTTTTTATGCATAATAAATGAAAAAAAAACACAATCATAATTGCTTCATATTTAAGGTATTTAAACGCGTACAATGAAATAAGGATTTTACCAAAAATAAATTTATATGTTTAAGATGACAAATACATACTTTAAATTCAATTTTATACAACATGAACAGAGTGCATGATTATAATTATCTATATTCAGTTTTAACAAAAATAAAAATTTGCTTGTCAAAAATCGTTTTGCTGAATTTACTCATATACTGTGCAAAAATGAGAAGTATAGGCAAAGGAAGGTAGATTGATTATTTCTAACAGACTCAATAAAATCATAAAGACAAGAATACATAATTCACCAAAAGTCCTATATATATATATATATATAAAATGAGGTCATATAATACAACATAGCTATGAATGATAAAAGGGATTATTCCCCTATTGTTCAACATTGTTGTTTCATAGTACTTCTCATCTCAGCATTACGCGTAATTCAATACTGTTCAAGTTCATGATATGTGTAATTCAAAGAAAGTTATTAATTTTAAAATTTTATGAAGATAAGTTTATAATGTCAGGATGCATATGATGATCAATATTTTAAAAAAAGAAAAAGAAGAAAAAAATGAAGAACATATGAAAGACTGTCATGCAAATGTATAGTGTCCTCCATTTCTATGCAATATTTTGCTTCTGATCTCTTTATTATTCCCAATGTTACTTACCATTTCTCATTAGATAGCATGAATATATAATGAAAAGAAAATATATTTTGCATGAAATATAAATTTAAATTGGTGCTTAGCTCTCAACGACCATCTTGGAATGTTCCAAGACAATGAAGAACTAAATGAGCCTGTAGTAAAATCACAACACTTTCCTCCACAATTATGAGCTAGATTTTATTACATTACTTATGAAGCATTACCTTCTCTTTAGATACTTGAGAAATCTCTTCCTTCTTCACCCTCAGTTAAAATGTACGATGAAAGATAAGAGGTTGATGAAAACAAAGCAGCAAACACTCCATCAGCGAAGGATAATAAAATGGAGAAGCAGAAAAGGAGTCAAGCGCACCATGTCATTGTAATAAAGTCCACTGATGACGCCCAATAACCTGATCTTGACACCTAACACACACTCAGTTGCCTAAGATCCTGCAACACACATCATTTTTTCCATACTGTACCTATAAATCTCTTATAACAAACAAAGACTGTAACTATAAAATGAATATAGAGCTTCAATTTCTATTTAATTTCCAACAATATTATTTTAATAATTACATTAGTGTGTTGCTTCTTAACTTTAAAATTTTCTATTAACTTTTACAGGAAATCTTGTTTGTCATGTTAAATTCCGTTATCATATGATATAATACAATATTTATCTATATGTATATAGTAGTTTTATATACATATACATAGATATGTTTAATTCATGTTGTTGTATGAAGAATGATGAGTAAAATTATACATCAATAAATTTATCTATTTATCCGCTACTAGTCGACTGTATCTCAAATATCTCAAATTCAATTTACGAAAAAAAATTTTAATTCTTAAACACACCTCAATAAGAAACATGAATTCCCCACATACCGGAGTGCCCTGCAACAGTGTATGGCACTCAGCAACGAAGCAATAACTCGACTTTTGTAGTTTTTGAAACGCGGAAAGAACAGTGTAAAGTAAAGAAATTCCATTTAGTGATAATAGCTAAAAATAATGCATGAAGTGTCTTATGAAAGAAAGAGAGAAGAACTCGAAAAACAAGAATTGCTTTTACGATATTCGTTGCCCATTCGCCATTTTTAAAATTTGGATATGTTGACCGAAATATTTTTGAGAAGCACACCAGAATATATTTTTTTGAGAAACTCACCGAACTTACCGAACTTATAAGAAGAATGCTGATTTTATACGCCGTATACAAATTTATGCACGATAAGAAAAGGATTTTCTTTCTCAATGAACGCCAACGCAAACTCCTCCTGCCTTCAGCCAATTCTGAAATGGCTATCGTTTTCCGTGCATTCGCTTATGAAAGCCCCGTGATGTACTCATTGCTGCCAACATCTTAAAACGAAATTCGAGCATTTATTACATTTCAGTTTTATCTGTTCTGTATTTTTATACCGTTATAATTTATAAATAAATGACTTAGATTAAATAAATTGGACAGTCTTATAATTATAAAGTCTTTTTAGTTAATTAAATATACTTAATAAATCGAATCGATCATGTGATACCTGTATTACTGACAGTCTCTAGTGAATTGTAATCTTCAAATGGTTTTGAAACGTTGTAGAAAATATTTTAACTAAACTACTGAATCTGATATATTTGATTAGACTGTAATAAATTTGCAACTTTATAATCGTTTCATTTAAGAAACAAATATTAAAGTAGAAAGTAGCTTTCCAGTTTCCACTAGGTTTTAACCACGTGATTTTATTTACCTTTCTTAATCCGATTTGTACAATGAAATATAGATTTGTATCGTTCAATGCAAAGGTAAATTATTAATATGTTAATGCATTAAATAATAAAAAAAGATTTTTGTATTATTATTTGCAAACTATGATTAATATTTATATGTAAACATTTTTTTATATATAAGTCGTGTAATAAATGCTAAAATAATTTATGTATCTGGCAACACTGGTTAGCCCGCGAAACAGTTTCGGGATATTCGAGAAGGAACGAAGTAGTTCATTGCGCGGGTAGACGTTGGTGTGGACGGTTGGACGTTGGTTTATAGTATACGAAGTAGAGTATACGAAGAAAAATGGCGATGGCAACAACTCAAGTTAAAGGAAGTGGATGGCCAAGAAGAGCTAGTAACAGTTCGTTTGAGGGGAAAGTGGTACAGAACCAGTCTGTAACTATCAACAGGACAGTTAATTTGTAAGTGATAATCAATATGCGACTTAATTACATTATTTTTTAGAGTTAATGTTTTGACTGCCTCTCCTGTAGAACAACTATGGCCGGTTAAGAGACGCTAGCAATTAAAATTATGTTCCTAACACCTTTCAATGCATCTTACATGGTACAACCATGAGACGGCTGTTCATCTTTTCGTTAAGTAATTATGGAAATTTTAAGCAATAAAGTCGATGATATATATCGATTGATTGACCATTCAATAATTCATCACCGACTATTGTAGAACATAACCAATTATCACAGTGTAGTGTGAAATCTTCGAAATGAAGATGAAGTATTTTTTTTTTTAAATCAATATTACATTTTTTGTAATTACGAATTAAAAATGTGGTTGTTTGCTTAAAATTTCCAGATATGAAAATTATACCTTTTGTGCTTTATTTGCGCAAGGTATAAACTTCCAGTAATCAAAAAGCTAAAGAAAAATTTGATTTCCATTACATTACATTAATAAATTTATAAAAGTTGTAGCCATCGTGTATAATATACGTTGGCCTCTTTTATACATTGAATGTATGTTTGCGTACAGAAACACGTTTTATTATTTTTTCACAGTCACCCTAATAATGTGACTGGTAATTTGTAATGCGTATATATTTGAAAATAGTTGTATTGTCATTATTCATTGTTTCTATTTGTACAAACTATTTTGTTGTGTATAAAAAGGAAAGAATGTACAAAATAATCTCGCAAATCAGACTACAATGATCTTAGATTTATACAACCTATGATAGTTAAAACTACAGATATTTGTATTTTTTTTATTAGTAAATTGGCCTCTCATATTTTATGTAAGATAAATTTTGCAATATAACACTTTTTTATATATGTACATTACCATGAATGTATTTGTCTCAGATAGTTCATAACTATATTTAATTCTTAATTTAAGAAATCTTATAATGTGCATAGATATTGTGAATGTTTTTAATTCTTTTTTATAAAACAAGTAAGTTTTAATGAAATATTGCACATTGCATTTGAGATTTATATCCTTCACTCATGCGTCATTAATAACGTTTCAAAAATGAAACAGTATATTGAAAAATGTAACATATTTATTATACATTTGCAATCATGTTACGAAATATCATTTGATATTTATAAGTAAATGATAAATTCAGTCTGTATAATGTAATGAATTATATAGGTATAAGTACTTTAAATATTTATTTATATTTTGATATTTTGGCAAGTTTATAGTTATATATTATATAATATCAGAAAGTGTTACAAGAGGCTAATCTTGAAAGAAAGCTACTGAAGTCTATTAGCATACAACTTACAAGATACATGTAATAAAAAAAAATTCTAGAGATATGAGAGTAATATAAATATATGTATTATGTACTTTTAAACAAAGGATATGACTACATTTGATAAAATTTACTTATAACTAATGTAAAATGTAATGTTATAAGTAATATAATGTTTTACATATATCTATTATAATTAATACTTTGTACTTGTGGTTTTTATATAGAAATTTAATATGCAAACAGAAATATCTTGATAAATTCTATTGAACAACATTGTATTTATATATATGCTTTGTAAATCATATGGATATTTTTATTAATTGCTATATATACTTGTTCTTAACTGTATATGTATATATAGATATATTTTTGTTCATTGTATATACATTTTTAAATATGAAAAATGTCGGATATGAAGTAATTATTTTTATATATATTATAAATCTGTATGTTATTCCTATTGCTTGCATGAACAAAATCATATTTTTTGTCTTGTATAAAAATGTGAAAATTAATATAAGGATTGCTGGGGACAAAATTATATGCTCAAAACTATCTAATGCATTGTGAGTACCTGTATAATCTTTATGATTATATATTGTAATATTATTTGTGAAAGTGATATTGAAGAGACTGGATTTAGTTACTGAAGGATTGCATAAAAAGTAAGAACCTAACACAAAAATAAAACTCATTTATCATAGATATCCTTTGACAAACTATACATTCGGAACAAAAGAGCCACTCTTCGAGAAAGATCCATCTGTACCAGCAAGGTTTCAGCGTATGCGAGATGAATTTGATAAAATTGGAATGCGTCGCAGTGTTGAAGGGGTTTTATTGGTGCATGAACATGGATTGCCACATGTCCTCCTGCTTCAGTTGGGAACAACATTCTTCAAATTGTAAGTATAAATATTATCTTAATTAAATATGCATGGAAATTCAATATTAGGGACATCTGATTGTACCACGAGTTTTTTTAAGAATCTCAATGTAATCCGATATTTTCCCATATCCGTAGATTTAAGATTATAAAAAATATGTATGGAAATATATTAAAATATTTTTGTATCTTTATTTTGTAGGCCCGGAGGAGAACTAAATGCAGGAGAAGACGAGGTAGAGGGCCTAAAACGGCTCCTTACAGAGGTAACAGTTAGCACGACGCCTTATGCTACCTTACAAGGTAGCTAGGAGTGGCACTTTGATATGTTAGATTGTAACACTGTTCAAGAATCGATTGTATTAATCCTACAGACATTTGTAGAACTTATGTAACCGGGCCTGTAGCTCAAAATAGGGAATTTCTAATCACATTAGCATATGCATTTTTAGTGCGCTGCATGCCCGGACATTTCAATGTTTATAGTAATACAATTATAACTTGTTACATTGTACATATCATGGTTAGCTAAGAACATTGTTCTTATATCACTCATTACACATGTTAACTCAAATAAGGAGCCCCTAAAAAAGACAAGATGTGAAGACTGTAATATTATGACCAAGAAGATTGTATTATATATGTCATTAATAACTTTTTTTTGTGATTCATTGAAAAAACAAACAGAAAAATTGTATGAAATAACATTTAGTCTTAGAACTTTTTATTAGAAAATAATTAAAATATGTAGGATCGTGATTCTTCGTCATATGCATTTATACATTTGTCAATTTTTAATTAAAATGATAAATGTATGTACAACAGCTGTTTCATTTAATTAGGTATCTGTAAGTAAAGAAAGTATTTGAATAAATACTTTGGCCTATATTACTGATTATATATTACTTACATATATTACTGATTATATAGAAGCTAGTAGGAACATATTAGGGAATCATCGATCATATTAATTGTTAATTAAAATAATAAGATTATACAGCCGTTTTAAGTATGTAAAGAAAATTGTGTAACCATGTTCTTAGTGGACTGAACGAAGAAGATTGTATTTTGATATATATGAAGTGTGGCAAAATTGAAATGACAGATGTTGTAATATCAAAATAACTTTTAGACGTTTGGACGTCAAGATGGAGTTAAACAAGAATGGGTGATAGAAGACACCATTGGAAATTGGTGGAGACCAAATTTTGAACCACCTCAATATCCTTATGTACCGCCGCACATTACCAAACCAAAGGAACACAAAAGGTTGTTTCTTGTTCAGTTGCAAGAAAAAGGTAACGTATATACGATAAAAATACAAGATTCTGGTAATTTATTGATCGAAAAAATGTTCGAAATAAAAATTAATCAGTATTTAGAACCTCGAAAACTATGGAAAAACGTTTTGTTGAATAAAAATTGAAGCTCTTGATTTTTCTGGATTTTGTAGGATTGTAGTTGATATCGAAACAAATATAACTATCTAACTTTTGTTTTGAACATTTTTCTATTTTCTATTAGATTGTTGAAAGTGTTTGAAAAATCATGGAGACTGTTTTATAATATATATATTGCTATACTGTTAATTGAAGTAAGATTCAATGATTATTTTTGAATATTTTAGCCCTATTTGCAGTACCTAAAAACTATAAGTTGGTAGCTGCACCATTATTTGAGCTATATGATAATTCACAAGGATATGGTCCTATTATTTCCTCTTTACCGCAATCACTCTGCAGGTAATTATCATATATCTTTTTGACGAAATCGACCATATTTAATCGCTGTAGTATATTATATTTTTTTTTACATTGCAGATTTAATTTTATCTATATGTGAAAAAAAAGATAAATAATGGGAAAATGGAGTAATTTTATTTATCAGAAACTATTATTATAAATGCAATGTATGTATGAGATGACGAGTGAACTGTGTTTTGAAACTGTGTTCTATGTATAATATCACGTACACTAAGAATTAAATCATTTTTTAAGTAGTACTTATAATTCAGTAGCATTTTTAATCTCGAATCCTTATATTTATGTTAGTTTCACTTTATATTTAATGATAATAATCATATATACATTTATTTGTAAAATGTACATATATTGTTAAAATTCACTTTATATATGATTGTCGAGTGTTTAGTTTTATGTTATAAATTTTCATGGAAGGTAGATTAGGTATAGAAGATATATATACATACATATGTGTGTGTGTGCGTGCGTGCGCGCGCGTGTGTGTGTGTGTGTGTATGTTTACACACATAATTTTATGATACTTATAATTTTGTAAAATTACAATAAAATTTATGAATTTTGATCTTATAAAAATTAAATTCACGACCCAAAAGTGTTAATATTAATTATGATTGTCTTACTTTTAGATTATAAATATTTAGATAAAAAACTATGATATTATGCTTGCAATAATATGTAATTCTATAAAACACAAGAAAAATGCATAGAACTTTATTATTTTTAAGCTTATTAAAGTTCTTTGAAAGTAAAAAATCATGAAAATTATCTTTACGATCTATTTTCCCTGTAACTATAAGCGTAGTTTCGCCATTTTGTATTTAACAAGTTGGTAAGAACACATGTATATATAGTATCTTACATTGAGAAACGTCAGAACATTTGAAAGGTTAATAATTTGTGCTTGATGTAATAGGAAAGAATAATAGATATATTTTCAGTCAAAATGACGCAAGATCAAACAATTATGACGAAGGTATACATAAAAATGATGATTTCGTACATTCTGTACTTCAATTCCTGAAATTCTCTTAACCTATGTTTATGAACATATTTTTATATGTTAGATACAGAAAGTCGAAGATACGTTAAATGAATCTATGTACAAACTGGATGTGTTGAAAAAAAGACTCAAAACAAAATTACTCACAATGGAAACTCGTGAAGAATTGGAATCAAAACTGGAGGAAATTCAGGAGGTACTTGTAAAAAATGAAGAAAAATTAAAGAGCTTGAGGAAACAAAATACAAAGTCTTACATGGTAGCAGCAAGCATGATTTTTGCATGTTTTCTGCTCTATGGATTGTATTTAATATTTTATGGAACAATATAAATTAACATTCTTAAATTATACATATTTTAAGGAATGAAATATTAGTGTAATATATTAAACAGTTATTTGATATTTGTATTATATTTTTTTATTGTATTATATTTATATTTTGGTAATTTTATACTTTTTGACTATTGTAAGAAACGGTATAGTTTTTAATGTCATTCAAAATATATATTAACATGATAGATTTTTATAAATCTATATATTGTATTTCAGTAGGATTATTATTAATATAAAGATTATATCATTTGTTATAGGAACGATGAATAATTTTAAAACGCACTGTATAGTAATAATTTTTTTTGCAAATATGTAATTTTTTTTTTGCATTTGTGATCAAATAATATAAGGATATTAAATTTCTCAGAAAGACTAATATGAGAATATATTTTATTTACAACACATAAATAGATTTATAATATAAAATTTGATTATCATAGTTGTTATATAAATGGTAAAAAAAACAAAAACTTATATCTATTATGTTTCCAATAAATTTACAACATTCATAATAGTCACTCAGTTATTAGCAACAATTTATAAATAATGATATATTTTGACATATATTAATTTATGAACGTATATTCAAGGATCTAAGAAGTTATTAACTTCTCAGTTTATTCAATTAGTAGTTAAAATCATATTGTGGCGTTCCAGCACGACGACTTCGCATGTACTTAGCATGTACTTCAGTATCTAAATAACTAGCTTGAACAACAGGATTTTCTTTCATGGCAGATCTCCATTTCAACTAATATTGTAAATAACAAAAAAGAATTTATTATTTATATATTTTACATGTTATGTATAGGACATTATTATATTGCGTTTATTAAATGTATTTGTAACTTACCAGCCTCTTGAATTTATCACGTGGTATAGAAAACTGATCTCCATATAGAACTCTAATTACATCAGACCTTTCCCACCATGGCCATATCATAAAATCCAACATGCCAGGGGAATTACCATTGAAGAATGGGGTTCCTTTTGATGCAAGTTCCCTTTCAAAAAATTCTAATTCTGACAAAACTTCATCAAATACATCACGGTTTATATATAATAACTAAAATCAAAATATTTGTATTCCAATTGTAAGTATATCATATTTATACTTTATGTTACATGTGTATATGAAAAATAAATACCTTGTACATAGTATTTATAACAGAGTTAAATCTACCAATTAATAGCTTGTCCTTAGCTTTGGCTAGAGGATCAGTAGGGTAAAGTTTGTTATGAGGATATGCATCATCCAAATATTCAGCAATCACTAAACTTTCATACAATGTTTTTCCTTCTTCCAGTTCTATTACAGGAACTTTGCCCAAAGGACTTTTCTCTAGTAACCATTCAGGTTTATTTGTTAAATTTATGTAAACAACATCGTGTCTGTAATAAAAAAATATTTTAGAAAATGTTTTAGTTAAGAACTAAAATCTATTTTAAACAATTTATTAAAAGAAATAAACAATAGTTAATGAATGTATAAACTAAAAAAAATATGCAAATTACAATAAACAGAAAATATATATTAAATAATTGTTTGCAAAAATACGAGATCTTAAAAATTGAATTTAAAAAAATTTTAGAAGCTAGTTTACTTACGGTATATGTTTCGCGTCCAATACTAGATGAATTCTTTGGGCATATGGACAAAATTTCATGCTATACAAACGTATTTTTCCAGGTACAGTGGGCGGGGCAATTGATCCTACAGAACAGTATAAAAATAAATTATTTTGTAATTACATCAATATGAAATTCTAGTAATAGAATTTTACCAGTAGCTAAATGTTTCAGACTCATTTTGATTATATCATCGATTGAAAGGATTTAAAGAATTTCCGTGTGATTCCCGTCTCTGATGCGTATGTTTCACATTTTCTTATAACTCGGGCGATCTTATAAACATCGATGATGGTTCAAGGTTCTCCAACCTCAGGTTATCTATACTCAATCCAGAACATCTCTTAAGACATCTAAATAGACATTTTGTGTAATAAAATACGTTTCCAAAGTCATCTTAATTATTGTAGCTAATGAATCATTGACGATGACAGTATTTTTCTATTCTGTTTCAAACAATGAACAATTTTTACTTGTACATATTTGAAACTTGTGTACATCAGAGTCAAGTTTGACAACTTTAGAAATTTAACGTTGTTTTAGGGGAAAATTCAGTGATTTGTGTTGCTAGGGATATTTGGCCCTTCGATGTTGATCCTAAGAAATTGGAATTCTACATTATTGCATACTTGCATATTTTAAAAGTTACTGTTAAATTTTAAGTTTAGTTAAGTTTTATTATTTTTTAATATCATTCTTTGTGTATTTATATACTATATGGAATATCAAAAAGAACAATTTGACCGGTAGAAGGAAATTGTTTTTACAGAAGTTTTGCATTAAGTTAGTAAGTTACGTTAGTAATTATACACTTTTATAATGTTTTAATATCTATTATGTGTTTTGAACTGTGCTAGAATTTTGTCAGTAATTATATAATAATATTTAACTTGTTATATTACGATTCCTGAAATTGAGGTTCAGAAACATTTAACACGTTAACTGTAAATTTCTAAATTCAGAGGAAAAGCAATCAACTTAAGAGACTTGTAGCGTTATCTGATGTCATCTCAATGTATTCAAAAAGGTAAAAATAAAAGAATAAAAAGCAAGTTTTCTTTAAAGATTTGTAATGTGTGGCCATTGATATTTAACTCCTTTATACAAATTTTAATAACGTGTTTTAATACCGTTCATTTCTCAAAATTTTAATTCGAATTTATTTTTCAGCCCGTTAACAGTTCTAATAAAAATTTGAATTTAAATATCTATAAAAATTTTTTTGAAAACTGTTTAGCATTCCTTTTCTTCATAAAACGAAACCGAAAGAACTAGCCATGTTTCAAACTTCCATAGTTCTCCATTCTCCAACCTCACCAGGTATAAACCCTTTGAGCAACGTTTCATCTTAAAGAAGAGACGAAAAAGGCCAAGAAAGAGAAAAGGTTAAAGCGTCGATTGCCTAGTCTTCACTCAGCCCTTTTCTCCAAGAGCCAGCTCCTCACCCATTATAATAACCGTACACAGAGATCAGACGGCTGCTTAAGTAAAAGTGGTAGCATAGTATGGTAAAGAACACATGCGCAGGTGGAGCACATAGAGCAAGCGAGAGCGAGAAAGAGAGAGAGAGAGAGAGAGAGAGAGAGAGAGAGAGAATGAAAGAGAGAAGACTATGCTGGAAGCACATAGGGAGGGTTTCGGTGTGTAGAGAAACTACACAAAGGGTCGAGTGAGAAGTTGAGAGACGTTGTAGGTTGAGGCGTGAGGAGGTTGAGGACGAGGGCGAGGAGGAACAGCGCGGGCGCTGATTGGTAGCAGAATCGATTAGCCGAGCCGAGCTAAACCTCCGGCACCGCGGCAGCTTCGGCGACGCCACGAATTTCCCGAATGGGGGTTTCCCGTTGGGGCGGGCCCGAATCCAGGGAATACCCGGCGTTCTCCATGGCAACCCGACCAATTCGCCAACCGCCGACAACCAAGGCTGACCTACCGTGTGTTGCTTACGCTTTTTTCCTCCCTTTTTCTTTCCCTTTTCTCTTTTTCTTATTTTCTTTTTTTTATCTATCCCTTCTCCCACGACTCTCAATCCGGTTCTCGTTTCACCGTGCTATCCTTTGTGTCTGTTTCTCTCATTTATTGTCTGCTTTCTTTTTCGCAGATTTCGTTCACGCTTCACGAAAGAAAGAGAGCAACGATGTGAATCTTTATACCTCTCTTCCTCTCAACAATGTTGCAGTCAACCTAACTTGCAAGCATAAAGCTTACATAAACTTGCCTATGTGCTATGTATGCATGCCTACGTGCGTGTGTATACGTAGATACGGGAGAGAGTCACATTGATTTTGCCGACGACTGATACAACCCCGTCGGCACGTTTAATTAGAACATGGCGACTTTAATACAAGCGCACGACAACAAGAACAACAACAGCGCCCCTTCCCACCCCCTGCTGCTCTTCTTCTGCTCATTCTACTTCGACTCTTCTTTCACTCACGTCTCGTTCGACAATTTCGTCTTTTTATTACCATTTTTTTGCACGTATTGCGGGCCACGGCATGACGAGGTTGTAAATCAAACTATTAAGTAGCTGCAGTGATTGATATCTTACAATGGGATGATACGTGATGTAACGCTGATTTTTTTTAATGGATCTTTGCATAGTGGAAAGCTAAAGCTATCGGTAATATCTTGAATGGAGATGAATGATAGTTCGTGAAATATTTTAATATTGAAATTACTATTTTTAGTCTACCTTTTGAAATGAGACTTTATTTTTTACTAGGATAACTGATCCATTTAGGATTTTACTTTACCGCATACTTTAGGATTACATGGAATAAATGTGAATGATTACAGCCTCGTTTAGATTAATCAAATTATCTTAATTCAAGAGGCTTGGATTCAGATAATTTGACTTAACTGTATTATTTTCGTTTATTATTAATTTAAATCTTTGTTTCAATGCATTTTAAAGAGTGCATTGGCTCTGTATTAAAAGTTTTTTCATACAGCTCTGATCAAGATGTGATTATACGCCTGTTAATACTTCAAGTTGACACTAGAAATATAGCTAGTTGAATTATTATTGAATTTTTACAATCTTGCTACATCGTGGCCCGTATTACACGATATTTCTGGTTGTAGCCGGCCGATTTTCCAATCGACGAAACTCATTTTTTTTTCTCCTCTTGAAGGGGTCGCTTATCTACCTAGCCTAACGCGGTCTATGCTAGTACCAAACACCCTTCGCCCTCTCTCATCCATCATTGTCATCGTCATCATCGTCATCGTTATTATTATCATCCCAGTGTTCCAGTTTGTGCGAATCACGCCCACTCTTTTTTCTATCACTCACTTCACTCATCCGTACGCGATTTTCGTTTCTTTTTATCAATCTCTCCCACTCTTTCTCTCTCTCTCTTTTCCTCTCATTCTTCCACGCATACATGCACACACATGCATAAACGTACACGTAAGACAGAGCCACACAAGGAGGACACCTCGCCACTGAAATACATTCTGTTGTACATTCTCGCGCTAAAACTATGTTCTCTACACGCCTACGCTACACATGAAAACACCCTATCTACATTAGAGGCCCGTCGACGTTCCACGGAGTCAGTTTCTTCTAATTCTTTTCCTTTGTTTCTTTTTCCTTTTTTTTGTTTCATTTCCTTTTCCCTCGTTTCGTTTTACTTCGTTTTATTTTATATATATATATATATATTTTTTTTCTTATTTTAGTTTTTTGGAAAAAATGAAGAAAAGATCGGACGGGGCGAGCGTCGTTTCCCCGTCCCGGAGAAAACGATCGTCGTGGTCGAAACCGAGGAACGATCGACAGGTTGGTTATGACTAAATCGTTAGAGTAATTCTAGGGATGCTTACGTCTTACGAATGGTATGATACAGTATACGACTTAAGGAGTTACTCGCTTCTTCGACAGAGGTACACCTTTCCAGAGTAAGGGGTAAGTCGCCGACAGATCTTTCCTTCCGTGAAACCAATTTCTTCTTTTTTCCCTTTTTTTCTTTTTTTTATTTAACTTCGTTTCTTTGCTCCTTTCTCTTTATTTTATTCACATTGTTCATCTTATTCGTTTGTTATTCAAGATTGGTACACACAGGATTCGATTGGAGACCTACCCCTATGTTTTGTATATAGACAGAGCGACCGCATCTCTCGATTGATCGGTGAGAATCGACGTAATGAACGCGGTTCAGGATTTCGTACGTTTTCGGTTTTGATATGACTCAACGTTGTACTTTATCAACCTCGATAATTGCGACTCGAGCTTCCGTTGGATTGATGGATGCGCTACATTCACCCGGGATTTGTCGCTGGTTTATTGGTTCCTCTAGTGATGTTCGGTTCGTGGCAAGGAAGTGCATGTTGTGCCGATTCTGGAATCAGTTCTGAGATCGACATCGATTATGTGTTATTTTTGAAATTATAATATATAAAACGTATAGTAATGTGGGGATTCTCTAATTCTTTATTTTTGAGAAAATGAATCTTCATCAGTGAGCAAAAACCAATATTTGATTCGTAAACGTTGATCTTATCGAGAACTTGTTATTTCTACAGGAATTGCATGCTATATATATTTAGAATGATATTTCTATCAAAAACTAGCCGTAGAACTATAGATGAGTAAGTTTTATTATATAAGTAATCTTAAATATTGATATTAGCGAGGTAAAATTTTTATTTTGATGAATATTTATTTGATTGTTTTCAGGTAACCAGCAGATCCACCATAATCATCGTTACAGATAAATAATCTCAGAAGTCATCCCAGGATCAAGAGAAACACATTTCTACACTTATTACTTCCGGGTGAATTGAAAATGAGATTTCACGGTTTCATAGTTGAATTCACGATCCACGTAGAAATTTCGTTGGTCGCTCACGTTTTTTTTTTCCGCGGCACTGAAACATTTCGTCATGAAATCATAATCGCGCGAAGAAAAGGAAACTGCGTATAAGAGAATTTCATTTATCTGGATTTGAAAACAGTTAGAAGTTTATTCGTTAGCGTATGACTACAAGTTCAAAAGATCTCCTATTCAAATATCAAATATTTCATAAAAATTAAAATTTCCTAGCCTATATTGATAAAACTGATCTTGAGATCCATGTTAATTAAAAAGGATTTTTATTTTTCTGTGTTCTGAAATCTTGGATATTCTTTCCCTTTTTACGATAGCGATTCACTGACTATCTCTTCTCATCGAAATAAAATTAAAGTAGATTTTAATTCAAATTTTATTCAACTAAATGAAATTCAGACAAATGAAATTCTATCATGTATGTGTGTGTTTGGTCGCCTGAATGTGTTCCTTGAACTCGCGCCAACAACGCGAGCAACGTGATTCGCGCTGATTCTTTCTTCTGGAACGACGACATGCGGTTCCTCTATCTACATCTCCATTATGTAACAAATAAGTTAAAAGAGTTTATAATACACGCGTTGCTCTTGGCCCGAATCGAACATGTAAACATTTAGCGAACTAAGAACGATCAAGCTCATTTGGATGTGTTCGATTATCGCTGATCGCCGTGATGCTTGCCAATGGTTCATTGTCATCAACGGTCGATTCGACGAACCGTTCACGAAATTGCCCGATCGCGCCTCTCCACGGAGCATATTCCTCGTTAAAATGCGCATGTTCGATTCCATCCAGTCGGAAACACCGACGTTTCTCCACGGAAGTACGCCGGTTTGTTATTCGTGTACAAGGCGACGTCCTTTCGGACAGGATAATTCTCGACACGCGGTTTATCGCGGCGTTATCGTCGATGATTGTTGAAAAAGTTTCGATATTAAAATATTAATTAAATGTCGAATATCAAAACACGTGTAATTGAAACTACAGAATCATTATTCAAAAATATCTAGGATATTTTAAAATTACATTCGAATAAACAGAACAAGTTCCGAGTGATGACGATTGCATCGTAAGTTAATAATTCGATTAAGATTGGGCAGGCCAAGTGATTGACACTCTAAATGCTCTCTAAAATTTGCACGATCTTTGTAAAATCTGTAATGTAATTGAATTACAGTACGTATACTTATAATATAGATGATACAAAAACGAGAGGACTCTTCATATTCAGAAAGTAAATTATATAAATTATATTTCTACAATATCCTAATATTGCACAAATTTGTTTGCCAACGACGGTACTGGATATCATCGTGATAAAACGAGTGATGAGAATCGTCTTGCGAACGTACCCTGTACTTACGTAATCCATTATATTGTATGTACAATGTTCTTACAATAATTCGAGCGCACCGTCGGCCGTGAACGAGAGCTTTTGGGGCAGAGTGGTCGCGTGTGATCGTCTGTTTTTTACGTCAGCGATTCGAAGTAATCGCTACTTGTTGCCAAGGAACCAGATCGAATGCTCGTGATAGCAAATATGATATTGCTGATTAGTCGGATTGTTTGATCTGTCCACTTGCTTGGTACTGAATGAAACACAAACTTAGAACGGATTATTTAAATCGTGCACAAGTATATTATTTTAACGGCAAAATCATTATTTCGTGTAAAATTATAATTTTGTCTTTGAATTATAATTTTATCCCGCAGTGGCCAATAATCTAGAATTAGAAATAAAAGATATCGACTCGTAACGATTTCAATGTTGTTCCATTTTGCAGAAACCAGTCCACATCCAGTAAGAATGGATTCCCTTCTATCAGATCCACGTTTCCGTGAACAAAACGGTTCAGTCT
This sequence comes from Tetragonisca angustula, assembly GCA_036937485.2. Classification (NCBI taxonomy): domain Eukaryota; kingdom Metazoa; phylum Arthropoda; class Insecta; order Hymenoptera; family Apidae; genus Tetragonisca; species Tetragonisca angustula. The sequence goes on along the minus strand of JAWNGG020000120.1, from coordinate 542,610 downwards.
TGCGAAAATAGTGTCACTGAATATTTGTATCGTGCAGTCGTGGTCGCACAAAAGAGAAAGCTATTATAATATTATATGTATTTATATATTCAATCTACGATTTTCAAACGATTCTCACTTTGCTATTTTGCCAATTTTGAATGCAAAAGTTCTATTGTCAATATTGAATAGTTACTTTGTGTACTACGTGCTTGAAAGTTAATTCACATAATTTTTAATGTTACTTGCATTGAACTTCAAAGAAAAACACTGCCATTCGTAGACTAGAGAACTGTAAAGCTGCATTTCTACGATGTACATATATTACTCGAGTAAAGTCATTGTGTCTCTCATATACACCGCGATACAGTGTAAAATCTTTAAGACAGTGATTTCTGCAAAGTTCAATGTACACGAATTATACTACACGAATATTTTTGATCCGTACATACAGACGTTGAAACACAATTATTAATATATGACAAATCTTTCATTTTCCAACACGTATCTCATGTACACGTTTAAAAACTATAAAATCATATCAATAATCCAACACTCAATGCTTTCAGGTCAACAATAAAGCGAGATAAGAGAAAGCGAGAATCCAATAGAGGCAAACAGTTGTTGTGCTGAATAAATGAAAGTTTACAAGAGGACAGATCAAACGGCATCGCCGATCATCGCAGCAGGACAGTTGCAACCTGGTCTATTCGCGGGATCCACAGACCGACGGCACACGTAGACCGCGATGGCGGCGGTCGGTTAAATTCCCTCGAGTAGAAACTTGTTAACGTGGCGTACCCAGGGCGCCCCAGTGCTCGGCGGTGGGTCATGCGTAGTGCGGATAGGTGCCCAAATGAGGCGGCACATGGCCAGAGGCCGTGTGGTGTCCCGCGTACAGGTTGGCACCCGGACTCGTGGACCAGTAGCTGGAGGCCGATTGAAAAAGCCCTCCTGGAACGGAGACCGACACGGAGGCGGCCGGTGGCGGCATTAGGTTCAATTTTGCGTGCCCGTAACCGGACATAAACAACTCGCTTTGGTACTTGTACGCGGCTGGGTCCGCAGCCGCGGGCTGCGTCGCTGCCGCCAGACCCTGGAAGTCGAACTTGTACGCGTACCTCTTCCCGTGGACCTTTGTCATGATGTTCTTGTCGTAATAGTACCTGGAAACAGATACGACGTTCCTCGATGCAAGCTGGATGCAAGACGATTATATATTTTTATAGGCGGAGGTTTTGCTTGATCGGTGTCGTCGGATTGTAAAAGATTTTGTAAATTTTGATAGATTAAAAGAATTTAACTTGTGTCCTATTTCAACATAGTAAGTATCAACAGTAGATTGATGATAGGTATTAATATTAGATACGTGGAAATTAAGCGTAGACTGATTTGATACCAATTGAGAATTAGTTTGGAAACATTTCTTTTCATTCATTTAACAAGGGAGAATGTATTAATGTATAATAATTTTGTAATAATGGAAGACGGACAACGAAGAAAATTTTAATTAGCATTGCGATGTATAGAGGGATTTTTGTTTAACGAGCATAAAAAATTTGCAAATTCGCAGATTTTATTAGACATTTATTAGACCATTAATTACCAATATCCAAAACATACAATCCCGGCAACTATCGTAAACAAGCAATAATTCTTTATTTGTTATCTTTCAGATTCCACCAATATCTCAAGAAACTCGTCCGCTCCTTCTTCGTCGCACTAAATCTCCATCGAAAACAAAAAATAAGGATGTAAAGTACAAGATCCGTAAAACTGAAGCGATATAACAAGGTCCATCATCCTTCCATCCTCTTATTTCATGCTGATCGCGACACGATCGAGCGAGACCACGTTCCGTCATAAACCAGCGATTTGCGAACACTACGCAGCCGGCGTGGAGATTCTTATTTAATAAATTCTATTTGCCAGCGCCGATAACGACTACGCTTCCGCGACGACGGAAGCGTTTCTTTTTTTTTCCCTTTTTTTTTTCATCGAGTCACTGTCGCGCGTCACAGCCTGAAACTTGTCGCTATACGAAGGGGTAGCAATAGTGGTGGTGGGTAGAAACAGAAGAAGCAAAAGTGAGACAGAGAGAGAGAGAGAGAGAGAGAGAGAAAGAGAGTGAGTGGAGCAGTCTAGCGTAATATAATCAGTCGATCTGATCGAAAAATAATAGCCGCGTCTGCCGTCGGTCTGACTGTCGGTGATTGAAATTTCTCTCCCCTGGCTTCTCTGTACCACCACCGCCATGCCATCGTTGCGCGCTACCATCCTCTTTCGATCAACGAATTTACTTTCTCTCCGGATCTTCCGCGCGGACGTCTACCCGTTAAATATTGACGTTCATCGCCCGCGTTTTTCTACCCTGCGAACGTTACCCCTTTGGACTGCGGTTTCATCGCGTGGCTCAATGAACAAGTGCTTGGTTTTTTACTAATTAAAGGTGAATTTATATTTGGAGGATTTGGAGAAAAATTGGTATGACATGAATCTTTAAATGGAGATTATCGGCGAAGTTAAAGTTTGAGAAGGATATTTAAGCTCAATTTTTCGATGGTTTTTTAATTAAAAAATAGTGTAATATCAAAGTCTTCATAAATAGCAATTGATGGTATGTTTTCATTGGCATCACATAACGTCTATATACACATTTATACATTTTATCTGCATTGAAGAGCTCATATTATATCTATACTCACTTATAAAAATTTCTCAGAAATCCATAATAAAATCCTCTAGATAAACACGTATCATTTCCAAAATTAATTTCCCCTTTTTGAAAAAGAAAACTACGCCTGCATCAATTTTAGTAGAATTTTATAAATTTTATTTTTACTTATAAAAAGCAGTGAGACGAGTTGCAATAATTTTCGTAAATATTGTTTGTAAAGGATATCTACTAATTTACAATGTTGACGAGGGACGTACTAAAGTGTCTTCCGCATAAAATACACTAATGGAAGATTAATATCACTGTTGTGTGTTTCAGATGTCAGAGGAGGATTGTAAAACGTCACTCACCTCAAAGCCCTCGACAATTTGTCATAATTCATATTAGGCTTGGACTTCCTTTCGCCCCAACGTCTCGCCACCTCGTCGGGGTCAGTCAACTTAAATTCGCCGTTGGTTCCTTCCCACGTAATGCACGCGGCGTTGCTCGAATCCGACAGTAGCTCAAGTAAAAATTGCCAGAGTTGAATCTGACCGGAACCGGAACTCGCGAGCCGACTGCTCGTCGCTCCGAACATTTGGTAGGGATCTACAACAGTCGGAAAAATTCGACTCATAATTTACAATCCTTTTATCCCCGATTGCAAACTTCCTTTTAAAGTGATTATTATTATTTTTTTTCTTTTAAATAATCGTTTTGCTTTTTTTCAGATTCGATACTCTTAGAAAAACGTAGGAGAGAAACGTATTTTGGTTCAAATTTTCGTTCATAGTTTGATACGTTATGGTAAGTATGGTGAGTTTTTAAAAATCGGTCGTACGATTAACTTTCATTGGATCGTCGAAATTAATTTTACAAGGGAACATTTTGAACCATAAATTATATACAAAAAATTTATGGAGTAATTTTTAATAAATATATCAACGATTCCTTTCTGTAAATTTCACTAAGGATTAGAAAGTAATACTTCAGTTCTCAAATTTGAGAATTATTTTTACCCTTTAGCTATACTGACAAAAGACACATTTTCCTACAATCACTTCGCATATAAATTAGCATAAAAGAAAATTCGAAATATCCCCTTACTAGTGTACATAATTTGCCTTTGTACATAATTGTGCAATTGCAGGGAAAATTCATCGAAAGCGTGGAACGAGAGCGAAAAGAAAAACTTGTATTTTTCTACTCGAGTCGATTGTAATTTTTTTCTTTTTCTTCTTTCCTCGGTATTTCCCCTGAACATATACCTATCCATTACACGGTTGTTTCCCAGTGCTCCCTGTATCGCCCTTTAAAAGCCTTACAATGCGTCATCACCGTCGTTCGCTACTGCTCAGACCTGGAGTGCCCTACAACCGTACAAAAGGATATAATCGCAACCCTACAATAGAATAGAGTTCGTTTGGATCATAATAATTTCAATTGAAGGAACGAACGACGGAGTGGTTCAAAGGGCGAACACAAATGTCTTGTGAGAGAGCGAACACTGTTAAACTGAGCATCGCGTTCCGACCAAGCGTGAGCTAAATGATCAAAATACTATGGCCCTCGCGTGACAGATGCGGAGAACAATCTTTCCTTTCTCCTTGCCAGAATATTATACGTTTCTTCGTTTTTTGCTTTTTTAAGATGGCGTTCGTAGATGTAGCGTGTACATACTGACGAATGTGATATAAATATGCAAGGAATTGGCGGTTACGTAAGTATTAACTTGAAGCTTGATAATTGGGTTTGGCTTGGTTAGTTTTAGATTGACTTTACGATGATCGACCGCAGTTCGGTTAATTATGCGTAGTTTTCTTGGATATGGTCTGCTTCAGTTTAGTTTAGGAAATTTTGAAAGTTGGAAAAAGCAATAATTTAAGCCAGTTCAATTCAGAGAATGCAGACTTCGGTTCAAGCAATCAAAAGAATTCAGTTTAATTAAAATCTGAGAAATTTTCAACAAAATTTAAGGAATTAAGCTGATTTGGACAAAATCAGATTGTTTAAGAGATTGAAACGATTTAATACTTCAATTCACAAAATTCGGATAACGTCGAGAATTCAGAAGGTCAGACAAGTCGGACACATCAGTCACATTAAAAATACTTTACACAAGTACTCGATATTTCTATGTAAATGTACATTAACAACGTAAAATTTTCCAGAGAACAACTCGGAAGCAACTTGCACTTCCAGAAGAAGAAAAATCTACTAGAGGAAGAATCAAGAATGAGAATCAGAGTAAAAGAAGAAGAATCAATGAAACTGTACAGTTCTGGCTGCCGTTGATTCCCAACTCCCATAAAAATACATTTCGACCGATTATGATAGGGGATGGCTGGTACACGATGGGGATAGCTGGTGAATTGCTGGACCTCAAAGGTCGTTTCGCCCGATGAATCCCCTGAAATGCGTGGCAGAGTAATCGTCTTTCGATCGAACGGTAATTCACTTACAAGTTAATAATGGGAAGGAGCGCGGTACACCCATTTATCTGCTGAACAGACTAAAAGGATGGGGGACGAACCGGAACTGCCAACAGAAATACTGAAACGCTACTGTTTCTTACAGTCTTACAGGGCCCGACCGTTTTATGAAGTTGCACGACCAAGAAAACGTAGATTTTGGGCGGATGTCAGTGACCCTGTTTCAAGTTGGATCTGGCTCTTTTCTTCCATTGATAGAAACCGTCCGTTTATTTCCCAACGAAGAATTACACCGATTTACCGTGACTTCAGATTTTCTATTTGCTCTTTACCTTATGTAAACGAAGCACGAATCGATAGTGATGATATTCTCTTTAGTCGTGAACCGAGGAAGAGATGTCTCTTTTACTTTTACATCTTAATTCTGTTGGTGCACCAGATACGCTTAAATTCGAAACTTTTTATTTGAAGTTCAAACTGAATGCGTTGAAAAATTCTCGACACGTTAATTCAAAATTAATTTAATTCGTTCAAGTTGCGTAAAGTTTACGAAAATAATTAGCAACTATTAGGAATTAGAAATTTAATTAGGGACTATCGTTTTTATTTTTATTTATTTTTTTTTCAGAAATAATCCAATAGTACGGCGTTTCGCATAGATTAGATTAATGATAAGATTTCGTCAATTTAATTTCGAACGCTTGTAATGACAGGCTAGAAATATTAGAGACCGTTTCGGAGCCACTTATTTAAAGCTATTGATCAGTCGGAAGGAGTCATTTTTGGGCGTGGCGCTGTAAAGCCGGGCCAGGAACGAGGGGGTTTGCGTGATTAGTGACGAACGTAATAATCGTAAAGGTCATTCCGTGCAATTACTTCGGTAAAATCGTCGTCGATTGAGCCACGCGTTCTTTCGTAGATCGTGATAATTCTTCGACTCGGCGTCATTCTTTCAATTACTCAAAATTGTTTTAACGGTCCCAATTCTTCGTTGGATTTATTCTTTCACTAAAGGGCAATCGTTGATGAGATATAACGCATGGAGAAGACTAGTAAAGTACAATAAGATTTTCTAACAGTCTTGTTTTTTTCTGTCTTTGCTGTAGACTAAGAAGGTGTAGTGCTTTAACTTCTCAAAAATATCTACCTACTACATACCAGGCTGCCTGAGGTGGGTGTGCGTGTCCAATGCTGACTTGGATAAGCTGCTTCCGTATCCTGGAAGAGAGTAATTACCAGTTATTCTCAACATATCGTTTCAATTATAAAGACAAATTTACAGAAACTTGTACACTGTATTTTTTTCTCTTAAGCTTTGTTTTCTTAACGACGAACATTTTCAGAATTTAAAAGCTGAAGATTCTAGATGCTACAAATGGAAATTCTGAAATTTCAGTTTCTCAGTTTCAAAAATGAGGAATTCAAGTGCCATTTGAATATTTTAAAACTTCATATCCAGAAATCTAATTTCAAAATTCCGGAAGATGAATATTTCAAACACTGAGAGAAAAAGAGATTTAACTTTTACAATCTTCAAGTTTTCTTTAAATTCCTCACAAGAAGTATGCGCAGATAAAACTTTAATTGATTAAATATCAAACATTTTCATTTGCCACTTTCAGAATCTAAATTTTTGCCCGAGTTAAATTACCTACGACATTTTTAAATTAAATTTTTGTGTTATTAGAACTTTTAGTATAGAGAAAGATAACATAGAAAGGTAAAACGGAAGTAAATTTTTAAATAATTTGAACGTATTAAAGTAAGATACGAAGCAAGAATATATTACTGTCACCCTGTACGAGTCATAAATATTTTGAGTACCGTAACTAAAGTGATAGGTATAAGTATAGCGTGGATTTTTATGCATTTAAAAATTTTTATTATAATTTCAAATACGTAATATTTATAATAAAAATTTTAGTAAATTTTGGAACCTAAATGGAAATTGGTTTTATCTATCATATATGTATCATAATAAATACTCTAGACAAATAAATTCTTACTTTAGACAAATTCACAGTTTAGAAACATTTCTGTAAAGCAATATTTTTAAATATCGTCAGTATGTAAAGAGTTGAGATCACTTATGAGCATTCTGTTCTCTTTCTCCAACAGAAATGAAGAAATGGGTTCTATCATCGGCGAAGGAATTGCAGAGGAATTTGAACGATGTAAATGGCAAAGTCCCGTTAGAAAAAGGGTACAGGGAAAATCGATGGTTCATCGAAGATGAAAAAGTACAAGCTCGGTCGAGCGTTAGAATCCGTTAGAGAGGATTTCCGTGTAGGCAAACACGGGGCTGAATGGTCCGTACACGTTCCTCCCCGCTTTTCTACGTTCCATCAACGTTTCATACCTTCCTTTGCTGCTCTATCAGGATCTCCTTGCACTGTATATACATACACCGTATAGAGCTCTGCCTATAAGTCATTGGACACTCGACAATTTGATCTCTACAATTAGTACAACTTGATATTTTGATGATTAAGGAGTTGAGTAGAAGCAACTTTATAGAACTTTATATTAATGAACTTGTAATAAATATGTGTATGAATAATTTACAAGGAAATGAGAAAGATTTATTTATATGGAATAGAATATTTTATCTTTTAAACGAAAGATATAATTCAGAAGTTTTGGAAAATTTGGGGAATACGGGGAATTGAGCACACTTTGGAAAATGTAAAGAATGTTACTTCGATTCAGAGAAGCATGAAAGTTCAACTCGGAGAATGCGAAGAATTTATTTCAATTTAAAGAACAGTTCCATTCAATACAAAGAATTTAATTCAATTCAAATGCAAATAATTCAGTCTAATTCAGTTTTATATAATTTAATCGAGTGATAAGTATATTACGGAGTTTTACATAGACCCATATTTGTAGGAATATAATTGAAAAAACTAGAACCTCGATAGAAAATTAATGTCTATACTAAATCTCGTAGAAAGCACTACTTTTCTTCTAGGTATTATATACTTTTTCATATTCTGTGCTTTAAAATAAATACATCAAAATCGGCAATGTAGTAACAAACAATGTGTTGGGTGTCAAACAAAGTTCATTTGTCCTTATCCAAAATGTCCAGCGACTTATGTATGGTAGTGTATATACGTGCAAGTTGATCGAGCAACGGGGAAACATGCCCACCGGTCACGTTCGCGCCACTGTGCAATCTGTTTAAGGCACAATGCCCCTTAATTTCGCCTTGTTATATGCTCTCGTTACGGGAAATCGCCCCCTCCCTGTCGTCGTCCGGTATCGCGTTATCGGTTTCATCTTCTCGTTGCCCCGAAAACCGTCGAAACCTGGTAATCGGCTGGCAATTGGTTCGAGAAGGTCAGTCTTTGATATCGAGCAGAATAACCGTTTCTAATTGCAAGTGGAATCTGAATTAACAAACGCAAATAACAATAACGAATTGAAGTACGGTGAGAATAAAAGATTAAGAAGGAAAGGATTAAAATAGGAATTGATAATGGGTGCGTCGATACTTCCGGTTCTGGTCATTTATGAAAATACGAGCATTAAATTGAAAAATTTGGAATACGATTTAGATTAAGAAGAGCTTTGGAATCATGTGTATGCATTTTCTGTAAAATGTGTGTATACCAAATGTTCTACATTTTTGAGAACTGTACAGTTATTATAAAAAGTAATTTTTTCAAATTATATTATAAGAAGTATCGCCTCCCAATATTTCAAATATAAAGAAGAAATTAGCCCGCTGTAGGCAAGCATATATCGTCGTATTATCTGAGTCGTTCGTGTCTTTGATATATTATACAACTTTTAAATCGAATCTTTGAAAAGTTTTTCAAGAGGAAGAAAAATTTACGTAAACGACATTAGGTTGCCTGCGAGGAGCTAATGACGAGATACGTCAATGAATTAGGACACCTCATATGAAAATGTCATAAATCGGTTCTGTTTTTCTTTTCTCAGCTAACACGATAGGAATCCTGCAGTTTGATTGTGCGAGGCAGATGCTGCCTCTAAATAGCAGTTGGTGTCCGCCGTGTTAAACAATTTGATTTCGTCTCTGATTGGAACGTGGGACAATCTTGGACGAGGGATGCAACGCCTCGGGTCGCGAGGGTCCGCTGCAATCAGTGTAGCCGTAGGACTATGACTTCGGTGGCCTTCCACGTCAAAAGACGACCTCTGACACGACGACGACGACGACGACGACGACGACGACACGGAATCTTGATGTTCCGAAATCTCCACTGTATTCCTTTCTCCGTGTTCGGGCGACTGTCATAGATACGAAGTTCAAACATTGATTTTCGGGAGAAGATAGAATTTTGACTGTATGAACAATGAAAAAGAGCGAAATGATCTCTACACTTTTTTTTTTTTTTATAGTTTCATAGCTTTTGCAGAAATATGAAATATAATTTTTATATTGAAATTGCTTTTCAATATAAAAGAAGAAGATGGAGAGATGAAGAGGGCAATAATTTTTATGTCGCTGACGGTCTTGTCGAGGTGAGTTTTAAATATTACTTTTTGGGAAAAGATCTTCTTTCACACTTTTTCATAGTTTTGCAGAAGTGTATGAGATGCGAACTTCTTTGCAAAGAAGAGGTGAATTTTGATAATAGAAAGCAGGAGGAAGTTGAGATTTTGCAGAAGATGTATCTCTATGTTTCTATAGTTTGACGGAAATACACGAAATCAGGCAAGATCAGACAGTTGGTGTTACGCTGCGTTAGCATGCAGCACACCTGCCCGCCAAGCTCTCATTTGCATCCCTGTCCCAGCTGTTTCATCCGCCGTAGCGTAAATTACTCTCACTATAGAATTTCACCGTGTCTGATTTAAACTAAAAACATTGAGAAGACAAGAACGCAAAATTTAAAGATGAAACTTTCAACTACTCTGTGCGATCTGTTCAGCTACATGATGCAAGAGGAACCAGTCAAACCAATCATATTGTTCAGAAAGTCAACAAGTGCCTTCTGCCTATTGTACAGACTAACATCATCACACCACTTTTCAAAGGAGTCTCATTAACTTGCTTGTGTCAATCTGTCTAATCTTCCTAACTTTCAAATCAGACGCAATTCCCAAGAGGGAAACTACGGTTCTTATGTTACAACTACCTATATTCAACATTGTCAAACAATGAACAACAAAGAGAAACCAAATCTAAGCGAAAAATATTGCTTTCTTATTTAAATGCACGGTCTTTGCCATAACATAAATTAAGCAGTGTAAACTAACTTGAGATCAAATTAATTGTATTAATTGTATCTACGTTCTTTGATTTACCACAGTTATATTTGATCATCGGTTGCTTGTAGTCACCTTCTAGTTCTCCACATTAGGTCAATGTAATGATATTTCGAAAACGATGTTTCAAATGTTAAGAGATAAGAATTACACTGTCTCCGGAGTTTGTATCGCTAGCGTTTGCGAGCACTAAAGTTCAGAGGTCAGTCATCGACGGTTGTGTACGTCAGTACACGTTACGTCACTTTGAATCGACGCGACAGTCTCCTATTGTCACGCGTATATCTGCGCATTCACGAGCAATTACCCGGGGCGGGGTAATCCCGTTACAGCACCCACGGGGAAGGATCAAAGGCCCACTATTCCTAGCTGCTACACTCTTTGGCTGTTCCAGTCGTCGCTACAATGCTACCACGGCCCGCGAGAAGGGGAATCACCCACGTCTACGTCGTAGATGCTCGACTTGGTTTGGAACACTTGGAACTTGGGCAACTTCCAAATGCACACCTCTGTTCAACCGACGTCAATACGCAGCTTCGCGCAATTATCGTTACTATTCCGTTTCCTTGCTTCTCCGACATTTTATATTGGAATTTCCGGTTCCGTTCCTCTCCTACCCCCTCCCCTCTGTGAGGGACATTAAACTCTCTTGACATTGTTTCTGCAATCGTTCGAATCGTCTCGAAATAGGCGACGGAGGAAGATTTGCATAATTGTTTCTCGAATTCTACGAGATTAGATCAAATCTCTCGATGATATGTGCTAACAACGCTATTTTGAGAAATTAGCTTTTACAATTACTATCAAGCTTCTAATAGGACAGAAATATCATTAGACTGTGAATGTTCGTGTGTTTATGGAAAATTTAAAGATAATGCACGAAAATGCACAAGATGTATATATATATATATATATATATATGAGACATTAAGATATACAAAACGTCCAAAATGTAGCGATCATTGGTTTTTAGCGAATGAAACAAGTTATGGCTTAGATTTTATTTCTTTACAATTCATAATGATTTAAATTTGCATGAAAATTCGCAGTAATTATTACAGTATCTATGCTTGTCTATTTTTATTGTAATGTCTGTATGTTGACATACTTAGATACTCAGTATTATTTATATTGTCATACCGACTTTACGTTACATCATTCTTACTGAAAACGAATCCATTTTAAACCGTGTAATTTTCTCAGACATTTTATAACCACCTCCACGGTACGGTAACGTAATTTTTAATTATTTTCAGAAAAACTGACACGCTACACGCAAAATCGTCTGCACTTATACGCTTAGCAGTGGCCGTGGCGATGGCGGAAAAATTGTGCGACGCGACACGAGACCGGCAATCGCTTAATTGTGATTAATTGCGGTTTTACCAGGAAAAGATCGCGTTGTAACGGCGCGAGCCAATTATTCGGCGCGAGCCGTCCAACCGATTCGCTTGCTCGCGCAACTTTAAAGAGCCAGTTGCGTGCCACGCTTTGTTTCCTTGCTTTCACGCATCGTATCGAAAAAAAACCACAGCCCTCTGGATTTCTCAGCCGTTCTACTTGATCGTATTCGCTGATCCTTCTCCCACCTATAGTTTGACTCCCGCGTATAACTTTGTTGTGACAATTAAAATTATCGACTGTACCGGTTAAGTATTACATCATTTTCACAGGACCAAATTCTTTTCTCTCAAATTCTTGATCTATGGAGATATATTTCTCTTCATGGAGATATATTCATTGTTCACATTCATGTATGTTGTTTTTGCTGATTCACGCACATACAACTGTGGTTTCTCTCTTTTATGGCTTACAAGAGATCCCTTCGTATAGCGGAGACTTATGTCACACAAATTCGATTACAAATGCTCTTCAGTTTAAAAGAAAAGTAAAGAAGACGCAAAATAATCTATATACGTCTAGTTTCTGGAAGAAATTTCTTGAAAGAAGAAGACCCAACAGTCTATGATAAATAGGTATGTGTATACATGAATAAATATAGTAGTAGGTACATATAGATTTGAATAATCTTGTTTTACTCACTTTACTCAATTAATCGTTCTGTTTCATGGTCTCTTCCCTCGAAATTGTCACGATCAAGGAATTTCATGGATCATGCCTGTACCCATCCTTAAACCACTTGCGCTGGCAACTGATTGCGGACCATAACGAGTGACCAAACCGTATACAATAAAAGTTATTCAGAAGTAATAAATTTATTATTTGTTTTGCCTATTCCTTTTTTTTCACTTAAATATACTTAAAACCGAGAAAATATTACAATTTTGAAACAAAAAATTCTCGTGGCACGTCATTCTAGAGGTTAAGAAATGAACGTAACTTCGAAACAGATTTTCTGCATCAACTCCGGGGGATTCTAACATTCGAAAAATTCACATTGAAATTCGCATATAAATTGAAGTATACTCTTTGAGTATACTCTTTCAACTCACAACGTTGGCAACAATACACGGAGCATTCGTTGCCGATAGTTGCAACATCCGGCTTCCGAGCAAGTGGAAACCGTCGGCGAATCGAGTACTTTAACCTCTTGCCGCGTACGTCGAGAATTTTTTGTTCCAAATTGCAGCATTTTCTCAGTTTTAAGTATATTTAAATGTAACCCAGGCGAAACAAATGATAAGTTTATCACTTCTTGATAATTCCTATCCAGCGATGTTCAAAAGGGAAGTTCAAAAGAAGAAGGAAGCGACGAATTATTGTTCGGTCACTCGTTATGGTCCGCGAACCAGTTGCCAGCGCAAAGGGGTTAATACACACGGGCCAACGTGATGGAGCTAATCGCGTCTGAACTAAGTTAAAACACAGGCACCCCGCCGTTCTTATTTACGCCCGACAATAAGTCAATTCATCACTCTGCGATTTGGCCTTAAGTGGTATCACTGACTCATACACACGCAGCCGTCTCGGGGGCGGCGTGCCTATTTCGGGCATAAATCACCGTGCCTGCACGGTGCGTAATAATGAGCAAGCGAGCGTGGCACGCGACCCTTTTAAGCGTGCTCGCTGGAAAACGAGTGGTTCACAAGGTAGCAGGGATTTAGCGTGCACTCTACGTGCCCCTACTTAATCCTGAAAAACGCCCAGACCCGCGAAATTCTTCGCCAGTATCGGATCGTGTAAAAATGCGACCCTGCGAGCACAAACTACGGATCAAATTACATACAGCGTGTTGCCGAAATTGGTGTGGCGCAAGAAGTTGATGGATGAAAAATAAGTTGAAAACAAGGGATACACTTTCTTCCGGCTGACGTTTCCGAGAAAATTTAATTTAGAAATTTCATCAGATATACTGTTGAACCATAATTTTTAATTAATCCTTGCTGGTTGAATTATTATATAAAGAATTTCAATTATGCATAAACTGTAACAAGTTTGTACAACTTTCTGTTGAAAACGAGGCCTTGAAAAGTATTTTTTCTACGTGTGACTCTATTTCACTACGCAGACTAACCTTTCATTGATCATTCGCTTTCTGATTGAAGAAAAAAATTCGTCTGGCGTGCAATTCGTTGATCTTTCAAATCAATCGAACGAAGTCAAACTGTTTCAGGTGGCAAGGCACAAAATTCCCAGCCAGAGAAGGGTGAGCTGCAGAAAGTATATTGCGGTGGCGGTGTCAGGAGTTCGCGATATTTTGGCCGGAGGGCAGCAGGAGGTGCGGAGAAGCCAGGAAGTACGGGGAACCGACCGGATCCAGCGGAGTTCTGGCACTGGTTTCGTTCACAGGCTCGTGGCCCACAGCCACGAAAACCCAGGGGGGACATGGATCGTGGGCAACAAGTCACCGGGAAACGGCGCGTGACCGCCACATTCACGCTGCCAGATTTACGACAATAAAAATGGGCGCCGCCGAATCGACGATCCTCCTCTCGCCGGGTAAACAATACCGGTTGATAGAATTATGGCTTCGCCCCGTTCGATTTTCGATGCGAGGATCTTCCTTCTCGAGCGGCTGCCTGGTGCCATTGTGTTGTTCACTTTCGGCAGCGCTGTATCGAGGAATCGATTCGCTTTATTCGGGCAACAGTTACGACACCGCAACGGCAACCACCGCCGTTTCCAAGGATAACTTGGACATAAAGACGATTATCTTGATCAGGGTAATTACTTGCAGATTGGCTGGGGTGAGGCAAATTTCCTGATATTAAATTTATTGTTAGGCAAAGATTCAATGGTATTAAATGTTCGGTACTGAATGCAGGTGATTGGAGCAGGGGGGAAAGGGGAAGAAAGTAATGAAGGCATATTTGGAGCTCGACGTCAAATCATATTGGTGTCCATTGTGAAATCGACGGCAAGAAATTGGCAGAATGTTTCTTATCATGGTGAGTATTTATGAATTTTAATTGACATAATGGCACCATCGTTAGTTGACCATCGCTGTCCTCGATAATTATCTCTGTAGCATCACATCCTGCGTAGTTAATACATTGCCGTTCTAAGGAGTTGCACGAATACGAGAATAAACAGTCGGAGAACATAATTGTATCAACTCAATACTTCAGGTAGGGCCGGATCTGATCCTGCGTAGTTGTGGGTTTTCTGTATCAGGAAATTACCAGAGAATAGAAGCGACAAAGAGTTTAACGTTTCTTGATAATAATTAGAGAATACAATATCAACTTTCGTGTGAAAACCTTTCGTACCTGGATGCAATTTGGACGCGGATCAATCCGTGATTCGCTAACTTCTCAATTCTATATTTAATAATTCTTTTGACACTTTAACATCTAAAACCCCAAACATACCGTTCTAAGAGGAATCTAAGAAACATTGACGAATAACGTGTTGCTGGAGGCATACAAGGATGCAAGAACGACTGGATCGACGCGGGTCGTGTCTTAGCCACAATATTATTCTTCTGGCTGATACAACGATCGGATGGAATGGGGAACGGTGAAAGAAACGTTGGTAACATATTGGAAGGGTCACGGGACATGTCGAAGTCGTTCGTATTATGCCTTCTCGCCAGTACATACACGGCCACGTGCCTATGCGTGACACGTTTACGCTTGGCTGGCCGCGTTTCCACTCTGTCCCTCCGTATCGGCCCGTATTCATCTCCGATTCCTTGTTGGGGTGCGCACCGATTGCGTTTCCACTTTAACCGTGCGTCGTTCAACGTCTATCAACGGGTACACGAGCTGCATGCTACTTAAATCCGCTCGAATCCGGCCAGTCTGATGAACACGTTCAACGTGATAGCTTTTTCATTAGCGAGCACCGCGACATTGTCGCGTTTCACCGAGCGTTCAACGCTGGAACAGTGCTGGGTAAGACAGTGGAATAAGTTTGAAATAAGAAGATGTTACGTTCGGTAATTTGAAACAATTGTTTACTTTATCGATTGGAATGCTCATTTCATTTTACAAGTGTGTTCACTCTGTGTATTTTAATTTTTCTATCTTTCAGGATGAATCTGAGATACCTTTCTCATTGTGCAAGTGAAATGCAATGAGATATGTTTGGATACATTTGGAATAAAACGAAAACTAATAAATTGAAATGGCGAATTATTTCGACGAATGTTTGCAGTAATAGTCAACAGAAGAATTATTAAGCGATCTGTGTTCGTGCAGCAATCGGCAGAGATCGGTACGTGAACACGTTCGTGCTGGTATTTAATTGAACTTTGCTCAATATGCATCGCGAGCCGGTTTCGGAGATTTCATGCAAAAGGAAATCCTTGGGCGCGTTAAGATCATCCGGCGAGACAAGAATCCTTTTTCTTCGAGTGTGTTCATTCGGCCGGTGTGTCGTGTTCACGCTATGCGATAATTAGGAAACGATTAATTACGCCCCGCGTAACACGTCGTTACAAACTGGGATTTGCTACAGCCAGCCGTTTATCTGATGAACAAAAACATATTTGCCCTAAGCACGAACTAGGTAATGCGGCAAAGAAAATAGTTAACAGCGCCAGTGAAACGATAAAAGCTGTTGTTCTTCGAGGAACAAAGATTTGATTGCAAATTGAGTCCTGATTATGTTACTTGACACACAACCGTGCTCCGTGCTTCGTCTGAGCTTTTCAAATTGATATTGAAATCCAGACAACACAGAATATTTTATAAGTATTTTTGTCCCTTATTGAATTCTTAATGAAGTCAGTTAGTTCTGCAATTTCATGATTTTCTAAATTTACCACTGTTTAAACTATACATCTTTGTAATTCTTTAAAACTATCATCGCATAAATTAACTTTTTTGATTCTATGAAAAAGATAGTACAAAGTATGTGGAAATATATATAATGCTATTAAATAAAATATATATAACGTATGAAATATATATAGTAAATGAAGTAATGAATGACATATAATAAAGTATATGAATAAAGATATTTCACATATATTTTATTATTATATATATTTATATATTTCAAATTATATTTATATTATATAACTACAATTACATTTATATAAATATACATATGAAGTATAAATATGTATGGAAAAGCAAGGCTTTACTCATATATATTTATATAACTACAATTACATTTATATAAATATATACATATGAAGCATAAATATGTATGAGAAAAGCAAGGCTTTACTCGTATATATTTATATAACTACAATTACATTTATATAAATATACACATATGAAGTATAAATATGTGTGAGAAAAGCAAGGCTTTACTCATATATATTTAAATAACTACAATTACATTTATATAAATATATACATATGAAATATAAATATATATGGAAAAGCAAGGCTTTACTCGTATATATTTATATAACTACAATTACATTTATATAAATATATATATTTGAAGTATAAATATATATGGAAAAGCAAAGCTTTACTCATATATATTTATATAACTACAATTACATTTATATAAATATATACGTATGAAGTATAAATATATATGGAAAAGCAATGCTTTACTACAATTACATTTATATAAATATGTACATATGAAGTATATATATGTATGAGAAAAGCAAGGCTTTACTCGTATATATTTATATAACCAGGATTACATTTATATAAATAAACACATATGAAGTATAAATATATATGGAAAAGCAAGGCTTTACTCATTTATATTTAAATCTTCAAAAATGCCAATTACCATAAAATTTCTACGAAAGCTCACGAATTTACCGAATAAATTCCAAGCATGGGAACATCCTGCTCAGTCTTTCATCCTTCTCCCAAAAAAAATCTTATAACCCTCGTCATCCTAACTTTCCTCTACAAAGGACTATCTCTTCCCTGAGAATCAACGCAAGAACAAATATCGCGCCCATAAACATTCAAAGGAAGTCTCGCCATTGTTTGTTCACCTTTGACCTCCTCCCGCTTGCACCACGCATCGTACTCCTGATTTCAATTTATCGTCGAATCACGATAACCTGACTTTCGATTGCACTTTTTCAAACGCCCATTACCCCGGAGATCCGGCGTGGAGGGTGGCCGGATCGTTACCTACGGGTGTCGAGGTGGTATGATAGTCACGGCATACGTGATCAGGCGCGTGAGCGAACTGCCAAGGCACGCGCCGTGCCGGAGTACGTAATTATCATAGGGAAGTTAGGGTTGCCCTCGGACACATACACGTGTACATATACATATAAACACGTATATACTGTATGCACACACACACACACACACACACACACACACACACACACACACACACACACACACACACACACACACATATATAGAGAGAGAGTATCGCAGTTGTCATGGTCTAAGAAGGAAAAAAAAAATAAGCCAAAATCATCACGTACGACTCTTCATTTTCAAAAAAATTCAGTTTGAAAATTCGCCAAGTATAATCGAATCAGGATAATCCCGAAAATGGACGGAAGTGAAATTCTACGTAAGATAAGTAGAAAATAAAGAGTAACATTTTTTTTCACAAGGCGTTTCTGAGAAAGTTGAATTTGAAAATTTCGCGGCCAATTTTTAACGAAACAAGTTTGAAGTCTGTATTTTTGGAAAAAAAAGGCTTCATCCGAAAACTTTCATTTTACATTTTTCACTTTCTTTTCCTGTACGTGGAATATCTCTTCAGTTGCTGTTTCAGTGTGCACAGTAAATAATTGTAATAAATCATAATTGCAGCTGTGAAAAATTATGATGTTATATAAATAAATAATAAATACTATGTTCAAGTTCACTTGAGAAAAACTCGATTCTCTCGAGAACGAAGTCTCAGGCGAAAAAAATGCGATTCTTTCGTTTCGACTTATTTTTGCGTGTAGAATCACATGGTATCGCAAAAGCTGAAACAGCCTGTATATGCATCAACGTGTACGGGGTATATGTACACGTAAAAGAGAGGTCGAGAGGGTTGGTCGACTCGGGTCAGGAAGTCACGCGAGGCACGCTCGCGGTGAACGTGGAAACAGGGAGGAGTACTTTTATTGTTCTAGCAGTTGTCTTAGAGTCGCTTTTCCTGGCCACTGGGCAGACCCGTTGAAAACGTGAGGTCGATATCCATGCTTGGACGAACCTCTTACCCTCGTGCATCGGCTGTTCCTTTCGTGGAGTATCCTCGACCTTTCGTGTGACTTTTTGATTGGGGATACTTTTATTTTATTTTTTTTTTTTTTTTTGGAGGATTTTTAACTCTTTCTATGGCTACTGTGGCCACCTACCATCTTAATTCGAAAATTTAGAGAACGCATCGACAAAATCCGACTTTAGACATTCAATAGAAAAAGCGATTTGGCTAACAACAAACTTAAGATCTATCTTAAAAATTTGCAAATTTCATGCAAATTTTACATGTGTAATTTTTTATATGTAGACTGCAAATTTATATTATGATAATGTGATACAATTAAGCGAGAATCTCAGAAGAAAATTCTTTTAGATATTTTGGATATTTAATATATTTTTTCAATTTTACGCTTTTAAATTTCTCACAAATATATAAAAATTCTTGGTCTACTTATACATGTATATACAGAAACAGAAGTATAATACTTTTCGAAAAATAATATTTCAAATGAATTTGCAAACGTTTATAGGATAATAAAATCAAAAAATAATAGATAACAAGTAATACAATAAAAATTATGATAAAAAAAAGTAGACTAATGATACAAAAGTCCTTTTTAAAATCCAGCGAGCTTTCGAGAAGTTGATAGTACTTAAAAATGATTTATATCTTTAAGAAAAATGTACGACAAGATTTACAATCGCCCAAAAAGAGAAATGATTCTCCAAACTTTTGAGCAACGATGTACATGACGTCCCACAGATCAGAATCTGATTATCATTGCTGATGAAATTAAAAGCAGAATACGCAATGTGGAAAAGACATTTAAAAAACACTTGAAAAGATGAGTGTTCAGGCTGAACATAATTGCAAAGTGGCACTATCCAATATATTCGCATGGCAACACCCGACAGATTCACGAATTCCTTCCCAAGAAATCGCGTGATCCGAGCGCACCGTGGAGCTTATTTCCATCGATAAGAGGTATACACGCGTAATCTGCCACGAGTTTTCGAGAACACGCGATCAACCGCGCTCGATGAGCGTATGTAAGTGTTTTGGATATTCGTTTATGGCCTAGTGAAGCCTTTCGTAGATAGTTCATCATCCAGACAACGACAATACTAATAATTCGTAGACGTGTGGTAAATTATTTTCGCAAGAAGGGAATTATTGCCATTAGAGAAAGAGTGAATTAATTTCGCTTGTGAGAGTTGTAAAGTGTGTCGAGAAAAAACGTCACTGAATCATTGAAGATGCATGAGTGTGAATTATTCTCGAAAGGAACGAATGTTATCAAAAGTGAAAAGGAAGGAAATTCGAAAGAGGATTATTAAAAGAACAAAAAGAGAGAAAAAAAAGGAAAATGAAATCATACGTGCGTCGTTGTATATTATTTTCGAAAGAAAGAAATATTGTATTGAAAGAAGAGTAAATTAATCTGGCCTGTGAGAATTGTGGGCGAAAGGGAAGGTTGTAATTTCAATTTGACGCGGCAGCCGCAAAGTGGCCCGGGGCCAGCACGCGTCGTCGCGTAATTTCATGAGGTTCCTGGTGACGATGGCTTCGTTCCCTTTCGCGTTGCCCTGTGATGTATAAACCGAGTCAAAGGAGGCTGGTAGAGATCAGAGGAACGATGTTGACGATCTACGAGCTAGCTGGAGCACGCTGATGCGTGAAATGATAAAAGGCCAGGCGTAGAAATTGAGCAAACTACGTAGGATTCTCTCGTGTAATAACAGAAGGTCTCGAAGGTAGTCGCAGGTATTTTGCATAGTTTAAAGTTTGCTTTCGAAAGAATAACGATCGTTTTGTATTTCGTGTCCATTTATTGCATAGACTGCGAATTTTCATGGATCTTTATGGGAAAAATGAAACGCAGAGAATGCATGTGTAAATATTCGACAGAATACTTGTCATACTATTATCCAGACTCAATTTCTTCGAAGGAAGATGTTCATAAAAATATGAAATTGCATAAAGATCCGCAATTTGATTATGCTCTCATTTTAGAATTTACTTTTTCAACGATAATTTCAGTTTCAGGTATCAAAATTTCGTTATAGAAATCCACCCTTATCTCCGCTTATAGTGCACACGCAATGATAATTCTCTACGAGGGCAATCAAACTGACAATAGCTGCAATAATCAGCTAAAATACTAATTGATAATTAATTGACGCAGTACTAATTGAGAATCGTGTGCTTAAAGAAATTGAGAAAGTAAAATTGAAATACCCCAAGTGAACGAAGGGATAATTTGTGCTGTCGTGTTCGTTGTTCTTCAGTCTTGGTGTGGAAAATGCTGTCGCAACGTGTAAGCACGATCCGCACGTGCGAATGAGACCATCAATTCCCTCTTTGATAACTGATCCATGGTGGTCGCAATCTAACGAGGCGTCGAGACCACAAGCCGTTTACATCAAACCACCCCAGGCTAAACCTCTGAACTCCTCGAAATGATTGTGTCACTACGGATTTCATCCGACCGATCAATCCACCAAACGCAATCTCTTTATTCGTGCAAACCTTTGTTCTTGCTACTATTGCTTCGATAATAATTTTACAATAAACGCTTCAGACAGTTAGTTGAAGTCTCTCAAAGTACACGTCGAGCAGATGTTTTCAGTACGTAGCTTGTTTGATTTTGTCTTTGTAATATCTTCTGTTTTTTTTAATTTTCCAATATCACGTCTATTACTTCAAAGCAAAATGGTGGAACAGATGACTGTGAATTCAGTTTGTTCAACAAATTCATTGCTACTTTTATACTTTCCTTTAAACTGGCTTTTAAATAAAAACCAAGCTCTCAATATTTAATTCATCAGAGATAAAAGAGTGTCTGCTCATTCTTCTGACTTCACTCTTGAGTCTCAAGGTGTCCAAAGTATCCAAAGTATTGATTCATCTTGTTACTAAATTATGAATCATAAAACTGCATCTAAAACCAACCTTTCAAACCAAAAGAATAACTTACTTTCTTTAACTTCTCTATATTTAATTTAACCCTGTTGTTTTCCTCGCATTTTTACTGCTTTGTATCTTTTTGGATACAAAACTGTTTGCAATACTACATTTATAAAAAGCATGAAACATATGAGACAGCGTGAAGTTGTATTAAATGTTAAAATTAATATCTAAAAAATTAGGTACATTTGATTAATATTTGTACTGAATTACAATATACTTATTTCAGATCAGCAAACAGCAAAACAATTTAATCTACTCACAATCTACTTACTAAAATAATTTAACTTATTCACTAAATTATTTTCTTCACTTTTTCAATCACAATCACTTTTTAGTATTCCTTAAGCCGTGCCACGCACGTCGAGAATTTTTTGTCCCAAAATTGCAATATTCTCTCAGTTTTAAATGTATTTAAAAGTATAACCCAGGCAAAATAAATAAATTTACTTTTCAATAATTTTTATCCAGAGACATCATACCGACGAGCTCAAAAAGAAAGTGACGAATTACAGTTAAAATATACGGTTTGGTCATTCGTTACGGTCCGTAATCAATTGTCAGCGCCAAGTGGTTAATAGTCAAAGCTACGGTAACTCCGTATCTTTCACCTATGAAATCATCTAAAATCGACGTCTGCGCCAAACTACTTTCAATACTTTCCAAACCGGTCGAAAGTATGTGCGTAGTTTTCACATCTTTTTCTTTCGTTCCGTAAAATCTTCTGAAATTAACGTCTCGTGTCGAAAAGCCGGAGATATAAAAAAAAAAAAGAGGAAAAAACCATCGTCCAATTCCACTACCTGCCGCATCGTGTTCTTCGCCAAATCTCTGAACAGTGGAGAGTCAAAGCGTTAATTCGCTCTTTGCCAGCTGATCCATGGCGTTGTAACCTGGCCGGGGCGTCCAGAAGCCGTTTATAACAAGCTGCCCGCGGGCAGGGGTCTCTGATCTCCGCGAGATGATTGTGCCAGCGCCATCCACAGGGTGGGGCCTGGCTGTTCGGTGTTGCCGCGCGGCCAAGCGTATCTACACAGCCCCCGGGGCTTGTTCTCTCCCTCAGTCTCTCTTTTTCTCTCCCTCTGTCTGTCTGTTTCTCTCTCTCTCTCTCTCGCGTACTCTCTGTCTCTCTCAACGACAAAGGGGCCGCGGTTCAACGCGCCACAAAGCGCCGGGACGCCCACCCACACCCTATCCTCACACGCTTACACGCACATATACGTATTCTTTCCTCGTATGCACGAAGAGGCACGCATAGTCTACGTACACACGTGCATATAAACACATGTATATACATATATCCATACATACGTACATAAATGGAAATACAGATGTACATACACGCATCCATAAATAAGTATACACATTCTCCACATGTATGTGTGCATATGTATACACATGGAAATCTATGTATGTATACATATATATACATACATATACATGTGGAGAATATGTATATTTATTTATATACATTATCTACAAATATGTGTATGTACATCTGTGTGTGTGTGTGTGTGTGTGTGTGTGTGTGTGTAGACAGGAATATATGAATATATGTATAGGAATGTTTTATGTGTATAAATGTGTATTTTGTATACACGGACAATGTATGAGTATATATGAATATATATATATATGTACTTTGCACGTATGTATAGTATAAAACAGTATGAATATGTGTTTTATATATGTGTGCACGTATATACATATAAGTACAAAAATATATCTATGAATATGTATACATAAATATATGAACATAATGTTTTATATACACAGGGTAGTTCACGTAACTTGCACACCTGAAATAACTTTTAAATTATGCGTCTAATGAAAAATTATTTAATACAAAAGTCGTATAGTTTTAAGAGAGGCGTATCAATTTTTTATGGGTTTCGGAAATTCCAAATTTCGTTATTTTTTTTCGTTATATCTGTTTCATCACAAATCCAAAGAATAGTAAATTCCAAGTAAAAAAGTATTAAGCCACATTAGCCCTACATCTAATGATAATTTGTGTCGAGAATAAAAACATAGAGCATTAGGACTACTCGTTAATGTTCCATGGACGTTGATGATCAACTTCTTTTATCCAGTGGGGATTATTTGTGCAAGTTACGTAAATCACCCTGTATACATATTCTATATATGTATAAACATGTGTATATATATATATATACATATTTTATATATACATACATTTACATGGTTACGTTTCTAAATAACAGAGTGTCCATAAAATCTCTTTACAATTTGAAAAATTTATTACAAATGCAAATGAAAAGACAGATAAGTGGAAATTATTACAAAACAAGACAAATATATTTAAATTCTTTCTGCCTCATTTAATATACCTCTATATGGGCACAATTAGTTGCACGAAGCACATCAAGACGGTACTCGATTTCTTGCCATGTTCGCTGTAGCATACCCTCATCAATGGCATCAGTGATCCCTCTGCTTTAGATTAGTGATGTCCCGTACTTTTGTTCGATACACGATATCTTCAACATAACCCCATGTGGGTGTCCATAAACATGTCTCTTTACAATTTCAAAAATTTATTACAAAGTCAATTGATGAGATATCTTCATCAGATTTGTTCTATGCACTCTCAGTGGTTTATCAAGATTTCTATCACATTGCATTTCAAGTGCCCTGTTGATGAATAAAATACTGTTAAATGAACGCCTTACAAAATGGCTACTGCTCAAGAGAGAAGGCACAGTGTGTATCATAGTTTATTGAAATCAAATCAGATCTCTGCAGACTCAGTGAAACTCAGAACAGAAAGTATGGAAGAGATCCACCGTCACGTCCATCAATTCGTGCATGGCACAAGAAATTTATGGAGACAGTGTTCGATAAAGGGAGGAGTGAACGACTAAGAACATCTGAGGAAAACATCGATCGAGTACAGATGTGCTTCGTGCAACTAATGGTGCCCATACAGAGGTGTATTAAATGAGGCAAAAAAAAAAAAAAAAACTTAAATATATACGTCTCATTTTGTAATAATTTCCACTTATCTGTCTTTTTATTTGCCTTTGTAATAAATTTTTGAGATTGTAAAGAGACTTTATGGACACTCTATATACATACATACATACACATATATGTATATATATATATATATATATATATGTACAGAGAGAATTGTAGATTCGAATACAAAGGCGACGGAACAAGGCAGGAATCGCGTCGCGTGAACTTGCACCCAGAGGCGCCTCCTTTAACCGGGGTATATGTAGCGAATCGAGAACGAGGAGGAAAATCTAGAGGTGGAGAAGAGAGGAAGGAGAAGCTGGAATCCTAGCACCACACCGGTGGCCGATAAGGTGGCAATGAGAATCGATTCGTAGAGACGACTTCTCTCTGGTGGTTTTGGTTATGGAGCTGCTTACGGCAGAGGTTATTGGAGTTTGTTAGGTTCTCGTCTTGGTTTGTTGGATATCAGTTGGCTCGAAATATATTACACTCCAGCCACGTTAGTCGTCTATTGCCTCTTTTCGTTCCTCGCCGGTCTTTCCGTCTCGAAATTACTGCGCGTTGAAAATGTTGAAACGAACCTCTTTGTTTGAGATTTCGAACCTTTGGAATTAGATACTGAGAGCGATGAGCATTTGGACTCTTTTACGTCGCTTAACTTTGGAGTTTCTAGTTTGATCTGTATTTCATTACTAAAATAGAAAGTAAAGTTAAGTGTCTAAAGTTTTCGTAGTCTAACAAAATGCCTATGATTATAATTTACTACATTTAATCTAACTTAATGCTTATTGTTTCAATGTTGACTGTTATACTGAATTCTGGGATTTGGAAAACGGAAATCTTCTTCCTTTATTCTTTCTTTTTTTTTCCAGTTCTGTGCAAAAATGATATGAAAAATAAATAATATTTAAGAATGAAAGATCGTTTTACCCTTCGATTGCTTTAAAATTACCAAAAATGTAAAAGTTTTATATTGGATGAAGAACATGCAACAAATTAAAAATGCGTTCATCTTTGAACATGTATCTTTTCATAGATTTCTTCAATATATTGTAACGTATTATCCTCTCTGAACCTCTAATACGTGAACTAATTACATTTTAAGTATCCGAGATTACCTGTACGATACTCTGGAACATTCAAAGGGTTGAAGGTGGTCAAAAAAATTTACTCTGTGAAATCTTTGATGAATTAACTATGACGTGAGATATTACTCGGAAATTATGACGTTCCATATATGCAAATTTACCTCACCTGCGGTGAAATTTTTGCAGACTTCGTTTTTAAGAAAATTAGTTTTTCAGATGAAGGGAAGATGAATGGGAAAAGAATGACTTCCGTTATTACATTGAGCCCTGACTGTGTAACTTTGAATCTCGAGTGATATTAAGAACAAAGAATCAGAGAACAAGAGGGGTTTTGAAGTCCAACCAATTATTTCCGAGATATTAAGGTTAAAAAATTTAAGTTTCAAGGAAATCTTCGGTCAATCAATATTATGAATGTCAATGTCGATCTTTATGCAATTTTATAAATATTAAATATAATACAAATATTATCAAAGAAATTCAAGGTAATTAGAGGTTTGTTTTACATACTAAATATATTCTGTTCACAACGAACATTTCGTTTTAAATATTTTGTATATCGAAATAATATACAACGCGTAAAAACTTGTGGACAATTTTAAATTTTAAATTTCTTAGCCTCTTGCCCTGGAATGACGTGTCACGCACGTCGAGAATTTTTTTGTCCCAAAATTGCAATTCCATTTCCTCAGTTTCAAGTATATTTAAATAGGCGAAACAAATGATAGGTTTATCACTTCTTAATAATTTTTATCCATATATATGACATCACACCGACGAAGTTCGAAAGAAAAAGAAA
Source organism: Tetragonisca angustula (assembly GCA_036937485.2). Taxonomy (NCBI): domain Eukaryota; kingdom Metazoa; phylum Arthropoda; class Insecta; order Hymenoptera; family Apidae; genus Tetragonisca; species Tetragonisca angustula. The sequence goes on along the minus strand of JAWNGG020000120.1, from coordinate 515,973 downwards.
GCGACAAATTATTTTGCTCGGTCACTCGTTATGGTCCGCGCGAACCAGTTGTCAGCGCAAGGGGAGATTAAAAATGAATAAATCGCGACAGTTCAATTGCAAATTAATCTAGAATTTGTCATCAGATACTAATCGTTTCGTTTTTTTCGCGAGTTATCTTAACCAAATTCATGTGTTAGTTATTATTATCATGTATTGATAAAGACACGGAAACTTTTCTGATCTCCACTACATCATCGTTGTTTCTCTATCGTAGGTATTGGCTGAACGGTAGGTTAGAGAGGAACTTACCCTGTCCAGGAGCCGGCGACGTGGCGTGGCTCCAGCCTCCTTTGTACGAGCTGCTGGCATCTGTAACATGAGAAAAGAACGTTGACGCACGCTCGTGATAATCTCGACAAATATCGAGGTAAATGAATATTCTCGAAGATAAATCTGACGTCGTAATTTCAATCAACGCTAACAACAGTTTATACCTAGTACAATGTTGAGACAAAGGCACGACATCGATCGAGGTATAAAATGCAGCCGAGCACGTGTTACGTTTGCCCCGCGATTCCTGACAACAGATTGCACATTTTCTTTCTCTCTTTTTCTTTTTAGGTCGCGTTGTTAGAAGACGCATACCGTCTGCAATTGCAAGGTAATCAGTTCTGTGAATCACTTACAGTGGCCGTAAAATATATCTGATCGTCGGTTTCGAGCGGCTTTCGTTGGAAAACAATTCCTCGGGAAAATCTTTACGACCCCTTAACGATCCTCCGCCTTTTTCCACGTGTGCATTGAAAAATGCTATCCAAGATTATTCCTCTCGCTGTTTCCGAACTTTTGATTTCGATCGTTGGAAAGATCTAAATGTTTTTTTGGGGGGGAGAGAGACTGAGTGAAATTTGAAATAAACAACTGTGGAAGGAAGAAAATTACGTAAGTGACGAAGGATTTAGGTTTTATGTTCGAGAATGATTTAAAATACTCGAGTATATTGTTGTTCTTTGAATTATTTTGTTAATTTAGGATTTTGGAATCCTACGAGTAATCGAAACTTAAGGATTTTAGGTTTTCAGATATTTACAAGACAAGTTTGGAATTTTAGAATCTTGGAGCTTCAAAGTTTATGGAATTTTGGAATCATAGAATTTCACAGAATTTCAAAATTTTTAGAAACATTTAGAATTCTGCTCTATTTCGGAACGTAGGAATCGAAGAATTTTGGAATTTTATAATTTCAGAATGATGGAATTTCGTAGTTGCAGAATTTTAGAATTAACAAGGCATTAAAATTTAATTTGTAAAGTTAGAATTTCAGAATTTCAAAATTTCCTGAATTTCGAAGTCTATAGATACCTACGAAGTACTTTTAACTCGAAATACCAAATTTAAACGACCTCTGAACTTCCGTCTCCTTTTTAATGCCACTTTCTGTTTGTTCCGAATATTATCGTTTGTTTATTTAAATGTTTATGTTAACTCCACTGCTTTGATCGTGGTGATCGATGCGCATGCACAGCATTCGTTTCAAAGACCTCGCGTTCATCCCTTAGCCGCCTTCAACCGATTCTTCCGGCGGTGTTTCGAGCGCCGCCGGTCTGTTTGCAGACAGATATATTTTCATTTGGCAGTTATTGGTACGAGGGTGGCCCCCGTGTGTGTACACACGCGGTACGGTACGTCATGCTCGCAGAAAGTCCGTCTTTCTGTGCAAACAGGGAGCCTAGGTGTACGAAACGAGCTGACCTTTCGTCTTTACTGCCCCCTTCATTTGATCTGGAGCCCATGCTCCATTAATAGGGCCTCAGATTTCACGTTCACGAAAACGCCAGGGACTATCGCGAGTTGATGTACCCCACTTTAGCCTGGGAATTATCTACTTTTTTTCGGATTGCGTGCTCTTTTTCTTTTCTCTGTGTTAAATCTCTTCACATTTTGCGAACTCTTAAAAATTATCGTTTAAATGGAATTTTGGAATTTTTAATTTAACACGATATTGTTATTAATTATTGCTATTAATAAGTAATATTAATGTTGTTGCTAATTGACAGAGATGATGCAAAGTACAGAAAAAGAATTAAATATCTTAAATTTCTGTGATACAACATAAATTCTTATGATCAATCGTAATGTTACTTGAAGGTTCAGTAAACGATTTGAAATGATTTGTATGATATTATATATATATATATATATATTTTGTTTTGTTTTCTAGTTAAATTTATTTACATTAGAGAGAAAGGTTTCTTCTTTTTAAAGGGCACGACTTTTAAATAAATTGCAAAATAATCTGTAGGAGATTGTGTACATACGTACATAGTTAGAAAGTGGATTTTTATACATTTGTAAGAAATACTAAAATTACAAAATTGAGTAAAATGCACGCGATATGGAAAACTGTATATTGAAATATCCAAAGTATATTGCTTTCCATAATATTTAATATATACAACAATTTTCCACTAAGGTTCGACATTTTCCAAAGCATGAATTTACATACAAAAATTCTATGACAGTCACATTCACAAAGCTTCGTGCATTCTGTAAAAGGATTATTAATCATTAAAATTGTGCTAAAATTGAAAATAAATAAATAAATAAAGTAGCTAAGTAAATAAATTAAATTAAATTAAAAAAAAATAAGTAAATTAAAATAAACGTCTCGTTATGTTCATTTATCGTGAAATACAATACAATGTGAAACGAGACTATACCATAGGAAACGTGTCACGTGGTCGCGTATGGATCTCTATTCCCTTTCATGGATCATTGTTCTTAAAACATCGTTTATATTAGTGTTAGATACATTTTGTATCGTTCAAATCGATTTACTCTATATTTTCAACTAAAACTAGAAATTTCAGAATGTATAAAGTACACAGAAATTTAATTAGAATGTTCAAAGTAGAACACTTATTATTACGCCGCGGATTTATGAAAAATCTGAGGGTAGAGAAATGCATAAAATATCCAAAAATTGAGTATCGATTGTAATATTGAACGAAAGAAGCAAATTTTTATTTCTTCAATTTTATTCCCTTAATTATGTTTGTAGAAATTTAAAAGTACATCAAAACCCGCCGTCTATTTATTGTCGATCACGGAGCGCAATTATCACGCTGTTTCAAATCAATCCCGACGTCAAACTAAGTTAGTGTTTCAAATGATCATAAAGTGTAATTACTGCACTGTTAATTACAGGATCTACTACAATTAACATTATCAAATTATCGGATCGAAATTGCCTGTGTCGTACGTTACGCACGATCAAACTCACATGAATTCAAAACAATCTAAATCAGTCTCACGCGAATCGAAAGAAAGCTCACAAAGGCCAACGCGTTTCACGTAAACAGTATCAATCAAAAGTGTGAGTATGCTTTCGCTGTATTCCTATTGCATTTCATATTTAATTCAACACACTGACTTGGTGTTTCTTGTAAATCTTTTATAATGATTGAAATCAGAACATTTTAAACAAATAAATACCATTTTCATAAATTTTAACTAAGAATTTATTACACTGTATGGTATAATATGTGGAGTTTTCTTTCATCTCAAAGTTCGATTATTATGTTTCTTTAAAAATGCATAAAAACCCGCAGCTTCTTTATTGACAAATTACTATCACATAGCCAATATTAGAGGATCTGTATCTCTGATGTGAACGCGCAAAGTCTGAAATATTAGTTTATAAAAAGGCATTCATAATGGTTTCAAATTCAAAAAGCAAAGTAAAATCTAATGTTAGATTTTTGGTTCGTGAAAATTAATAACTTTATTACTTTGTCTAGAATTTGAGTTATGCTCTTTCACCTATCTGTTAATGGTACGTAGTACATATATATATATATATATATATATATATATATATATATATATATATACAGTGCCATATCAGAATAGAATGAACATCCGTTTCATTGAACTATCATTTATTATAAAAAAAAAAAACGTTAAAAAGTACAAAGAACATTTCTTATATATTTAATTTTTAGTGCTCAAATGTTTCACTTTGCGTAATTGTTGAATCCTGTATGAAATCTATTAACACCAGAACTACCAGAATGGTCAAAATGATCAATACATGATTTTTTGTAGAAATTAGAACTTGTACATGGATTTCTAAAGATTCAAACAATTTTCCAGGAAATGTACAAGTAAAAGTTTGCGTTCTTTATTGTATTGCAAACTATCTCTTAGTTGCATTTCAATATCTCTGACACAGTTTTACAGTTTTTGTGTTTTCAATCTGACAGTTTTGACGTTAGATTTCAAGTAGCATCGTTCTTAAACCTCCTTGACAAATCTGACAGCAAGATTCACCTTCGCAAGTAGTCGATAATTTTTAAAGTCAGGTAATACCAACGTTCTACCGCGTTTCTAGCTTTACATCGAATTCTTTGGTACAGCAAGTCAGTGTTATCATCAGCGCGCGTTCATTTCATTCTCACATGGCAGCGTGTTTCACACAGAGGGACAAAGTGTATCCACACTTTTGGCCGGTAGTGTACACGATCGGCGAACGTACCGGCGAACAGCATGGATAGATTGGTGAACGCCGTGGTGCGTGGGAGTTCCGCGGCGGTGGTCCCGCTACTTTTAAGGTCCAGCATCGCGCGGCGTTGGCCCGTGTACCAGCAGCCGCTGGGCTACGCTGGCCTACACGGGATATCTACACCCCTTGTAGTGTCTTCCGAATCACGGCACTACGAACGTCCAAGCCTCTGATAACCCCGTGGTCGATAACCAATCGAAACGTCTTCTCATAATCTCAAACCTCCGGATGTCCCTTCGACTCGCCGGAACTCGGACTACGAAATGGAATTCAATCGAATCGTACTGCGTGGCGGCTAGAAACGTAACTCGACGGCTGCAAACTTTCGTCCGATATCTGTCTTTACGCGAGAACGTCTGTCTTCTCCTTGGCGCCGACAACGATGCCGAGTGTATCGAGAATCACGGCACAGGGGATCACGGCGAACGAGTTCGATCGTACGAATCTACGATACGAGTTGGCTATCTGCGCGATAAGGGTGCCGATCATCTTGGCGACCCGCTCTGAGTGATACTGGCGGCCGAGAGACGTTCCCAGGGGCAGTGACGATAATCGTGCAACCTTGTCTCCGCCCCTGAGTCTGATTTTCGTTGAACGGGGTACGAGAACGGTCACCGGGGGTTGGTTCGCCGATGTGGCAGCGTAGGCGGGGTTTGCGGCACGACTTACACCCTCGTACCGAGGGGCGGTTGAACGCCTGCGCTCTTTACAGGGTGAGAGAGTGCACGGTGCGTGTCTGATGGGGGTTGAAGAAGACGAGAAAGAGAGAAGAGAGTAAAAGAGAGTCGCGAACGAAGAGAGGCGAACACGAGGAGAAGAGGGGCGGGGGGGGGTTGCACAGTATGTACGTGTATGCGTGTGAATGTGTGAATGTGTGAACGTGCGCGCGCGCGTGTGTACGAAAGAGGAAGAGCGACGGTACCAGGTTGCTAGGTGGCCAGGCACGAACGTACCGGACCTCCTGCACTTACCGACCGGCGTTGTCGACGACGTAGTTTGCCCCGGTAACGACGTGCCACCGGTTCCCTTCCGGAACAAACCCTCTGTGGTAACGGTGCCCGTTTAGAGAGAGAATGGTCAGGGAATTTTGGCAGTAATGGGCCAAGGTGTTTCCATTATTCTTCGGGGCCCGAACGTTTCCTACGCTTCTGTCTGTCTTTCTACGAGCTTTACGTGGCGTCTTGCAACGTCTTCTCTTCTTCCTTTTCTTTTCTCTTTTTCTTTTCTTTTTTTCTGTTTGCTCGTTTGTTTGGTTATTTGGTTGTTTGACTTTGTTCCGTTGCTCCTTTGTCTCTCGAGATTTCTTGGAAGATTAGAGAGTGATTTCTTGGAACAGGAAAGAGAAGGTTGGAAGGTGTAGATGGATCTTTCTCTTTCTCTCGTCTCTTGTTTCTTGATAAGCTGAGCATTAGAGGAATGGGAAGCTGGTAAAATTGAAAGAACAAAGCGTCTCCATTATTCTTCGTCTTGGATGTTTTCGCCTGCCTTGGAACCTCTTCAACTGCAGTTTTTGCTCCTTTGTCGTTCCTTGCGACTCCTCTGAAGGCGAAACGGGTATAGAGAAACAAGCATAAATGTTTAGACATTTTCTCTCGCTTTTTTTTAACAAAAGGATCGGAGGAATTTTAGTAGTAACGAAACGAGATTTCTATCGTTCCGTGCTTCTGCCTCTCTGGAGCTTTCTTACTTTTCTTTTGAAGTAACAATTAAATCTTCAAGATTCGCCCCGGTTGCATTTTCGTTAAATCGTTACCTCGTTCATCCCTGGAAAAACTTGGTAATTCCCTACCGAACCGGAGTACATCGTCACGGTAAACTCGTTCCCGTTAACCTCGTGCGCGTCACGCACGTCGATAATATTTGGCCCAAAATTGCAATATTTTCTGAGTTTTAAATATATATAATAAGCAAAACAAATAATAAATTTATTACTTCTTAGTAATTTCTATCCAGTGATATGCCGATAAACTCAAAATGAAGACGGAATTATTGTACACGGTTTGGTCACTCGTTATGGTCCGTAATCAGTTGCCAGCGCAAGTGGTTAATTCCTGCCACGCATGTCGAGAATGTTTTGCGCCAAAATTGCAACATTTCTTCAGTTTCAAGCATATTTAAGTATAACCCAGGCAGAACAAATAATAAATTTACTACTTCTCAGTAATTTCGATCCAGCCGATATATCGATAAACTCAAAAAGGTGACGAATTATTGTACACGGTTTTGGTCGCTCGTTATGGTCCGCGCACCAGTTACCAGCGCGAGAGGTTAATCAACAAAATTTCCACGTGCTCGGGGTAAATGCAAAACATTCGAGCCCGGTTCGCGCGCTGAATATAAAATAGCCTATGCACGCGAGCGCAAGCTGTTACATCGCTTGTAAACATCGTAAACTTTCTTTGTCGGGATTATAATTGCGGGTAAATAATCAATTAATTAAGACAGCCTCATGTTTTCGCGGTGCGGAGCAGATTTTATGGAAATAACCGTGGATGTTGTAACCATATACCCCTGGTACGGCTGATACGTAGGTGTGTGGAGGGAGGGGGGAGGGGAGGTGGCGGTTGGGGGTTGCCAGAGGCAAAGGGAGTAATTGCAACGGAATGCAAATTGCGTTAATAACGGGGTCATCGCGTAATTCTCGTCGCGAGCGTTGCCCGCGGTACGCGCGACGGTGTAATTATTATAATTTCCCGGTGAAAATGCCGGCCCGTTAAACGGATACCCATTGACAAGGGAAATCTGCGGAGAGGCTATCGATCGCCGGGCCAATGTGGCAAATTAAAAGCTGATTTCTACCCTAGGCTCCCTTCGCCAAGCGCTTTCAATATCGTTCATTCATTTTACAACGTGCGAAACGATTGCAACGTTTCCATATTTCTTCCGTCGTCGTTTTAATTGCACGTACTGTATCTTCCGCGCGATGACGCTACTGAGGTTGGGTTGGGTGTTCCCTCAGCGTTTTACTTATATCGAGTATTTTGATTGCATTGTGTCGATGTTATATTGTCAGGTTGGGTTAGGTTCTTTTGATACTTTAGTTATATATATATATATATTTATATAGTATATTAAGTAATATAGTAATATAGCATTACATAATATAATAATATAAGTAATATAATATATAGTACGTAATATAGTAATACAGTATATTATATATCTTATATTTATCTATGTACATATACATATATAGTATTTAAGTAATATAGTAATATAGTATATTATATATCTTATATACCTTAATTATATTATATTATGTATTATATTATGCACTTATATATTCATTAATTATATCAATATAGCTTTTTCTTAGTGTTTTAATTGTACAATATCTGTGTAATGTTGTTGAGGTTAGGTTAGCTTTTTCTAACGTTTTAATTTGTACAACATATGTGTAATTTGATTCAAATTAGGTTAGATTTTTTGATGCAAGTATGTCAGAGGTGTTCACACCTATATTGTAAAAGACAAGATTATCTGAATCTTCCAACTATTCTTGAAAATTTAAAATACGCACGTATATTTTGAACAACGTAAATCATTAAAATTAGACAAGCAATTTGATAAAAATTGCCTTGAATAATCTGTCTAAAACGAGAACATTACGTAAATTCGCAAGTATTTAAATTTACGAGAATTTAAACGTCAGAAAAAAAAAATGCATACAGAAATATCCAAAATAGCGAAAGTAAAATACTCGGTATATTATATTATGATGTCCAGCAAACGAAGTGAATTTCCATTTACATTTCATTTCATTTCTTCAATTGTGCCAACAAAAATACGAATGCTGCACAGACATCCGCGGTCAGTTTAATCACTCTCTGGAATCGATCCCTTCTATTATTTTAATTTCCATCCAGCTCTCTCTTTTTGCATTATTCTCTGTAAAAGTACTTTATCAAAGTGAAACGAGGACCGATTAAAAAGCCATCAAGACGATCGATTTCGAGGCAGGGCATTCGCGGAATATCGTGGAACGTAGGGTGAGGGGGAGGGTGAAAGGACGATGAAGTTGAAAGTGGTCAGGGTGCGTGCGTGGCCACATCGTTGGCTCTCGTTTGCCCGCTTATGTCCGTGATTCACGCCATCAGGATATCCCTTGCAACCGGAGGTCGGGTTGAAGAATATCAGCACCGATCGTGCTTGTTATACAATCAGTCGATTCATGACTCAATATCAAAATCATTGTTCTACGCTTTGCAAACTTACAGCCACCGACGTCAAATCCAATGTATAACGAGGAGCGTAACAATGAGAAATTGTCGATATTTTCGACAGCTATTATTTCATAGACGGTTTCAGTCTGAAGTAAAATCTTTACTTTGCCAGTTTCTTAAAACTTAACTAAAAACTTTGTTTTTTTTCAAAGATGTTTTCTTTTATGTCATGCAGAGAGTAGGACGACAAGAATATCTTTTTTGGAGATTATAAAAATTCAAATTGTCTCTAAGAACATTTAAAAAATTTTTCACGGCTGGATTCACCGTGGTTGAAAATCGATATTTTATCCCTTGAATAATCCCTTGAAACTTGCTGCACGATTTTTGTTAACTATTTTATCGAATATTGAGATTAAATAACGAAATATTGGGATTTCTTGACTTTTTGTCATTTGCTAATTCTAATATTCAAAATTCAATAAAATAGCAAAGACTTTTATCTTCATAGTAGCTCTAGTCATGAAAGAAATTTTTCAATATTCCTAGAGGCGTTTGAATTTTTACAAGTTTTAAGAATAAAAGTTTTATAATCGTTTAATTTTTATACTTTTAATGCTAATTATATTTTACAATCAGTTATAAATAATATTAATGAAATAATATTAAATTCAATTTAACAACATTTAATTATTTCTTTACAACGTTTTACAACGTTTAATAGCGACTGAAGATACGATTTAATTATGATCGATTTGGTAAGCGAATGGTGGGGAAAAGTTTGCTAAAAATTGGTCACTGGGACAGATGTTTGATAAGCTTGGTATTTATCTCGAACGGAAAATCAGAGTTCCCTGGTAATTTTAGTTTCCTAATCTCTTATCAAAGTCTTTTGTTTTTTTTCCCCAGAATTTCGTGTTGAGTGTTGTATAACTCCCTAAACTGATGCGATCGACGAGCGTTGACGACTGAAAGTGGCTGTGGCGGTCGCATCGACAGCACCCATTAAAGTGTTTATAACCGTGGTTCACGCTATCAGGACACCCTAACTTCTGATAAATATTCACTACGTGAAGAATTTCTTTTTATCAAAATTATTTCTCTAATAATAGAAACAGAACTTCGGGGCTAAAACTTGATTTAATCCTTCGAGTCTGTACAAATAATACTTATTAAAGGTAATAATACTTATTAATACTTACTAGAGGAGATAATACTTATTAATTAACTAACTTAGTAAACTAATTAATAAAGATGAATGTTATAATTCTATTCTTCGTATTCAGTATTAAATTTTTAGATTCTTGGTAATTTCGGCTGAATCAGAGGGTTGAGTATCTTAGTATCAATAAATATTTAGTACTAATTAATTAGAATTTGAAATTGTCGTTAGCTAATTAAATAAATCTTTCTGTTTCTTTCTCATTCATTAATAAATTTTCGTGCACTGAAGGAATGTAACATTCATTTGAAAATACTTCGTTTATTTTCTGACTATATTAACAAAAGCACGATCATCAAAAAACGTCAAAATAAGGACAAGCATCATTGCTCTCTTCCTATTCTCGAAACGAGAAAAACAAAAAGACCAAATACTCGTTTCCACCTCGCCACCCTTTCTTCATCCAAACTATCCCACCGAGGGGCGCCGCGCTGTTCGACGTTCGTCGAAGGCTGAGAAGTGGCCAGCAAAACCACTATACTACATTTGCAGCTCTTATTAACCATTTACAGCCACGATTCACTCTAAAAGGTGGGGAAAATCACATTGTGGGCGAAAGAGTCAGTTAATGTTGATACGTCTGCTTGTGCATATATTTATTAGATTAGATAATTCCATTATGTATTTTATACATAATTTTGCGATAATAAAAAAAAAAATTGGATATAATAAGGATAGCGAACAGAATTCTAAAACCTATTCACAAGTTCTTCTTGAATCAGAGTATCCTACCATAGAAGGTACGTAAAATATTGTAATGAGAGACGATTACTGTGATTACGTTGGTGAAATTTGGCAATGTGAAAGTCTGTGTAGAAGTCACAAGATATTTATTGCAAACATATGTACATTTAGTAAAAAAAAAAAAAAAAACTACATAACATAAATATTCATCTTAACTACGTATATACTAGCGATTAACCCCTTGCGTTGGCAACTGGTTTGCGGACCATAACGAGTGACCGAACCGTGTACAATAATTCGTCGCTTTCTTTTTGAACTCGTCGGTATGTTATCACTGGATAGAAATTATTGAGAAGTAATAAATTTATTATTTGATTCGCCTATTTTGTTTTACTTAAATACACTTAAAACTGAGAAAATATTGCAATTTTGGGACAAAAAATTCTCGACGTGCGTGGCACGTCATCCCAGCGCAAGAGGTTAAAGGTCATTAATATAAATATTTCTAAGATTAAACACTTCTGTAATTACTGTAAACGTTAAGTATATTTTTAGATTTGTTTCACAGTTAATCAATACAATTGTGTATTAGTTAAGCCTCACCGACAGCGTTACTGAAACGGCGCGTGATACGTTCGCGAATAACAAAGAAACGACTAGAAAGGGTATTCATATACCCTGCTGAGTTTTGTTATGCGAATCAATCGAAGATCCAGAATCCATTTCTCTTCGCTCTCTCCCTGTGCGCGCGCGCGCGCGTGTGTGTAGCAATAAATCGTGAACTCTACGAGGCCTAAAATCGACTCCCACAGCAGAAGGTCCGCCTCGACATCCGACGCTCGTGGACCGCGACGAAGGTAACGCGTTGAGCAACGTGTGCGAACGTGGAAGGGGATGATCGTCGCGAGCACCCCTTCTCGACCCTGCACGCGGACACTCGAGAGCGATCGCGCGTTAAATGCGCCGCTGGCTGCACGCGGTCGCGTGGCACACGCGTGTCCTCCTTCCAGGGTGTTCCCCGTTCCAAGGGATGCCTCGGATGAGGAAACGCATGTGGCCGCGCGTGCACGCAGTCTTTGGGCATTTGAATCGAACGGAATGTTATCTGTGTCATGTATCCTCGTGCGTTATACCAAGCAGCACATCCCCTAAGCATGGACATTTTACTTTTAAGATACATATTTTTGACATTTCAAACGCCTTGTCACGTTCTTTATCGTTTTTCTTATTAAATTTTTCTTCGTTTTATCATTTCATAAAATTTCTATGGCTTCTAACATTTTCAGTGCCTAAAGTTAATTAGCGAAAATTAATTGAGAATTCGTCTTGTAATAATTTTTGCTTTTTAATAACATTTAATGACACAGTAATCATTAAAATAATTAATTAATTGAAATAATTTAGTGACACTTATAATAACTTTTTGGTATATTTATTTAATATATTGTGACACGTTATCCTCTTTGAACCTGTAGGAAATAAACCAATTGTTTTATTACTGATCGTAAAATTATCCAATACGATACTCTAGTACGAACTAAGTACTCAAAAGATTAATATAAAAGATATTAAAGAATTCAAATTTGAAGATGAAGAACTCAAATTCTACTGCATGTATGTGCATAATTGTACGTATATAAAATGAGTTCGTTTTGTTCCTCTAATCCTTCTTATAGAAAACACAAAAATTTCTTACTTGAACGTTTACAATTGGACAGATGACATTTTCCTTTGATTGATAAACAGTTGGAAATAAAAAGCAACTGGAAAACAAGATGTTCCCTTTATTTATGTTCGTCGTAATATGATTTCTCGATATATTTTACAGCAACAAAATTTCGTGGTTACAGAGGAAATCGAAGTCGGAGGGAAAAGGGCCAAGGGAGAAACGTTGGCGTGTCTGGCATCCATTGACCACCCCATGGTACGTCGTCTGAGTTGAATTTGAATAATGAATATATTAGCACGTTCAGCCTGTCGTACGATTTTGATACAAATCCTTGAGAGACAGAATTATGGCAGACATACGGTGAGTCATTTATGACGAACTGACCGGATATGTTTCTTACATTTACAGGTGGTAGCAAGTGTCAGGTTCGCGAGTTTCTATCTAAGAGAGAAACATTACGAAATAACAATCGTTGTTTTCCTGCTCATTATTAATGATTTGAGTGTATTGTGATAGATAAAATGAGTAATAGCGGTCATTTTGTAATATAATCTTAATGTAACAAATGAGATAGTAATGGCGTTATGTTCAAATAATTATGTTTAAATAGATTCACAATCAATTTTTTTTCTCTCTGTTCCTCCCTTTATCTTTTCATTCTTTCTTTCTTACTTTCTTCTCATTTCTCATCTTTCACTCCCTTCCTTCCTTCCTTCCTTCCTTCCTTCCTTCCTTCCTTCCTTCCTTTTCTCTTTTCTTCTTCACCCTATGAACTTCCCATCCGGATCCTCTTTCACGTTACTTTTCTCTTTCTTCTCATTTCTTTGTGACTCTTTTGCAACAGTCTTCTTCCACCCCCATTCGCCTACATAAAAATCATTTCCCAAAACTCCCACTTCGAATTACCTCTCCTTCAATTCCTCGTCTTCCGCTCTTTAAAATCTCCTACCCTTTCGAAAAAAAAGAAAAAAAATCTCCCGAAACTCTTCCCAACTCCTTCAACTCCTTGCACTCCCATTCTTCATCCCCAATTGCCTCGATCAGGGTAACAAAAGTGGATCCCGAGTGAATCCTACAAGCGCCACATCGTCCTGTCTCAATCAGTTCGAACTGTTCAGGGTCACTTGGAGAACGTTACTACCATCCAACAACACGAGGGTAACAAAGTTCCGAAGAGAGAGAGAGAGAGAAAGCAAGAAGGGTAAGAGAAGCGACCGCGTGCCGCGATTTCCCCGCGTGCATTATCTTGAGATACCAAAGCGGCGCTACTTCGGCTTCGGTATCGGCGCTAGGGCGACGAGTATCATTGTGCCGTATGAAACATGACAGGGTCTGGGGCTATTGTACGGCGGGACGCGTAGGCTACGAGCCAGGGAACGGAACGACGAGGGAGCCAGTTACCCCCGCTACGTTTCCGTCCGCACAGAACCCAGCTATTCGCTTATACCCCCCCTTACCATCCCTTTTTGCTGCTCTCTCACCGTTCTCCTCTCTCTCCTTCTCTCTTTTCGAGCCTACGTAACACGATAAGAAGCGTGTCAGTTTTGTTGCGTTTGCGGATTGGTAGAAGGGAGGAAGGGAGAACGTACGTTCGGGACGTTTAACCGTCAGATCAGAGAGACTGCCAGCAGATAATTCCTTGTATTCAATTTGCACAATACGCCGAATGAAACGCGAACGATAGCCACGGACCGAACAGCCTGATTAACCACTTGCGCTGGCAACTGATTGCGGACCATAACGAGTGACCAAACCGTTATACGATAATTCGTCGCGTTCTTTTTCTTTTAAACTCGTCAGTATGACGTCACTGGACCGAAATTACTGAGAAGTAATGAATTTAATATCTGTTTTGCCTGGATTGCGCTTAAATATACTTAAAACTGAGGAAATATCGCAATTTTGGGACAAAAAATTGTCGACGTGCGTGGCACGTCATTCCAGCGCAAGAGGTTAACCACTTGCGCTGGCAACTGATTGCGGACCATAACGAGTGACCAAACCGTTATACGATAATTCGTCGCGTTCTTTTCCTTTTAAAGTCGTCAGTATGACGTCACTGGACCGAAATTACTGAGAAGTAATGAATTTAACATCTGTTTTGCCTGGATTGCGCTTAAATATACTTAAAACTGAGGAAATATCGCAATTTTGGGACAAAAAATTGTCGACGTGCGTGGCACGTCATTCCAGCGCAAGAGGTTAACCACTTGCGCTGGCAACTGATTGCGGACCATAACGAATGACCAAACCGTTATACGATAATTCGTCGCGTTCTTTTCCTTTTAAACTCGTCGGTATGACGTCACTGGATAGAAATTACTGAGAAGTAATGAATTTATTATCTGTTTTGCCTGGATTGCGCTTAAATGTACTTAAAACTGAGGAAATATCGCAATTTTGGGACAAAAAATTGGGCTTTAGGGGTGGTTTCAATAGTCGTCTACGGGTTTACGATTGTTTTTCATTTACTTTTAATTTGTTTGGTTACAGAGTATGTAAATCTATTAGAGTAATTTTATTGGAGGATTCTGAAGGTAGACGGTTTACGTATTTGTGGGAAATACATATTATATAATGGTTATTATATGATTATAATGGTTACTATAACCAAAATTAGTTCAACCATTTTACGTTATATAATTCTACATGTAAAAGTAAGTGGTGAAGAGTACATTTAACGAACACATATAAATTCTATTTTCTTCAATGAAAAAATCGCTATTCTTATTTTTCTATATAGTGTCTGGCTAGTTGTACCATCAATTACATGACACCTTGCATTAATTGGATAACGGAGTAGATTATATTTTTAGGAAAACGTTTATGTAAAGATTTTTTATACATAATATACAAACACTGCACGACTTTGAATGCACTATAATAAGATTATTAATAATTGAATGAAAGAGAATGACTAAAGTGAATATGTCTCATTTTAGCGTTCAGAGAATAAAAAAGTCAAGGGTAAAAATAGAGAGAAAAAAGACAAAGACAAAGGGAGAGATGGTTATGAAAAATGTGTCAGTCGAGAAACTGCCTATTGTCGCTATTTCTATAAATACACTTTTATATTCCATGTGTCTTCGCTGTTGCAATATTTGAGAAAGACAATAACTGTATAAATGAAAACGAATAGTTGAATTGACGACAAAGAAAAGGTTTTCGTTTTAAAGAAAAATTCTGTTACGAAGCTATTGTGAAACGAATGTTGCATTACTTACTACTTTCTTCCGTGAATGTAACTTCGAATTTTTGCGACGAGCGCACGTTTCGTTGAACTCTTTTTGTCAGACGCCGAAGGGACGAGGTCCGAATTTATGAAACCTTTTATGGAGTATCTTTGCATAGCATTTTAAAGTCCGATGCATCCGTAGACGTGCGTTCCTGTGGCATGTTTGCCGGCCTGCACCAGGCACCGGCACAAAGCCGAACGTTTGCGTTTTGAAACACCCCTGTTTCGATTGTACGTATCACACGATCGCGAGAAAGCATAATATCCATCATCTCGAACGTATTTTAAAATTGTATTGTACAGTGGCTCGCGAAAATATTCGACACTGGAACTATGAAAGTGGTCGAAATGACCGATCTATAATTTTTCTTAGAAATTATACACTAAGGGAGATTTAAGTTTCAGAAATTTTTCGTAAAATATAAGCTAAATGAAAGCTATTGTATTACAAAGTTTTTCTTTATACTTTTTTTTTTTTTTACTTTAATATCTCCGATGGAAATTTTATGCTTTAATCGTCGGTAGTTATATAAAAAAATTTTATTATATTAAATATCAAATTATATTAAATTTATTATTATTTATTCCATTTTGTAAATGTTCGAATATTTTTGTGAATCATTGTATAATAATTTTATAATATTTTTAAGATGACGGTAATATAGTAATGAATTATGGTAATCTGTATATTATATAATAACGTATCGTTAAATGTTGCACAAGTATTGGTAAATGTTGGTAAAATTCAACATTAATCCGAAAATGTACATTTATTATAATTAATAATTCGGTGATTTTATATTGAATTTGAAAATTGAAAATACAAAGAACTTGAACAATTTCAAGTCCAGAGACGATCCAAGGAAGAAACCAATAAATAAAAGCGCAAGTTCGTTTCTACAACTGTATTTTTAAATTTGTCAAAATACTTGACCAATGTAATCACTTTAATTTACTTTTACGATCGTAACAAATTTAAAAAAAAGTTTCGAATATTGAAGCAACTCTACATTTCATCCAACGAAAGAGTATTTTAATCAGTTCTTGTGAAAACGACGGCGAAACATAACAATGACACTCGCAACAATACAGCCTACCCTATATACCAAGCAAACATCGAGGAAAAAAAAGAAAGAAAGAAAGAAAGAAAAAACAACGTGGCTTCCTCCGGGACGATCAGGATTCCTCGCTCGATTCGCTCGGATTGCCGGAGACGCGTGGAGAGTGCTATCCGTGAAGAGGTCGTAGGAGAGCACGGTTGTAGAAGCAAAGGCCATTAATTACGTCACGGAAGAACGCAGACGTTGGTTCAAACAAAGGCCCTTGCTTTAGACCTTCTCTCCACACCACCCCCTCCCCCTCGTTTCATCCCCCTTCCCCAACTGCTACTGGATGTCGAACTTACCCAACGCGAGCACTGCACGTTGTTCGTGTATCCAGCGCGCCTAATTACAACGGATTTGCATATCTCGAGTGGCGCTGGACCGAGCAACTTTGTGCTTTTGTCCCTGCCAACAGGACTTCCGGTTGCATCCGCTCCGGTTGCTGCCCCCGGAAACCACGGCTAACGGACCCTGTTCCGATAACATCGTGCCCCTTTCTCCCTCCCCCCTTCTGGATCGAATTTTCGACTCCTTCGTCGTTTCGACGACAGAAATGAAAAGAAAGGAGGAAGGCGAGACCAAAGGATGAAAGAGAGAAGGAAGAGCGCACCGCGAAACAGGATGTCCCATTCTGTGCACCGGCGAACGATGGAAGGAAGGGAGGAAGCGAAGGAACGTGGGCACGCTGCACCACGCGACGAGAATAAATGAATAACGAAGAAGGAAAACGACGGATGGTCGTTGCGCTGTGCGCGCTGGTCGAGAGGAACGAGCAGAGGTGGGCTTGGCTTAAATAAAGATCGAGACAATTGGATATTTTGTATCGAGTTTTGGTCTCGCCGGCAAGGTGAAAAGGGTCGGAGGAGAATCAGGGACGAGTAGCGCGGGCTGTTAATTAAATGGTGCCACGTGTACTGGCTCTGTAGGGTTAACAAAATTTGGAAATGGTTGTTTTCTGGCGAATGTACTTGAAACGACAAGAGGGGAAACGGTACAAGTCAAATATGTAAAAACAAGAGATAAACCACGAAAATATGAACGCCCACTCAATCAGAAATATGACAAACGAAGAAAATGAAGAAGAGAAAGGGTAATTACAAAGAAGAAAAAGAAAGAACAAAGAATGAGAGATTCCCTTCTCTGTAAGAAAATGACACTCGTAAGCACAAAAAAAAAACCGAAGAGAAACACGTGAAACCTCGATAAGCAAGGGAAAGATACGAATGAAGGCAAAACGATAGAAACATCGAACCAGGCGGGAGATACGTAGAAAGAGAAGAAGAGAAAAAGTATGCGATAGCGTAGGAGAGAAGAGAGGAAGAGGTGGGGAGGGTGAGAAGACGATAGGAGAGCGTAGAACCAAGAGAGCAGAGGCATCCGCGCGCTCATTTCCGTTTCAGAGCCGTCGAGGGGGATGAAAAGGGGGCGCTAACTCGCGAGATATTAATTCCGTGTTAGCGTTAGGAGGGTTGCAGGGGCGAAAACTACGTGCCGAGGGGGTGGCCAGCCCTCCAGCGTCTCTCGCCCACCACCACCATCACCGTCGTCGTCTCTCATCCTCTTTCAGTCTCGCAGACCATCCTCATCCACCCGTCCACCCACCTCGTCCACCTCCTCTGTCCTCTGTTCACCCTTCTGCCCCCTCTGTGGACGTACCGTCAGCCTCCACAGGCTGCCACCCCTGCGATTCCGGCGCAACCCCCACGTAGAAGAGCCGGCTTGCCGCTGGGAGGCGTTACAAATCAGAGATTAGCCATAGTTAACTCGACTTGCGCAGTCAAACAGTTAATCAATAAACGATTATTTACATCGTGTGCCCGCAGCCGGCGGCGGCGGCGGTGGCGGCGTCTGGTCCCCGGTGTGCGTGCACGCATTTCAACAACCGAAACGAGCCTCTTGGAAACTAAACCGATCGACTTCGCTATTCGTTGTGAATTTTTTGACGTTCGTCGAATGCTGAACTGATTCAGAACTCGATTCGTATAAACCATCATCTTTTACCTTTTTTTTTTTTTTTTTTTTTTGAAGTAACAACGCGTAAATAATAACTGCAGTGTAGATTTTTTTATGCGAAGAAGATCGTAAAAGGCATTTGTATATAAAGTATCTACGAGTAGAATGCTCGTTATAATTTTTCGATGAACGAAACAAATCGATATTTAGATTCTGTAACTCTCATTGAAAGCAAACATATTGTTAATATTAATATTTATAGAATCCATGAAATATTTATAAGTATTAGGATACATACGCTTCCGACGAAATTTCTTTTAACAATGAATAATTAAACTATAAATGTTCATAGATGTCGACTTAATAAAATATGCAGGAGTGGGGAGGGGTGTTATCAGAAGATGAGGGTATGAAATTCGACACGGTCGTGAACGTGGCTGGTACATCTGATCGATGCATTTCTCGTGGCAAGTTCGGCGGGCTTGTTTTACGGGTCACAGATAACGAGTATTCGAGCGAGTCACGAGTATACCCACCTCAATGGAGATTGAATGTAAAATCTGCGAATATACGTCATTTAGATTATGGAACAGATATGAAACGCTGATCGGCGTATGCAACGTCGGTACACACCAAGGATCGATAATAGTAATTCCCCTCTATCCCACTTCAAGCGAAGAGTTCCGCTGTTATTTTCACGACGAGCGCGAATTAGTGGCAGGATTCGCGCGGTTTCACTCGAAAATCGCTTTCCATTCGTGCCACTCAGAAACTAAGCCGATCAATTCTATTTTTTATTGGCGTTATCGATTTCATATTATCCACACGTTCAATTTATTGTCTCTAATTTGTGAACAAATGGGAATTCTTTCTTTTTTTTTGGAAACATTGAACGTCTGGATATTGTGAAATTGATAACTGCCAGGAAAAAGAATGGGAGCTTGTCGTACAGAGAATGATGTCGATAGTTGTAAATTCTATGATAATCTCAAAATAGGAGTATTTAAGCTCTGCACTGAATTGTTTCCTCTAACAGTAAGAGGAAATCGTTCTTAAATTCAATTAACATCTCAAATCTCCAGTTTTACAATTGTTGATATTAAATTTATATATATATATTTATATATTTTTTTTAATTTTTATATTTATATTTAATTTTATTTTATTTTTATATTTATATTTAAATTTATATATTATATATTTATATATTTATATATATATTAAATTTATATATATTGTATGTATATAACAATCTGGATGTATTATGTAGTTCAAATATCATGCACATACTTAAATTTGCTATAATTATCAACAATTGTAAAACTGACGATTTGAGATATTAATTGGATATATATATATATTTAAATTTTGAAAATTTTATTTTATTTCATCAAAATAACTTATATTTATATTATGTTATATATTTATATAGTTATGTTTCATAATATATATATAAGTTTCAAGTTATATAATATAGAGAGTTAAACTTAAGTATGTTGGTCCAATTAAAATTAGAATTACTGATAAAAGGTTACCCTAGTATCTTTTTACTTTTTATTATAATTAAGACAACAAGAATACAAAATGAAATCTTCAAAATGTATGAATGTATAACCTTTCAAATTGCACAACATTACAAAGAATTAAATTCAAAGACAAGTTACTCCAAGAAGAGCTAATCAGAGAGTGCACTAATTAATTAAAAAACCGGTAGCTAACAATCGTTGCAAATAGATCAGTTACAATTAACTAAAAGTACAGACAAGTTGCAATTGTGCACAGATGGAACAAATACGTTCGTAAAACGCATAGTAAGAATGTAAGTTTCGAATTGCACGATGTTACAGAGGTTTTAACCACTTTGCCCTGGCAGCTGACTGCGGACCATAACGAGTGACCAAACCGTATGCAATAATTCGTCGCTTTCTTTTTCAACTCGCCAATATGATATCACCTATCGGATAGAAATGATTGAGAGGTAATAAATTTAAAATTACTTGGCTCGCCTATGTTGTTTTACTGAAAAAATATACTTAAAACTGTGGAAATATTACAATTTTGGTACGAAGAGCTCTCGACGTGCGTGGCACGTCATTCGAGCGCAAGTGGTTAACCCAAAGAGCCTGGCCTTGGTTGGCTACCACGACCGTTTACGATCGGAGGATGGTCGCGGATGTGTCGGTGGCGATGCCGCGGTCCTCGTCGCCGGAGGAAAGCATAGGTGACTAACGGAGGCCGGTGATGGTAACAAACGACGATGAGTGGGGCAGAGGCAGGGGTTGGGGATGGAGGTAGCTGGATGACTGGCGGCGGAAGCGTCGTCATGGCGACGCATCGATCAGCCACCGCCACGCGGAATCGAGTCGAGCCGAGGCCGCATCACACACTGCCGGTCGCGACGAGCCGCGCCGAACCGCGCCGCCGCCAGCCACGCTCGCGATAGATTCACACGCGTGCATTCACCGACACTTTCCGACACCAAGATTACGCGCACCGTTCGGAATCGAACGTGGCCACACGGATCGTGGTCGCGTCTCGCTGTACTCTGCGTCCCGCATGTCAGCCCTCGCTCATACTCGCCGAGACGAGTTAATTCGTCACTCGAACTCGCCCGACCTCTTTATTCGCAGACCTGTTTTTAAATTCTTTCGTCCCATTTGGATCGATCGTCCTCGTATTTTCCACGATATATTTTTTTTCTTCTTTATCTTTTTGAGGACTTTGATGAAGTTCACTGGACAGGAACTTTTAATCTCTCGCGCTGGAATGACGCGCCACGCACGTCGAGAATTTCTTGTCCCAAAATTGCAATATTTCCTCAATTTTAAGTATACTTAAGTATAAGTAAATTTCCATCCAGTGATATATCGATGAGTTCAAAAAGAAGCGACGATTTATTGTATACGGTTTTGGTCACTCGTTATGGCCAGCGCAAGTGGCTAATAGGCACAACTTCAATATATATAGTCGTACGTTCGTATGTCTGGGACATGTCTTAATGGAATGAAAACAAAATGTTGATACGACTGATTTGGTACGGTTCCGGTTGAGAATGTTTGATAGAACCGGAAGTAAAAGAAGAAATAGCAGCTCGATGGTCGAGGTCAGGGTTCTCTTGGGGATTTAGGTGAATGAGCGCTGTTGGGTGCAGTCGGACTGCGTACTTGTGTGTTGTATATAGAATTGCAATGTGTGTGAAGATTTACGTATGTAACAAATTCATATTTTTATAGATAAATCTCTTTGATCTCCTTCAATTCCTTTCTTTCAAAATAGCTTCACGAATCAACATACATAATATATGCTACGTAGTACTTTGTTTCTGATTCACTTGTACAACCAGCGTCGTGCTCGACGCACTTTAATTTTGTATAAAATAAATTTTAAATCCTCGGATGAGATGCATAATATATTCTACACATTCGACGACGTATCGTTATACAATATCTTAAAATCCACCCATACATCTCAATAACCGTACGTATCTGTCATCTATCGTCCTGCAAAGCTACTCTTACAATTAGCTCAGAAAAGAAAAAAAGAAGAAGAAGTAGCGAGCGGCATTCGATAAGGCTTTCAAGTTCAAACGAGAACACCTGACTTGGCTTGATCACGCGATCTAGGTCTCTGAAAGAAAAGGTATACTACGGGGTCCGTTCGACTGCCACAGTTCAGGCTAGCTTCCGGTGGCCAGCCGACACAGGAGTGTTACGTCGAAGCGGTTGTCGTTGGTCGATCGATCCTCCTGGAGAGAGCCTGGAGAAGCAGCCGCCGTCGTCATCGCCGTCGTCGACGAATACATCGTCGTCCCAACCCGCGTTCCCTGGCCTTCCAGTTCCAAGCTCGGACTGAATACCACTGATTGTCCTCCGCTTTCTCGCTCTATCGCCCTCTTTTCCCTTTCCTTCGCGCACCGCCTTCATCCCCTCTTCCACTCCCCTTCTCTCTCTCTCTCTCTCTCTCTCTCTCTTTCTTTCTCCGAACCGTTGGAAAGCCTCGAACCTCCGCTCTTCACTTGTAACCACCCTCATCCTCCGCGCCACTCCACCCGAAACCCACCCCGTGGCACCCTATCCTCCACCGGTGCCGTGCTACTCCTACCCACTCCACGATAATGATGGCAATCAGACCCTCAGAAAGGATTTCAGGAAATTCTCTCGCCTTTTTGTCGGCAGCCGGGGCGGAGGCGGACGCCACAAACACCGGTCGCCGTCGTCGTCAACGTCGTCCTCCCGCTTGGTTATAGTCGCTCGTCGTCGTTCTCCTTTCTCTCCTTTCGCCTGGCCTCTTCTTCCTCTATCGCGCCGCTCGTGGCCGCGATCCCTCACGCGTCTCCAATAGCTTTCTTTCTTTCTTTTCTCTCTCTCTCTCTCTCTCTCTCTTTCGATCGGCTAGACGCGACAGCGAAACTCGCCCTGTCGATATATACGCGTGACGCGTTCGAATTAGAGACGAGCGGGCGTACAGTTTTGCATCGAGTATTTTCTATTTTTGATCCCGTAATGATCGATATAGGTTGGTTATTGGTTTACACTGACGTAAGGCGAGTATTTGAACATTTATTACCAACTGGGTCTGGTTCTTACGATCGGTTCTCCTGTTTTCTTTTTTCTTTTTTTTTTTTTACGTCTGAGTCGTTACTGTATTCACGGATCCATTGTTAGATTTCTGTTTTCTAACCACAGTCATCGCACAGTTACTGTAAAAGTTGAAGTCATTATACTCGCGAGGGATTATAACCTTTTCCACTACAGTCACGACTGTTACGATTACAGTCACGCTAATAATAATTATACACAGAAATATATATATATTTCTCCATGTGCACTAGGATTTCGTTTGATTTATAGTCACTCTTCAGAGTTATTGTTCAAAGTATAATCATGACTTTGTAATACTACTTCTACTTCCATTTTGTACAGTGCCATCGTTGTTTTAATTATACTCGTGTCAGTAATAGTTACATATTCTAATTAATAATATAAATTTAAATTTCGAATATTATCATTTGTGCAATATTACGATTTTAACGTGATTTATATTATATTACAAATAATTAGAAAAATATATATGTGTGTGTGTGTGTGTGTGTAGTATAAGATTCGATTTTGTTTCGATTATTCCTAACTTGTTAACACTGACTGGCAAAAATCATATCTGTGCCGTGACACGTTGCACGGAATGAAACTTGGTGGGACAAGCGTCGTTAGTTCACGTTCGTTCTTCTAATGACTACGCCCTGCCCTAGTTTCGCAGCGGCTCCTGGAGAATGATTTTCCGAAGAGTGGTCTTTCACGCCGTTTTGGGACTACTTTGAACGGTAACATTTCAAAAGGAACGTTTTTCGCCTTCTGGCTTTGAAATTGCGTTTAATCATAGACTAACGTCAACGTCGGCAGAAACTTTCAAAACGATCGTGAACCGAAACTTCGACGCTGATTTCATGTGGCAATACTTTGCTCTCCTCTTTCTTTTCAAGATTACGAAAAATGTTTTTAGGATTACATATCTCTTGATGTTGGCTACATCGACTCGAGCACTAATTTTTGGTAAATCTATTGTCAAAAACTTGATCACTGAGAAGCTGGAAGATCAGCGAATGAGGCTTCTCTCAGTAAAGAAAGAAAATGTTGCGCGTTCTCAAATTTTTTAGTGCTACTTTATATTCAGCACGGGAAAAAGAATACATGTTTCTTAATTTTCCTATTTGCGAGGTATTATTTCAACGGTGTCAACTTTGACTCCACATTAAATACGAGCATCTTAATTCTCCTAATTTACAACATATTACTTCAATTCTATCCACATATACCATATTTTAGAAACATTTTTATTCTTTTAAACCTAAATTTGTATTCTTTCGTACCAAATAAATTTATTAGATTATTTGGGAAAACAAAATGCAATTTATCGATATTAATCATTAATACTTATTAATTATCTTGTTGGTTAACAGAGTTCTCAACTGGGTTATCACGCGCCGCAGACGATTTCGTTGGCTTATCCAGTGTACCAGGAAGAGCAACTTACTGGCGGCGATAAAACGCAACGATAATTAGTTGCACCCTCGGCAACTGAAATTAATCACTCGTCCGTGCAGCGACTCCGTGGAGTCGCAGTTCTTCAGGGCGCTATGAATAGGGAGTTTCGTAGCTTGTTACACGTTAATTCCGGACCATTTTCGCGAGCACCGCGCGAAAACAACGAAAGCAACTCTCCAGGAGGGAAAAGGCGGAGGGCAGAGGGGAGGGGAGGGGTGGATACTTGTTTTAGAAAAAGGAAGAAACATTCATTTCCTCTCCAACCTCTTTATTTTTTTCTCTTACGCTCCACCCGACTAATAATTGCCACATTAATTGTTTCTCGTTTGCAACGATCATTGATTTCCTCGCTTTTCCATACGCTTTGTACTGTCAGATTGAGCAGAAGAAGAGTTTCTTTCTATCTTCTCGAGAGGTAAGATGACAATTGTTTCAACTGAAATTTGATGTTATTCGTTGTCACTGTCTTTTATTAGATAAATCTTGGCAATTCATTTATTCCGTTGTTGTGGAATCTTTTTATTTCTATTCTTTGGTACAGCTTTCGAGTAAGAATCTTACGAGAATCACATGTCTAATTTCGTGACGTGCCCAAATGACATTTTTGTAACTATTCTCAAAGATTCAAGCTTGTTAGGTTGAATACAAAATTTACCATCCGTTTTAATAACATTTAATTTTTCAAGAACGTCCCAATCGAAGTCAACAATTCACATCATTAGAACTCTTCGTGCCTTTTTAGACATTCAAAGCCAAGAACCAAAGCATAAAACTTATACCAAATAAAGCTGAGAAAAAGATACATGACGCAGGAGAAGCAGCAAATCTTCATTCGTATACTTTACTAAACCTCAAAAATTATGTTTACAAATTCTCCAAAATGTAGCGTTCTAAAAATCTATGTGTTAATCATTCTGAATGAAATCCATTGCCAACCTGTCTTCTTTTACTTCGCTCTTCCCTCGAGACGTAAAAATAAAAATTTAAAAATCGTACCCACTGACTATGATATTGCCAAAGTTGAAAATTGAACAAAGTGTATTTTTCTAATGGTTAAAGTAGACTATTATCACGAACAATTTACCCATCCTAAAATGTGAAATTAAGTTTACAAACTGATCGCTCTCGCTATTCCGATGATTCTAATACCAAAAAGTATCTTTTGAGAAATAGAAAAAAAAGGAAAATCTCGAAAATGTCGGTTCGACTTCTATTTTCGGCCCGTTCGACTTTCGGCTCACGAAAAAAAAAAAAAAAAGAAAGGTGAGTGATCTGTTGCTCACGGTGCGTTGCACGTCGACAATATTGACTCGGGTAGCGGAAAAGAAAGGCCGAAAAAGGGGCTGTCGGGCCTCCCTTTTTCGCTCACTCCCCCACTCGCTCCTTCATCGACGGAACATTAAGCACACACGATAACGCATGATTAACTGGCTAATGACTTTCTCCACCGTCGCCCTCCCGCTGCTTCTAACTCGGGGGTGCTGCTTTCGCAGAATCATCGCCAGCGGGGGTGTACTGCACCCTTCGCCTCTCTTCCTGATAAGTGACAGACGTTTCTTGTCCCGTTAATCGGTCGAATAATTCGTTCGTGATAAATATTTTTGATACGACGAGTCGACAGTTGCTAATATTATTATTTATGATACCAGAAGGATCTTCATCGTCAAATTTGATTTGTTTCTACTCTGACTTGAATTGCTCGTGACCTTGTCCTAGAAAAATACACTTTGTTCAATTTTCAACTTTGACAATATCATGGTCAGTGGGAAATTCTGAAACGAAAAAGAAAATCAAATCGGGAGTGATTTTAGTACGGAATTCTATTTTAGAATATAGGGAATATGATATAACAGTTACGAGTACTGGGACATCTATCGTGATGTGAGATGACTAAAACAAGGGATGATTTCAGATGACAGTGCCATCTGTCAGAAGATCCTTAGAGTTTAAGGGTAGTTAGTCGCTGGTTGTCGGTCTTGGTATTGATCCGAACTACTTGCTGAGAAATGACGGAACATAAAAGACCGCTGTGACCGAGCTTGACTACTCTGTGATCTTCTTAACCGATCACCGCTAATAATCTTCTTCGTTGTTTTATCAAGATAAGATAACCATTTGCAACACGTATCCAATTTCAACTTTTATAAGAAATAAATAATAAAAGCAAAGAATGCGAAAGCGATGCGAATCGATTTTGAGAAAAGAAATTTGTATGTAATTTCATAGATAATGAAAAGTAAGTGAAAAGTTGCTATATTTCTAACAAAGCAACTTCTACATTAAATAAAAGTGAAGTAAATTTGAATGATGGGCGAATAAGTGCTGTGAACAAATGTAGAAAGAGGGAAGGAAAATGTCTAAATTTATGAGTGAAGCTATTTTGAAATTCTGTTCTTTTGTCATGCAACGCGAATCAAATTTTTAAAATGTATAATTAAAGCTAATTTTCAGTTACTGGAATATCAAAAAATAAGATCTATATAAATTTTACATTCCCACGAAAGAAACCAAAAATAAGAAAAACGAAATATAATGCACAAACAAGATATAAATTTGTAAAATTTCTACTAAAAATCATCATTTATCCGGTTTGAGTGCAGTACCGTGATAATTCTAACGTAGATATAATTTCTACTAAGAATTATCATTTATCTCTATTTTGAATATAACACTCTGACAATCCTGGTGTTAATATTGTAGCGATAATTTTCTATTGGACTCGATGGCGCTCCGATAATTCTAGTGTCAAATTCTTTTTTTTTTTTTTTTTTCTTACAAAATACATTGTCTAAAAAAGAGTCGAGTCACGTGGACTGTGCCGGTTTTTTCCTACCACTCGTTCTTTTTTTCATCCCCTCAACCCAAGCCCCTCCTCGTCACACCACCTTCTTTTCCCCCCCTTCCCGACATATCGTCTGTCTCGTTCTGACTCGGCTAGTGGCGAGTTAGCGGCTTAACGAGGTTATTTCACGACGTCGACTGGCTGGGCCATAGGTCGCGCGAGGATGAATAATGATTCGCAGCGTCGACTGCCGGGCGAAACTGACTGCGCCACGTACGATCGTTGCATAAGCTGCAAGTTACACGGCCACGTGTAAAACTCGTCCACATCGTGGACAACGTTACAGAGATATATGATTCGAGGAAATTCGGTTGATGTTGAACCATCGATATCGCTACCAAAAGAAAAAAAAAAAAAAAAACAAAGTTTCCGAGACTACGTTCGTTTCGTTTCAAATATCGTTGTTATTGACAAGGAAACTTTCGATATATTAATTGCGACTATATTAATACATTAAAGATTTTTTAAAGATACGTCAATAGTCGATGATGTTTCTCTACTTAAATTAAACTATTATCGTGTATTAGTTTGAATATAAATTAAATTAATTAAATAAAATAAACCAGAAGAAATAAATCCATGTGTAATTATTATAAAATATTTTCCATATAATCTTAGTTTTGTTATGAAAATTATTCTTATCAATATAATTCCTATATGAACGATTGAAGAATAAAAATTCCAAATAAATTAATTATTATCAAATACAAATAAAATTTAATAAATACAAATTTTATTATATATATAATAATTCGCAATATTCTATCTATATCTTCCTAATTCGTGTTGAAGTAACATGATGCTTGTTAAAGAATATGCGTGTCATGTTTCCATCATATAACTGATAGTATCTACAACATAAATATAAAAGTATTTTTTATAATATTTCTATATTTTACGTTATTTAGGAATATTTTTACATTACATAGCTCATGGTATGTAACTATTTTTATACGTTAGTGGTTTAATTCTTTTATATGATGTTAAAACAAGCTGTTGTACACTGCATTAGGAATTTTATCCTACAGTTAAATTTATTGACTTCCTTGAATAGAATGACTTTCTTAATTGCAATCCTATAAGTAATAGTAGTAGTTTTAAACAATGATACAAATGTTGCGTCTTTAATTGCTGGTTACACTTTGGTTATCGCTCTCGAATGTGTCAGATTACGTGTAAGATTATTATTAACACATCGTGGATGAAAAAACGTGAATGCGTTTACTGCGCAGAAACTGTAGAAACTGGTATATTAAAAATACTTTCACCAAAACCTCGAAACCAAAAAAACCCACGAACCAAACAGTTGCACGAGAAATGAGAAAAGAAGAAAAAAAACCACCGTCAAAACCCTGATAAACTCCTAAGATAAAAAAAAAAAATCCAAGTACCGAGCAATCGTACGACAAAAAAGAAAGAGAGAGAAAGAAACCGCGGTGGGAAGCAGAGGAGGACACCGATAATGGAGAACGATAATGTAACCGGGATCAGAGGATGGTGACGGGAGAAGAAAGAAACGCAGGAGTAGCAGAAACGGACCGGCGAAGAAGAGGAAGATGTACCAGGAAGATAAGGCAGCAGCCCTTCGATCCCGCGTCACGGTCTTTGTTGCAAAGCGCAATAATTGCGCGGGAGGGTGGCCTGTGAGCCGCAGGGGGCACAGGGGGGAGAGGGGAGGGGGGAGGGGGGGAGGCCAGAGCGGCGGTAGCACGCGCCGGAAACGGAACCGAGAGTCGTGTGTCCCCGGCGTTCCCGGGCGGAACTATCATGATTAGTCACGGGGCCTGCAATGAGCCGTAGGAGAACAGAAAGACAGTGGCCTCACCCTACTACCACTTCGATCCTAGCCGGAATTCAGTGGAGCGCGATCGACCCGAACGTGCCACTGAATGGGAGACGGCGATCGATCATTCGTTGTTTGGATTCCACCAGGTTCCTACCGTAATTCTGGCCATCGTGCGGCATTCCCGTTTTAATTTGACGACGATCGGTACGCGTTCCCGATCGGCGCGTTGTAAACTGAAAGATTTGTTTCTAAATCGCTTATGGTCTTTCGAGCAGCTGTCCCATTGGATTGATGGATCGCGTATAGCGGAGAAATGCTTTTCGTACCGTTTCTGTTGCATGGAAAATGCTTCTCCCCCTTTCTTTCTTTATTTTTATCGTTGCAACGATTTAACCACTCTGGCAACTGATTGCGGACCATAACGAGTGACCAAAACCGTATACAATACTTCTTTTTTGACTCGTCGGTATGATGTCACTGGATAGAAATTATTGAGTGGTGATAAATTTTTATTTGTTTATTATTTGTTTTGCCTACTCTGTTTTACTTAAATATACCTAAAACTGAGAAAATATTACAATTTTGGGGCAAAAAGGTTCTCGACGTGCGTGGCACATCATTCCACGTAAGAGGTTAAGAACGTCAAAACTTATTGCTTTACATTTTTTTCTGACACTATCACCTACTGTCACTAATATATCAACTAATACTATTTAGCATCGTCCAATATTATCTAGTGCTTTCTTGAAATATAACGCAGTAGCATCATTTAGTACCATCCATACCATTCAATACTTTCTAGAATTATTAAGTACATATAATATAAATATGTTTTTTTATATCATCTACGTATCATCCAAATCCAAATATAAAATAAAATAGTACCATCCAAATATAAGAACCAATAAGAAAAGAAAAAGAGAAATTTTCCTTAAAAAAAAAAAAAAAAAAAAAAAGGTACGTAACTTAAAGGTCGAATCCACAGAGAAATTCGCACTCGAGATCCCGGATTTGTAGCTGGAGGGTCTCCGAAACGGATATCCGGGGGTCATCGGAGCGGTGTCCCCGAATTTTCTTTAATGTATTCTTTCCATTTTTTAGAGGCAAGAGACAGTTACGATCCTCTGAACCTTAGTCACCCCTTGAGGCTGGGAACGAGGGTGGAACCAGTCGTAGTTACCGGTGCCGGAAGCGAAGGGGCGCGCGAAGGTTGCCGGATGAAGGGCAAAAGGGATCACTGTAGGGGGCTGACACCGAATCGAACCCATAAGCCTTGGCGAGGGCTGCTCGAGACCCCATAGCCACCCCCCCGAGGGTTAACCGATACCGGCAATTACCAACGCGTCTTGATCACCGTTGTTCTTCCCTTCTTCAAGGAATTTGGTCCACGGTATGATTTTTCGTCGAATGATTAATCGTACGTGTGTCTGACACTTTCTTGAATTCATCAGGTGACATTAACACCTTGGTTAATCGATATTAATTCGTTAATGTATTGAACAACGATTTGTGTTTCAATTAAACACGGTTACTTATTTGATAATTTCTTCGAGATATTGGGAGATACTGATCACTTTGGAGTGACATTCGGGTTATTTGGTATATCAATTCATTAATTATTTATGATGATTGATGTTAATTGATGTTATGGATTAATTCATATCTGTGTTTAATCGGATATGTTTTTGATACTTTCTTCAAGACATTAATTTGTTAATTATTTTATGTATCAATTAATATTCGCGTTTGTAACTTTCTCAGGTTTATTAAAAAATTTCAACTGATATAATAAATTATCATTTATTTCATTATATGGCACTACAGCGTGAACAAATATTTGTAACAAGATTTTCAGTTAACACCATCTTTGATTTCGAGTAATTTTAAGAAAACACAGTCGCGTAAAGTAATCGCAACGACAATGAAATTTTCCTACCTCGATGAATTAGAAACAAACGCATGAATTAAAAGAAAATGATTAAAGCCGACTGCTACTACAGGATCACGATGGAAAAACATTGAATGCAAATTTCAATCTTATCTGCAACTTCAATCTTATATCTTACTTTTATCAAGGAGAGAATTTATGGGATTATTATGCAGTTGTCACGGTTCGCGCGGCAGCCTCTGTATTGGTGAGACCAGTGTTCCACTTTTTTTTTACGCGTACAATGCAACGTGCACCGACATCCTGTCTTTCAGCCCACTCGATGCTCGCGAAATTGGAGTAAAGGGTGCGAGGAGGCTAGCCTCTTTTATGTCGCGTCGTTTGTCTCGCGAGATGCCCCATTCCGTGCAATTAGACAGATGAGAGGTAACATTACCCCCCCTCGGCCGCATCAAGCGTAGGCGTTCTCGCGTTTTCCGGCCGAGGGTACCAAAAGTGTCAACCCCGATACTATTCTCAGCTTTAATTGCCCGATACCTCCGACTCCCACGTCCGAACACTTATCTTTCTTATGACGTCAAGCTGATCCTACGTGTGCGTGATAATTACACTCGGCGAACCCGTGGCCACTTTCATTTCTGCTCCTGTTTTCGTTTGGTAAGACATTGTTGGGACTCGATTGAATTCTAGAGGATTTTGTTGCATCGAAATTTTAATATTGGTGTAGCACTTTCTAGTATTTTTGATTTCGCTTGAATTTTCAAATTGGAGTTCGAACATTTCTCTTTTATTTCTTCTTTCCTCGATTACTTTAAAATTCATTTCTCAATTATTCTAGAACCTCTTCTCCAATTTATCCTCATTGGCAAGAAATATTTGGAACTCACGTCGCTGTCCAAAGATTCACAACACTGAAACTTTAGTTAATTATGGCGAAAAATCTAAAACATGAAATAAGATCTATGATCTAATAATTTTATATTCTTGCTCAAAGATATATTTATTTCGAAAGAAGTGATAACTTCGATTATATTATAATAAACTTGTTCAATCACTTTCGATGTATGATTTGCCAATTGCATTGAAAGGACGTTTTTTTCCAAACGTTTCCTTTTCCGTGTTAAACGAAATTCGTTCGGTATGGGATCGGCCCATTAAATATCGGATATTGTGTCAGCGTGGCTGAAGGCGGTGCATGTATTTAATGTTCACTGGTCGAGAGCACCATCCCGCCTTGTTTGCCCTGGTAATTGATGTTTGACAAAATGAGGTGACGCGCATGCCGACAACGGCATTGTTTGCCGAGGCGCACGGTGGTTAGCCCTTTTAAGGTTCACAGTTCACAGGACTTACATGCACGTTCGATCGCGCACGCTCCACTGAACCCCGCAAAGACCCGCGAGGTTACAGGACAACCTTTATACCCGGTCTCTCATTAATTAAAAATCTCGATCGAGGTTACGTAAAATATTTGAAGTGCTACTTCAATCCCTCTTGCGCCAGTAACTGGCAACACTCGTTAATTAAAAACTCGCGATTGCAGTTACGTAAAACATTTGAAGTGCTACTTCAACCCTTTAACCTCAGTGCGCTAGTAACGCGGACCATAACGAGTGGCCGAACCGTATATAATAATTCGTCTCGTTTTTGAATTCGTCGCTATATCACTGGATAGAAATTACTAAGAAGTAATAAACTTATTATTTGTTTCTTCTGAGTTATATTTCGATATACTTGGAACTGAGAAAATATTGTAATTTTGGGACAAAAAATTCTCGACGTGCGTGGCACGTCATTTTAGCGCAAGCGGTTAACCATTTGCGCTGGCAACTAATTGCGGACCATAACGAGTGACCAAATCGTATACAATAATTCGCCGCTATCTTTCTGAACTCGTCGGTATGACATCACTATGGATAGAAATTATTGGAAATTATAAATATTGTAATAAATATATTAATTTCTATCACTATGGATAGAAATTATTATAAAGTAATAAATTTATTATTTGTTTTGCCTGGGTTATACTTACATATACTTAAATCTGAGGAAATATCGCAATTTTGGGACAAAAAGTTCTCGACGTGCGTGGCACGTCATTCCAGCGTAAGAGGTTAATCATTTGCGCTGGCAACTAATTGCGGACCATAACGAGTGACCAAATCGTATACAATAATTCGCCGCTTTCTTTTTGAACCCGTCGGTATGATATCACTATGGATAGAACTTATTGAGAAGTAAGAAATTTATTATTTGTCTATTTTGCCTATTTTGTTTTACTTAAATATACTTAAAACTGAGGAAATATCGCAATTTTGGGACAAAAAGTTCTCGACGTGCGTGGCACGTCATTCAAGCGCAAGAGGTTAAGGGCTCGTTGAACTGAGAAATTGATCGTTTCTTCTACTTTATATTGCTTGTCACATACTGTAGTTTTTATCATTTATATATTCCTTATCTCAGTCTTTGTTACTTACACAACGTTTCTTGCACAACGTTTTATTAATTTCTACGAAACATAATTTTTCGAGAAAGGAACGTTTATTTTTGCCTGTGTAGTAAAATTCGCTGCATTGGCGAACGTAGTGTCACGAAGGTGGAATTACGTAGATGTACGCACGTATGTATCAAGTATCAGGGAAGTGAGACAAAATACGTCAATTAATCATTTGTTTTTCAATCAAACGCTCGGCACACAATTTCAAACGTTCGGTGATCGGTGTATTACAACTGAAACGAATCGATCCACCCCACACGAAATCCTTCTTGAGTCGAAATCATCTCGATCACCACAATCTCGTTACTCCAGTTCCCTTTCATCCCATCTTTTTAGTTTGCTAACCGTAGAAAAGCCGGTAAATTTTCGCGAAAAGAGAGAGACCACGGCTACAATTTCACCGAGGGATTTCCCCTTTTGTCAGCAGCAGCGAAACTCTGCCAGAGTTATGGCCAGGTACCGTACGTACCTACCAACCTACACACGGATATATGTACATATATATTTTATATATAAAACGTATACATACATACACGTGTGCATAGTATATATATATACATATATATATTTATATATTACATAGATTCGCGGCACGAAATGGTCTGAACTTAAAATCTAAGTAGCCGAGCATCATACCACCACGTAGATAAGAACAGATAGACCAGTGGTTCTCAATCGGTAGTACCGCGATAAAAGATAGTTGAATCGTAGATAATTTACAGCAATTGACAGATTGTCCTAGTTTTCATCGTATATACAAGAACAAGTGAAAAACAAAGAACGATGTTTTTCCTTCGACTTCGATTTTCGAGAAAATTTTTCCAACTATTATACTTGAATTTGGTTGGTTTTGTATTCAATATGAAAGGAGTGGAAATATTGTGCGTGCTAGAATGAAATTTTTTTATTTTAGTAAAACACTCTGTTAATTATTTACGAACATATTGAGCTCATTATAGATATTATACTAGTCAGAGTTTTCACTGGACGTGTTCAAAGTATCTAAACAATCAAAATGAAATTCGTTGTCACTACCTTGAATTTTAAAGTACCGGCTTGCCTTCCTTTGCGTTGATTTCCTTTTTGCCAATCGAGAGTATTATTTATCAAACACCCTAGGAAGTGAAAGTTTTATTAAGAATCCAACGTATTTCTTAACATAATATTCAGTAAACTTGTCACTATCACAATGCAGAATCTTCTTTTCTCAATCTTCAATTCACGTTTTGAAGTGACTAAAATTTTGGTGTGCTCGATTTTATTTTACACTTTACGTTCTTCGCGGCAGGAACTGCGCAACACGATTGAATTAAATTACAAAATAATTGTCAATAAGCTATTGATAACAGAATTAAGAACCGACAGTGCTGAAGTTTTTTAATGTTGATTTCGATTTGATGTAAAGGTTGAGAACCCACGAGATAGAGGATTCAACTAGAGGGCAACCAGAGAGGGTTGCACGGATTAGAGAGAGTGAGCGAGAGAGAGATAGGGGTGAAAGAGAAGGGAGAGAGAGAGGAGAGAGAGAGAGAGAGAGAGACATAGGAGGGATGCTGGGTTGTCGAGGGGTGCATCCGGGATCTCGGAGGGTGGCGATTCGTGGGGCGGTCGGTCGTCATGGATACGTTCCCGGCTAACCCCTAACCGCTCCTCCTCCCTTGTCATCCACATTTTCGCGACTATGCCGCCATCATCGACCCACCATCTTGCACCAAGAGGACAAACCACGAGATATGTCCTCCCGTTCAAATTTTTCGATCGCTCGACGATATTGCAAAATCGGCAAACCGATTATAATTTTAAATCGACCAACGTTTCAAGACGGTATGATATCTAGGATGATGCATAAGTACACATATGTATAAAATATGTACATGAAATTATACATGCACGTATAAAACAGAGATTCTTTAGTCTGGTTTTCGTCTCGATCTTATCAGAGACAACCATACGCAATAGTACTCTGTACAGTTACTTCCAAGCGAGATTTGACTTATTTATTTCATCCTTGCACTACGAAGATTCTTTTTTTCACGAAGCGAAAGTGTTAAAATAATTTTACGGGACTGTAAAAGAAACTTTCTGTTACTGACAACTCAAAAACTAGCGTGCCATTCCATACGTAGGGAATATATCCCTCGACATTCATAATTTTTTATTGGAAAGCTTCTCGAATAAACGATTGTTACTCCTTACTAACAAAACAAGAACATATATCTTTCTCGTTATTCTATTAATAAAAAATTCTGTTAAACCTAGAATCTGCCACTCTTTTTTAAAAATTTGCTTACAAATTCCCTAATAGCAAAGAAAAAAATCCAATTTTGTCAATTAAAAAATTTCAATTTTGAATTCCCCTGGTGTCCCACAACCTACCACCTTTTCCTCCAATAAAAATCGCGGTTACAAGTTACCGATTCCATGCGATACGGGGCAACCTTTCGTTACCTTCACAAAAATGTCTCGATCGTAGCAGAGAAAGATGGGAGACCTTTCTGGCGCGTGAAGTTTTCAAGCGGCTGGCCGATAAATTTCCGAGGAGCAAGCAGGATATTGGTGTGGTCGTGGAGAGAGAGAAGCGGCAGTCGACGACCGTTTTGCTCAGTTGGCAGCGGTGCAACCCTCGTGCAACGCACCCGTTGCAACCTTTCCACTTCCACCCCTTCTGCTCTCCTTCTCCCCCTCCCCCCGCCCCCTCCCTGCTACTCTTCATCCCCCTGTTTCCACCCTTCTGCGCGGAGGGGGCGTGGGCGGTAGATAACGTGATTTACACTGGCCGGGTAATTAATGTCCTCGGCGACCGGCGCTTTAAAAAAACAATCGGAAATCGGCGACAACGAAGAGCAACAGTCAGACTGCTGGTATCGCGGCCGCCACTCGCCTGACAAATTATTACGCCCGAGATTTTCCTCTTTTTGTTTATTTATCTAGTACCCGTTTTTTCTCTTCGTTTTTTCTTCTACACGCGGATTTTCGTTCCGCTCTTCTCGCACCACTAACTAACGACTGAATAAGTGAACGCTATAGCGGAGAACATTAAGCTGAAAAATCTTACTTGCGATGCTTGCAACATCGTAAAGAAATCGTACAGAATAATCTCATTTGGCCTCGTGTTTATAGTCCTGATTTTCAAAGATGTTCGTGCAATTGGTAAAAAAAGTCTCGAAGAAACATCGAAAGAATTTATGTCTAAAAATGTCGAAAGATTCATGATTGAGTCTATAATGGTCTTGAAGGTTGATATTTCCTCTCTGTAACGATCCCCTGAAGCTTGCTGTTTTGCACGATTTTTATTCGCCATTTCATCGTACTTTAAATATTAGGATTCATCCCCCTAATATTAAAAGTTCGATGAAATAATGGGGAAAAATGATACGGAAAGTTTCAAGCAACTTCAATCATCAAGATCATGGTGGATATAAAAAAAAAAAAAACAAAACAAAACACGCAGTACTGTGGAATAAAATCCGGTGATAGTCGAAAATCGAGGAATACTGGACAACGTTTGCGTTTTAGTACAGTTAATTTCACTTTAGCTCCAACACACGCAAAGTGCTCTTAATTACCTGGAACGAGTAACGTGAGAAAAGAGGTAAAAAACCAACTCGATCACGAGACACGTCAAGATCGAAACGTCTGATTAGATCTTTTTGATTCTGAAATCATGAGAAATTCATGAGAAACATGAAATTCATGAGTAACTCGATTTAATTATACTGCCGACAACTTAGGAGTTCCCAAGCCAGATCATGTGCCAGTGATTCATTTTTCGTTTCACTGTCTTTCAGATTCTAATATTAGTTATTTATTTTATTTTTTTTTTTAGAGGCATTATTTCAAGGTTGCGTGTAATTAAATTCCTAGCGTTAAATTACCAACTACTAACTAGATTTAAAACAGCCGACTCAAAGTTCCAAGTAAATTGAATCGAATATCCTAGAAATACACATATACATACAGTTTGTTTAAAATTATTAAAATTATTTGCAAATGTTGAAAAGTTAGAACATTTATATTGCGTAGGAGATACCTACACGATGTTTCGTGATTTCACATTGTTGAGACGTTTTTATTGTCAAACTGTAGATATTATTGTAGCAAACTGTATTGACGTATCATTTCTATACATTTGTTTACAGTTTTATTGATTAATTTTTATATAAATATATAAATAAGATATATAAACACACTTCCGTCCGTAAGTCTTGAGACCCTTGCCAATTTTCGGCGTAACTATACGTATATAATTAATAAGCATTAATTTTACTTTGCAATTATGCCTATCTTAAATGTGTCAGATATCCCGTAATTTATAAATAAAATAAAATAAACAATTAGATAAACTGTGTAATTTGTAATCGACAGTATACACACATAGTATGTGCGTACGTAGTTTAATAAAAAATTCCTATACGTGTTTATAAGATTAAACAGTCACGTTTAACTTAAACTCGAGATCTTCTACTCGTCAACAGATCCTTCAGTCTTGCTGACCAACATAACCAATCGTGTAAGTAAATTGTATTACCAAGTAATAGCATTAAGGTTAGTATTAACGTTTCCTGCATTAATCGTAGGTCACGCAAGTACGCGTGGAAAAGCACACGCAACTCAATTATGTGGAAGTTCATGTCAAGTCGTACAGAGCTGAAGCAAAAGTTAACCTTCGAACGATATTCGTTTCATTTTACTTTCAAATCCTTCTTTTTCCCTTTTTTTTTCGTCTCATCGAGTTTCAGCGAATGCATATCGTGGACGAAAGAAAGGGAGTCGCGTGACGATTCACGATTATGTATTTCCATTTTATTCCCAACGACTTCTCGTAAGCCACGATTTTACGTTGATGAAAGATGGTGTAATTTAGTGAATCGACTCGTTAGGTGAAGAATAGAGTTATTAGACTGTATATTTTCCATTAAGAGCTTTTACAGAAAACAATTTTTGTATTATGTTGATGATAATTTCATTATTGATCAAAAATTTCATTCTTTTTTTGTAAAGAATGGATATATATTTTAATGTACGTTAAAATCGTAGAAATTGAAAAGTTTTTACTTTTTAAACTATACCTATAGTCACTACTTTTACCCTCTACTTTTAATTCTCTCAATTCAAGACAGAATCATTCTATTATAATGCACTTAATCTTTCCTTTAATTCTCTTTTACGTGTCGTATTATGTAAGTTTCATTTTAGGATTAACAAAATGTCACATCTTTTAGAACGAAAACTGCAATCTATCCCACTGATGAGCAAAAAAAGATCTACTTGTACAGATGATAACGTTATTGCTTCAAGGAAGTGACAATAATACAAATAGACGGAAAAGGAAACTGTATTTCCATTGTACAACTGAATTTCACAAATACATTTCTTTTGTCACGTGGAACTTTCTTTAAAATAATTAAAAAAAAAAAAAATTATCTCTAATAATATCCTTAATAATCTGATCAATATCAAACGCAAACAACAAAATCTGACTAAAAACCATTTGCATTCATCATCATAAAATAAAAATCTTTAAAACGTTCATCTTACAAATTTTCATTTCTCAAGCTCTGCCAAGGAGCAGACGTATTTTTCCGCAACCATTTTCATGTGCGAAATGTCTACGTGAACACACATAGTGTAGAAGAAGTGAGAAGCATGTTATTAATTTTTTCATCGACTTACCGGTGATGGAGGCGGTTGGCGAAATGGCGGATGGATTGGCACGTGGCGGCGGCGAGAAAGCACCGGATAAATATCCACCGCGGTCGGCGAGCGCTTGTTTCGCTTTGTCGACGCTTTCCTTGAGCCTCTGGAAGGTGCTACCGCAGGTGAGACCGCGGTACGGCCAGTTCTCCTGCTTGACGCCGGCCGCGGTTACTCCTGCGGCCGCGGCCGCGGCTCCGGCTCCAGAGGCTCCCTTTAATTCGAGCGCACCTGCGTACGAACAGCTAGCGCTGTCGTACATCACCAAAGAGCCCCTGTAAAATCAGTCAAATTAATCGTTCAACTTAAGTTGATCTGAGAAATAACTGTTTCATTAACTCCCTGCCATTCGACGGACTAAAAATCACAATAGTTTAAGGCAGGGAAATTTGAATTTAATTTTCACTTTTATCTCACTAGGTTATTAAATTAAATCTTATCGAGTCGTATTTTCCCTTATTTCTTTATTCTCTTTATTCTCTTTATTCTCTATTAAGTTACAACTCGTCCTTTATTTTATGAAAATTAAGAGTAGACTGATTTGCACCACTGTAACTTGTGATTATCAGCCTTCCATTTGTCTTAACACGATGAAACGTCTCTTTGTATTAGTCTCGTGAGAGTTTCTGAAAACGAAATCGAATATGAAGAAAAATGGTGACAAGAATAGAAAACAGGAGGAATTGTAGTGTGAATAATTTCAGGTAAGAGAATAAGTACTTGCACACATGTTACATGTTTGTCATAGATTTTATAAAGGTAGCCGAATCAAAATTAAAAGAACAATTGGAATGTGGGCATTTAGAGAACGAGTTATTAAATGAAAATTACGTAAATAGATTTTATGAATTTTATGTATAAAGTAAAGAAAATGGAATTAAGAATGGAATGGGAAAAAGAGATTATAAGCAAGTAAGAAGAAGAAGGCAAGAATAATGAAAATAATCCCAGGTTTCTTAAGCAATGAGAGAAAAATGTAGTGATGTCTGTAGAAATAGATTAAGCAGATGAATATCAATGAAACATCTGTTATGTGATAAAGGAATATAATGAAGAGTAATATAAAAGAATAATGTAACATAAAAGCAACGTAAATAATAGAAGATAAAAATGACTTTTCATCGAGTTAAACATTTCCCGCTAAATAAATTCTACAACATTAATTCTAATTTTCATAGACAACGAACAGTGTTAACAGAATATGAACTACTATGACGCTTCGTCAGTACTCGCGTATTACAGTAGGCAGTGTCGTTAAGGATCATTAAAGGACCCTCGAAGCATCCGGTAAAGTCACGATCGAATTAAATCGAACGAGCATGTACGCAAGAAAGTTTCTTGCTCACAAACCTGTCGGCGCTCTTATTACGCATAACTTGTCTTCTCACGCAAGAAACGTAATTAAAAATAAGAACACAGCGAAACGCAGAAAAATATAATCGATGGATGCTATTTGAAAGTTTCTCCATAAGAAGGAGAAATTTAATTGGTGGATACGTCGAATACTTCGGCGTTAAATAATTATTATTAAATAATTACTCTTCAGATAATTGAATGAAATTCTGTACGCACACCAGATATTCATCGTGAATCACTGATAACTCTCATATCGGGGATAGTGTCTGTTAATAGATTATACAGATCGTTACCTAAATCCCATATCTACGATCTATCCATTATGGATTATCTTGAATCGTGACAGTGCAATGACGTTTCGAACATGAACAATATCTCGATCAATTAATCAATCAACGCATCCTAATCCATTAAGAACGATATTGTTTTTTTTTTATAGCATACCTAAAAAAAAACGATAGACATTAATGAACTGACATTAATTGAATAATAGACATTATTTCTATCGGCTTGAAAATCTCAATGTAACATAGTAACAAATTTTGCAACCTATCCGTGCATTAAAAAAGAATACAGTACGTGTTTATATCGTCTAAAGGTTCCTTTAAACATATTAAAAACAAATATAGTATATTTTTCATGAAAAATAACATTTCGAAAGTCTACGTATTATAATTTTTAATACGCACTACATCTAAATTGTTTAATACGTGCTGCATTAAAATTTTTCTCAAAGATTTCACAGTGGTTTTCTAAAATCTAGAATATTTTAGAAAAGATATAATACACGTATCTCTGCACTTTGCAACGACTAGGAAATCTCGAACAGCCACCGAGAGACTTCAGAATTCGGTGGCAGAGGAGATAGCAGCGGACGAACGGTTAACTGGAG
Organism: Tetragonisca angustula; assembly: GCA_036937485.2. Classification (NCBI taxonomy): domain Eukaryota; kingdom Metazoa; phylum Arthropoda; class Insecta; order Hymenoptera; family Apidae; genus Tetragonisca; species Tetragonisca angustula. The sequence continues at coordinate 474,402 of JAWNGG020000120.1, read as the reverse complement.
GTAGATTATGTGCACGTAACGAGCGGGAACTCATAATCGATCTGTCGTAATTTAGAGACGAGCTACCGGGTACCGTCGATCTACATTTTATGAACACGGCCTCCAACTTATCGCCTTCCATCGGAATTCCGAAAGTGATACCGCGACGACATTTGCATCGTTATCCCCACGAAACGCTATCTTCGCTCTCTGTCTCGAATCAGTCCAAGAAAAAAATTAAAATCAAAGAGAGAAGATAAATAAGATTTTTTTTTCTTACAATATTTCTTTCACACGGTACAAAAGTCTTTGCATAACCTGATTCACCTTCCCTCTTTCTCCATACATGTATGTATCCATCATAATCGTCCATCGAATCTTTCATCCTTGTTAAAAATAAAATCCGACAGATTCAAAAGAGAAGTTTCAAAAAACAAAGAGTAAACGATATTTTTCCTCGCAATCTTCTCCACGTACAAAAACCATTTTTCCTTCTTCCTTCTCTGTGTATCCACATCTGTCACTTCCTTCGACGAGTTACGTGAATTATTTGACTAACCGGAAACGAACGACGACCAGAGAAAAAAAATGGACGCGGAATTCACCTGCTGTCGCTGCGACGATGTCCACGATAAAATGCAAGCTGCACACCGTACACGCTGACCATCGATTGTCTCCTCGATAAGAAATGTAAAAAAAAAAAACACACACACACACACAAAACGTTTCTATTTTTCCTCCAAGTTGAAACGACGATTTCTTGAGAATCTCTAATCAGGCTTGACGCGATGTATCGTTCTCATCTTATGAATTCGCAGATGTCGTCGGAAACGGTGGATTCAGCGGGAAAGCAGCGAAAACACAGTTCGAAACTGAACGCACCGCGCGGATGTCCACAGTGTATCGAGGTCAATTTAATCACGTTCACAAAACTGTCACATAATCACGGTGCACCTCCGGCGGGCCGCAAGTATACGGTTTCCGCATCCCGTCCAGTTAATCTTCAATACTAGATAGCAATTGATATCAGGAAAACTCCCGTGCACGTATGCAATATTATTCTTCTGTTATAAATCTTTTCACTGGAAACAAATTTTCATGGCAATATATAGTATTGTTACCTGTACATTAGTAATACACGGTACGTATTATACGTTTGAAGAACAGCGACGTTTAATTGTTTTCTACGTTCCAGTTAATCTTCAATATTGCGTGGTAATTGATATATCAGGAAAGTTCGCATAATCCTTGCCTGTTTGTTTGTACGTGTACGTTTTCATAGCAAACAAATTTTTTGTAATAATATATATCATTACACAGTTTCTCTGGTATACACGTATTAGTAGAACATAATATATTATACGTTAATAGTATTGTACGTTTAATATATATATATATATACGTTTCAGGAGTGACACATCCTCGAATATTCGTCGGTTGCAAGAGGTCCCTTAAGGGATAGATTTACGAACGATTACCCAGGATCCTCTGTACCAATGATGTATATACAATGATATATATATATCTTCCATAAACGTCCAGCCCGATACTATTTCTGTTTCTATCTTCCTAACCTCTAATCAACGTTGTCACTAATCTCTTTTACGTTTGTAGATCTTTTACGTTGCGTTCCAACGGTGACAAGCTTGACAAGAGAAATATAGGAACCACGAATTATCACTGGAGAAACATCGTAAAATGTCACCGAGTATTGTCAATGTAAACAATAGATCAAACGATCGATCGATCAAAGGATTCAGAGAACGATTGGCGGGATCACTATGGGATACGGCACGTGCGCGCTCTAAGCTGATCGGAGACGACACAGGATTGTCGGATATCGGCTGGTGAAGAGGCTGGACCTGATATCAAGAAGAAGGTACTCCGGGCAGGTTGTCTCGCGCAACTGCGGCCGCCGCGGCCAGCAAATTGCCTGCTTCCGGGCCTCATTACATCACTCTGTTACTCTGTTAACGCTCGCCGGAAACCCCTCTGCCTACCTCGTCTAAACTCTCTCTCGCATGTACCTACACACACTATTTAAATGTAGTGTGTCGCGGACGACGCGGCCGCGCGTACTTCCAATACGAAAGAGGGAGAAAACGATAACATCGCGTCTACCTTGCTGCGTTTTCTTGTCAGATGATTCGATGATGGCCTGTTTGGTTTTGCCTGTGTGCAACAGTATCTTATGACGGATGTTGGATTCTCTGTGTTTCAGGTTGAGTGTGCTTTTGACGAGGTGGGTGATTGCGTGATGATTTGTTTGATTTCTTGTTGCCACTTTGCAACGATGACTGGATAATAGAAAAGGTAGGTATTTGATTTCGTATTAATATCTGTTTGATAGTAAGGCAGGAAAAATTGCATGGTAATTTCTTGTTTGCGACAGCTGACGGTGAGACTGAAAGAACTGCATGATGGTTTCTAACTGTTTATGGTGGTTCATGATTGGAAAGGTTGATTGATATTTTGTCGTTTGACTTTTGATTATTGAAACTTAAACTTTGAAAGAAGGAAAATGTTTAAATTGCTCTTTTTTAGATAGAATGTTTTTTTTTATGGATGATGTTTTCTTGTTGCTTGTGATGATTTTATTGATTTGATATATGATTTATGACTGTTGGATGCCGAAGTTATTTGAAAAAGGAGAAAAGTTTTAGGTAATCATTTTAATAAACAGTAAATTAAAAGGGATAATTTATTGCTTGAAATAACTAATAAAAGAAATTAGTACATGATTCCTAATTCATATGTTAATCTATGTCGCATGATATATAATTTGTGATTGTAGTAAGAAATAGAATTTAGGAGAAACAGATTATCAGATTCTTTTGGTATTATTCAAGTAACATTCATTGTAATATTTTGGTTAGAGATACTGTAAATGTTGTAGTTATACAGGATGTTTCGTAACTTGTGGAACCCACTTTGGGAGCATTTTTTGTAAAAGTAATTAAAACAGAAAATTCATTATATCTCATAAACAAAGACAGATAGGACATATGACTTTTTTTCATTATTTTTAGGCGTACAATCACGAACTGGGACCATTGTTATTAGAAATTAATGGTCTTTCATTTTTGATATTATTCAAATAAAACATTCTTTTAGTAATAATTTCTGTGTGCAGGTAGATTAAAAGATTGAAAGAATAAATAGTATCCTATTGCCTATAATTTAGGTAATGATTCTTTCGTACGTAAGCCATTAATCCATGGATTTTTATTCTTTTACAAAAATGAATTTTACAAAAAAAAAAAAGAAATAAATAGAATCCTGGATTCCTAAATAATGTTCCCCTTAATTATACACGTATCATTTATTATGACTACATGTAATAAATATAAAACATAATGAAAGATGATTAGCAACTAGCTAAAGTTGATCCTTAGAATCACTGTATAATATTAAACACAATCGCTCAAAAAGCCACCAATTCATTGCACAAGAACTTGATTAATATTAATATCAGAGTATATCACTATGTTTTTCATTTTCTTGTATTTTATCTCGGTATTTCTCCTCTAATATGCAAAACACGATGCCTAAGGGGCGATGACGTTTTTCAGATACAAAGCAGAAGTACTAGCAAAACCGGATCGGCTTCCATAATCGCGATCCTATAGTTAATGCATGACAAAGTTCATCGATAAAAAAAGAAAAAAACACGGATATTGCCTGAACGAGGTGCTCTTCCTTTAAAAACAGGAATCCTTTAACGACAAAAATAGAACAAGAAACATCTACGTATGCTTAACGAGACGCGAGTAAATTTTAAATTCCTCTCACACAGTATAATAGTATAAAAGTATCATATCAAAAGAATTGATGATTAAACAGCAGAAAGAGAAGAAAAACAAAAGACAAAAATAGATTTATCTTGTTAAAGATCAAATCATGTCATAATATTATAAATTCAGTGATTCTAGCGAATCAAGATGGAAAAGAATGAAAAAAAATATCGAATCAATCTTTGGAATTTATTTCAATATTAACCTCTTGCCCTTGAATGACGTGCCACGTACGTCGAGAATATTTGGCCCAAAACAAATAATAAACTTGTTACTTCTTAGTAATCTCTATCCAATGATAAACCAATGGATTCAAAAAGAAGAGGAATTGTTGTATACGGTTTGGTCACTCGTTATGGTCCGTGAACCAGTTGCCAGTGCAAGAGGTTGATAAAACGTTGCGTCAATTGATCTTTAATGGATTAAGGAATCTTGCGAGAGAAACAATGCTATGCGCGATTAAAAAATATAGGACAATGCCGGAGAAATACAGGAAAATGTGTAGAATTTACGAGGCGTGAAAAAAATGAATAACAGCGGTGTAGAATGCGGAGCAATGAAAGAGATGGCAGAAAAAATTGTGAACGCGGGCGGTAATTTAGCGTTGAAGATACAGCCGGAGCATTTAATACGCGAAACATGCGTGCGGGCAGGTGAGACCGTACGCAGAGCGTACGCAGTGTATATCATAAACGCGTACTGACAAAATCCGTGGGAAAGAATCGGGAATAATAAACGTGCCGATTTTTATTCAGTAGGTATCGGAAATTCGACCACAGAGCGACAAATGTTCGTATAGTTTCACTACTGGACGCTCCGAAATCATTGTGATCTAATTGTACGAGTGTAAAGAGAGAATATTTCATATTAATCTTATGATTATTCTACTTAACTTGGACTTGAAATTATCACATACAGTAATATAACAATTGTTAAGTCTTAAAAATTTTATTATAGATATTGATTTTGTTGTTGATAATGAAAGATCGATTAACGGATGGAAAATCAGGATTGTTCTAAAATTTTTTTAACACAGTTAAATATATTTATTAGTGCAATATCTTTTATGCATAACGTTGATATGGGAAGTAGGACTTCAGTAATCGAAATAAACTTAATTTTGAAGTAAAAGCAGATAAAACTTTGAGGTCATTAGAGTCATCGACTTCTAAGACATCAGGATTCTTACGTATATTCCCTCAGGTTTTATGCGGCTTATACTATTTATTACAATATATTATAATATTTTTATTTACTTTACTATTTATTATATTCCACAGTTGTCACTTAATTTTAAAACAAAAAGATTGGAATTCTAAGTACATTGCAGAATCCTAGTTTCCAAAATTATTTTTGCTTTGGACGATTTATTCTTTTTTTCTTTTATTGCAATATTTATTAAAACATAATTATTTTCGTATTGTAGGTACAGTCACAGGCAACTCAAACTTTCTATCGCTACCATCAGTCTCCTAACTCTACAATTATCAAAATCTTATTGGAAAAATCAATCCATTCACATCAAACTCACCGTCAATGCGGGGTCCTGCGTGTACCCTTATCCAGCACCGTCAAATCCAGCTCGCCTTTCGCTCCAGGTAGCCCAGACTGAGTCTCGAACCTTCACCTTCTCACTTGCAATTAAATCCCAACCACGCTCCAATGACAATTCACCCAGTACCGAAGCCTCGTTTCTCTTTCAAATATTCTTCAACGGCAAGGAACTTCAGCAAACGAGGAGAGGAGAACCAAACGAAGAAGTCAGCAACATTGGATTGAACACGCGGATATTCAAAGTGATGTCAGATCCGATAATATACCGAATACAAAATCCAAAGGAAGCCGTGTGGCTAGCGAAGGACAGGTGAAACGGTGTGACTTAACAATCGAGCGAACCGGCGTTCGATGGCCGATAGCCAGCTATCCGAGCGGATTACAGCCCCGGAGGATGTAACGAGGCTGCGAAGAACGCGTGGACCACCGTGGCGAACTCGGCCGCGATGCGACGGACGCACATTTGGCAGCGTCGTTATCAGTCGCGGTCCGACGATTGGCTGTGTATCGGAGCCTGCGCCGGGACGCCGGGAGAGAGGGTGGAGATGGCGGTGGAAGAGGTAGGAGGGTTAGTTGCTAACCCCCTCGTGTGCTGGGCTCTGGCATGAAGCGGCTCCTTAGAGGCGGGATCATCCACCAGGGTGGATCTTTCCTCTCCCTTCCTGCCTGTCTTTCCCTCTCTCTTCCTCTATCCTTATCTGACGTGTTTCTACTACGACATTCCACGTCCTTGTCTCTCGTATTTGTTCGGTGCATACGACCGTCTCTGTTGTACTTTGTCAGGGGCTCGATTTAACTTTTTCCATCGTGTATCTGCTGTTTCTTTCTGATCTTGCTGAATTTAAGATCTTCCTTGGGGGTGACTGGTCTCTTACGAGTTTCTTAGTACTTAGTTCTTGGATATTTTTGGATGATTCTTTTTTTTTTTTTTTTAAGTGAAGTTGTAACATTCATCTCGTTTTCTCTGTTCACAAATGAAAATAATAATAGATTGGATTTACGGACAATTATGTTATAATCCAATATATTTGAAATCAGGATCTACAAATTTATAATTCAATTGATTTTTTTATAATGTAATTGCGAGCTCCCGTTAACGTAACGTGATGAATCTTTTATTTTAAAAAATTGAAGTATGTGGACGGATACATTTTATAGACAAGGGATTAATTGATATTCGAATTTGCTGATATTAAAAATGAAAAATGAGGAATTTATTTAACAGGAAAGTAAATAATCTCAATATCAAAATATATTATTATATTATTGGCTGAATATATTTCATCTTCATACTTTAGATATAATACGCAGTATTATAAATCTAATAAACAATGAAATTTTTCGAACGCAAAGCAGTTTTAATCGAGAGATAAAAACCGGAACGACTTTTATAATTACATACGTGACGAAAATCATTCAAGGAAAAAGAGAATATGTATTGGATATTCTACTGTCGTCTCTAGAGGAAGCTACAACATTATATAGTATTCTGTTATACTTTTTTTTTAGTATTATATCTATGGTATTTGTTAATTGATGATAACATTGAGGAAATTTCCAAAGATACTAACTAAAAGGAAAGGAGAATTTTTAAGCAAAATGGAATGAAAATTGTTGCATACGAAGCTGAAATTTTGGCATGTATCGTGAGTGGTAATAGAATTTTGGCATAGGTTCAAGTTGACGGGGAACGTTGAGCATTCGATTGTACTCCGTAATTTATAATAATTTCATATTTCCTAACTAAATGTCTTCCACCTCCGATTTGCGTGAATTTGTCTACTCGGATCCTTTCGGCGCTTTAAATGTAAGAACAAAGTCTGCAACTTTTGTGACATTAAGTTAATACCTATAGAAAAGTTTGTTGGATTTGAGTAGATGTTTCTTGTAAAATTTCGCGTAGATATTCCTTGCAGATACGAAAGAGAACAATGTCCAGTAACATGTAGGGATTTCACAGAGCTAATAACATTCCCAGGATAACTAGTAGATTTGATTAATATATCAATGTTATCTGGCAATCTTTATGCAAGGTCATGGCGCGTGTTCCCGCCTGTCCACTAGATATCTGCCTGTACGAAAATTATCTGATCCACGACGTGCAATAACAACGGGGGCGCGACACGTCGGACACGTGGCCAGGGCACGGTTTCGAAAGGGTGCTGGCGGCCAGCCGCCGGTATATATTTCAACGTATCGTCGATAACCATATATCGTTATCGTTCTATTCGTTAACCATACCGATCAATGTGAATCACGTGTTATTGATATCGAGATCGCGTTACCACCATACAAAATCGTGCCTCCATTGTGTCTTGCAGTATCCAAATCGGATTTCAAGTAAAATTTACGTTTGTATCATAGGCTATGGTAACTTAAATCGAAGTAAGCACATTCTTTAATAAGATGTCAGATTTGAGATTAGTGGATCTAATTTAATAAAATAATACAGGGCGAGTCTCGTAACGTGACGAACATCAAATAACTCATAAAATGTTTGTTGTATGAAAAAATGTTTCAGATAAAAGTTGCATGGCTTCTAGGAGGACATATAATACTGTAATCAGTTTTATGTTATTTTGCTTTTTTGAAGATGTGAAAGTCACGTTCAATTTTTCAAATGAAACAGTTACTATTTCTACCTGAATTAGGATAGAGCGTTGAATTTTACATAAAAAAGTATTACACCAAATAGAATCTAAAATACATAGTTATTGAGATTAACGGTCTTTTCGAATACAATGTGAAAAAATATTTTTGCTAATATCTCAGTGACTATGCATTTTAGACCCTATTATTGGTATTAATACTTTTTTTATGTAGAATTCAACGCTCTATCCAAACTCGGGAAGAAATATTGATTGTTCCGTTTAAAAAATTGAAGGTAACCTTCATATCTTGATAAAAAATGCAAAATAACATGAAACTGATTACAGTGCTACGTGTCCCTCAGGAAGCCATGCAACTTTTATCTGAACATTTTTTTGTACCATAAATATTTTATGAGTTATTTGATGTTACGTTACGGGGCTCGCCCTGTATATCCAACAAAATTTCAATTTATATCGACGTAAACTTTTTCGGCACTTGCTTTTTGTATATTTCTACACATTTTGTAGTAAACTTACAAATTTAGTAAACAAATCTTTAAATTACCTTCTTTACCAGATCCGCAAATCTGAAACCTAATAAAACCAGTTCAAACCATGGACTTTCATTCAACCAACCACTTTCTACATTTCCAAACTTTTCAACAAGAAGATGATTTAACCAATCGTATCTTCTTCTGCCTTAAAGAGTGTCAAGTATTAATCTTTCATCCATCTTCAAATCGTCGTTTTTCTTCTCTTCTTTCATATCTCACTTCTTGTGACTTTTACCCGCAGATAATTCCAATGGATCCAATAATCGGAATTAAAAGCGGAGCGAGGAGCACAGCGAACCTAGTGATTATACGTGGAGGCGATTGACGATGGCCGCGGCCGGAAGTAGCACGGATCCACCGTGGTTCAGACACGAAAATGCACTCGTCGATCGGAACACAAAAGATTCGATGTTTCTCGCACGATTGACACCGTTCCTTGCTCGACGATCGAATGCTTCACGCATGAACGACGAGCCACGAGCAGATATGGTTCGTGATTTCCACCGGAAACGAGCTGGCCGAAGGGGATGGTCGAAGAAAAATCATTCGATCTGGGACTGATCGCTCTGATCGATTATCTACGAATTGCCAAATTAATGACGAGGAAATTTTTGCTTCTTTCCCTGGAAAATTTCAAGGCTGATTCAGAAATAGCGTATGTGTTACCGGATATATAATAGACAAGAAATTCATGTAGAACATGATTTTTTTCCATCTTTTCTCATTTCGATTCATTTTTTTTTCTACTTAATATTTTATTATTCAGAAAATCAAAGGTACCTTCAGAAACCATTTAATCGATCAATGAAAAAAGGTACTAGGTGCTTTTGATCAAATCAAATCATCACTGAGTGTGAATAGAATTCTACAAGTGCCCAAAATAGAGTTTTCTCCTCTTTCAAGGTAATCCGGGAGGATAATCAGTTCAAGTCGAAAATGTTCTGTCTTTCTCTCTCTCTCTCTCTCTCTCTCTCTCTCTCTGAATCAGGATGATCCGTACTGTTGTTGGCAATCACGAACGGGCCGAGTAACGGTGGATAGTGGCCGAAAACGAGTCTATCGGCATTTAGCCGGGTTTCGTGAATGTAAACTAGGCGTTTCCTGCACGTATCGTACAAAGTGCTCCATTCGCTGGTCTTTTTTCACCAGGCCGATCGATAATGCCATTGCAAACACCCTGTATGTGCTCGGTTAATGTTAATGGCAGGGGCTGGCTCGGGTGAACGGTGTGGGTTGCCCCTTTGCCCGTGAGTTAGAGCTTCCTGAGGCTTTCCCCGCATCCACCGTGCCACCCTTGCCGGCTCGAGGCTCGTGCCTAGCTAATGGTAAAGCCAGGAAATATCAAAAGTCGCCTCCGTTACTGCTTTTTAGTTTTCCCTCGTTTCTTTCTTTTTCCCTTGTCACACCACGCATCGAAATCCTTATATAATACTTCTTCTCATGGGTTTTCTTCTCCTCTCTGCTTTCTTCTTATTGATCGATGGATAAACCCTTGTTATAAAGGGTCACAAATATTGGCATGGTGAAGGAATGTTATTAATTTTTACAGTTTTTAATACCACTTGCGTTAGAATGTCGTTGAGGAAATGTGAAAAGACCGTTTTCGCTTTTGTCGTTGTCAGAGGAGATACTCAAATGTTCGAATAGAATTTTGAAAGCGAAAAAGATTTAGAGTTTCCGTTACAGCGTAGGAATGTTTAATTCTTGGTGATTTACTCCGAGAGATATAGAAAAAGTATGGGCTGCTTGAATATATTTAGTCCGGTAATAAAAGGAATTTTTACGAGGAGAATCAGTTGCTGTAACAAATTTCCTGGCTTCGCTTTCATTGTTCTTTCTGCTCGGTTTTCATCGAGTTAGCCGCGAGACCAGAAAGTAATATATTAAAGCACCCTTGATCCACAACGATACCGAGCAGCGGTTAACGCGGTTATCATCGGTAACACGATCGTTGAAATGATAAAAAATGTATCTAACTCGGGAGAACAAATGTAATCACTGCTTGTCACGAACACAATGCATTCAACAGGTTAGTGCTGTATATTAAAAAGAGTTTATTCGCATGCTTATAAATCCACTCCGACTCGTTCTGGAGGAAAATCTCTCCCTCGCTGCTTTTTCGGCTAAAAATTCTAACGAGAAATCTGGAAATAGCGAGAAAACAGATGGAAATTTTTATCGCTGTTCTTAAAGTAAGATGTTTACAAATTTTATTGTTCTTATTAATTTTAAGAGAATGTTAATCGAGTCTTATCTGGATTTTAAACGAAAGTATTTTCAATTTTTATCGAATAAAAATAGCGAAATTTCTTGGTACAAATTCTAAACATTATCCTTCAATACTTTATGTTATAATGTAATAATTTACTAATATAATAACTTTTTACGATATATTCATGATCCAAAATTGACATTTGCTTTTTGTCACTGTGGCTCCACTGAAGGCTCAATAAATATTTAATAACTACAAAACATTTAATAAATATTGCAAGAATTACTATTATTGTACGTTCAAGAAAATCCGAACTACAATTCTAATTCTTGCCCAAATCTAGAGCATGCAAAGCAAAATTACTGATGCAAACGAACGTATGTTGCAGATTTGCATCTTGTGCCAGTCGTGAATCCCGAAGAATGGTCCATGGTCGAACGTAAATCCGGAACCCCCCCCTCCCCTTAATTGGAAACAATGGCCCGACGAGGATAGATTAGAGCGTTGAAAAGGCGTGCACAATCGTGGCACGCTTCTGCCGTGCGTAGATTTCACCCGAGGGAATCGTCGATATCGCGTGATTTAATTTGTTACAATTAGGGCAAAGGGTCCCTTAGGTGGGACAGCCAGAGTGCCCGGCCGAAAGAGCGAGAGAACGTGATAGACAGAGGGAATACGAGCCAGTTCACCGCGCCCTGCTATTAATATCAGTTAACGACCCGATATGATCGCTCGTCTATACTCGCAGACAGGCTGCCATCGGTAGGTTCGAGCCATAGGGGTCGAATCATATGCTCCAACCATGATTTCGACCACGATTCACACTGGCATCGATTCACTGAGTCACTGGTTTAAATCCACCCCTTAGGTTCCCTAGATTGGATCGTGGTTACTTCACCTGAAGAAGAATGAAAATACCTGGTTGGCTCGAGCTGTTTATCAAACATCTTGACGTGGTTTGTCTAAGTTGCATATATAAAAGAAGATGTTAGAATTAATCTTCTGAACGGTGAATCGAAGTCGGTCTTGTCCTTGCGAATAAAGAATTGTGCAATTGAAAGGTACATAGGTGGGAATAGGAAAGTAATTCCAAATATTTGTCCGATACGGTAAATTTCGCTGTTGTATTCTTTGTCAAAATCAAAAAAATCATTCTGACCAGTCCGATGCTTAACAAAATATTCTCTTCTGTATTCTGAAGCTAATACACCGAAAATCTATATTTCAGACATAAGAATCGAGGACTGGTTGTCAAATCCTATGGATATAGGAAGAGCGACGTACAGAACGACCGATAACAATAGACAGGGACCGTGGTCTATCTAGCAGGCATCCGGGCCAACGTCGAAACGAGGCTGGTGCCGCGCGCGGATTACCATAAGCATTCATATATGCAGCGGCGCATTATACTTGCATACCCGGCATAAAGGTGGCCGTGTCGACGCTCGTATTGGACAGCAAGCCGCAGGTATATGTATTGCACCGGCTGGCTGGTCGGCCACTTACTTACGTGTACCCGGACCGCCCTCACGAGTCGCTGGCACGCGAGCCTGATTGACTTGTAGATGAGGCGACACAGTCGATATACGCCAAGAGTTTACCGTCCGACTCTGAAACCCCCGTCATGGCTACCGATGCAATTCTGCCTCCCTCCCCCTTTTGTCTATTGGTTTCTCTGTGTTATTGCGACCCGAACGGAGATCTGCACACGTACATATGTACATCGATTATACATTTCACGATACTTTGGTCCGTGTTGATTACATTTGATTGTTTCTCACAATAATCGTGATCGTGCGAACTGTGCGAACTGTAAGATTAATTTGCTCGACCTACTGTCGAGAAAAATGAAATTATGGATAATCGAGTTTAGGTTTGGAAAAATGTACATGATCTGTAGTTTTAGCGCAATTTGTAACTAGAAGTCGATTAAACGAGGCGTCTTGAGTCTTGAGGCCGTCGGTGGTTACGGGATTTCTGGGTGGCCACGCACCCCCACGAGCTGTCCCCGTTACTCTCTTTCACTCTCCCTCGTTGAACCTTCTCTTTCAACGTTCCCTCGCAGCCACCGAGCGTTATCTAGTTAATTAATCTCCGCCGACGGCGGCAACCGACTAGCAGGGCGGCAAAACTCCCACCGTTTCTGCAGCCGTAACGAGCCACGACAACGAAAGTGTCGAGCGCCGCCTCCTTCGTTCACCCCAGATTCGCGACTCACCCCACCATCTGAAACTGCGAAAATTTAATCACTGTTGAAGGACCTTCGTGGGATTTGTCGAAGGCGACAATTGAAAAGTAGCCGAAAATGGCTGAGAAGATGGATTTTGAAAATAATTTGAAGATGAAGGAACGAAGGATGATTGAGAAAGGATTGTTGCTTGAATACTTGATTCCAACTGGATCCCCGTTGACTAAAAATAAGTATTATAGATCTTTACTACATTTCTATATTTCTGTGCTGTATACTACTTTATCGTTAAACTATTTTAAAATTAGAAATTACAACAGGTTCAATTGATAAGTGTGTGATACAAATCGAAACTGTGGGAAACCATGGAATGATTTGAAAGCGAGATAACGAATAATGTAGGAAACAATGGAATTATTCGAAAGATAATGAAGATACTACAAATATTATTTCTATGCACAAGTGTGACGCGTGCGTGGATCTTCATACAGTTTCCATTTTATTTATTCCAACTATAATTAATTTAAATCATGAAAAAGAAATTAAAAATTTCTTTAACTTAATTATTCCAGTAAACATTGAGAGAACTATTCAGTCATCGTTCCTCAAAATCCCGCTTCAGGGGAGAAACTCTAGTCTATACCTCGACTATGGAACACCAGCGACATCCCACTCGCTCCACAAGCTACCATTCTCCACCACGATAATTCAACCCTTGATAACTTGCCACTGAACCAATTTACCACGAAGCTCATCGAATCGTCGCGGTGACATTGACTAAAGATAGGATAGGCCGGACATGAAATGGAACTTTATCTGAAATACCGACTTAAAAAAAAAATCACTGATTTTTGCATTATACGCTTTAGCAACGATGACCTATACTAAGTAAAATGATATAAGAACAGACGAAGAGTGTAGAAGAAATTAAACTTGTTTAATTGTTACAAACTAAATTGTAAATAATTGTCGAACGATCTTTAGAAACGTAGAAAATAATTTAAATGTCGAAGATGAATTATTGAAACAATGTTTGAAAATATAGAATAATTAAAGTACTCGATTGTCATAAATAAACAGTCAAACACAACGTTAATTTCACTTTGCAAATTGCAGTATTTATTGTTGCATTAAATCAACGGGGGTCTATAAAAGAAAACAAAAATCTAAAGATGATCAAATTATTAATTACTATAAATAGGAAAGTCGTATTTCGAAGTATGTATATACAGATTTTCAAGAATTAATTTTCATATCATTGACGACCCGATCATTACGTTGATCTTGATCGATACCGAAGCGAAAAGTCATGAACTTCATTTTCAAACAATATTTTTGAATATTCCAATTGTTTAAACATTATCCAATATTTTTAATAATTTATTTGTAACAATTAAACGACAAGTTCTCTTCTACAACATTTCGAAATGCTATTTAAAACTTTCGATTAAATCATTTGTAGCGAGTCGAGTCACTAAGAAATTTTCAAATCAACTGTTTCACGTCGATCGATTAACGATCCAAGCAACGATCGCGAAACGAGCCAACTCACCATCGCTGAAAAATACTTTCATGCACCGAAAAATCTCCAGCTCGTCAAAACAGTACTCAGAGGCCAGAAACACTGTAACGGGCATCGTTTCGTATCATTTTGTTTTAGTATAGTTCTCCAATACACCGAAGTTCAAGTTTCACGCCAAAAAAATCAGTGATCTCTTTCTTGGTTGGTATTTCAGACTCTGAGAAACGAAGCCCCGTTCTTAGTCAATGGTGGTTGGCTAAGTTACCCTCTGAAATAAATCCATCGATCGTTCCCTCGTTTTCGAGCGCGGGCCAACGGCGAGTCTACCGGCAGAGCGGACAGATGTCCCAGGTCGACGTTGCGACGCGTGCAGAGGGTGGCTCGGTGGCATGGTACGGCACGCATGGTGCGCCCCCTGATGCAGGGTGGGCAAGTATTGATTGGGTCGGCGCGTTGGTCGCGTCGTCCGTGTCCAGAGTGCAGGAAGAGAGGGTGGCGGAATCGGCAGGCGCCATCACGCGGGGCCACCGCGACCGTCGTCTGAAGGGCCGTCCAGCCAGTGGCCGCGATCTCGATTCACCTCAAAGATGGTCATGATGGCTAGCATGGACGACCACGAGCGAAAAGTCGTCCTCGAGTTCTGCCACCTGCTCGAGAAAAGCAAGCAGCTGTTCAACGGGCTACGGGATCTGCCACAATACGGGCACAAGCAGTGGCAGGGCTACTTCGGGCGCACCTTTGACATCTACACGAAGCTGTGGAAGTTTCAACAGCAGCACAGGTGAGTGAAACGTTAGAAAAGGGAAGAGAGAGAGGAACAGAGACGGCGAGACAAGTGAACAGACAAGGACGAACAAACAGGACAACAGAAAATGAAAAAAAAGAGAGAGAGAGAGAGAGAGAGAAGCGTCGTGAAACGTCGCGTATATACTACACGGAGGCCACACGGTGAGTCATCGAGTCGGACGAGGGTGGCCGCTGGCGTGGCCGAAGCCATCGATCACACGCGCGCTACGTTCTCCGTGCCACGAGGTCCTTCGGACACGTCGGGATAACGCTGAAACCGGAGCTGTGTGTTCGGCGTTTCTCTCGATCTCCTCCGGAAAGGACCGACCAGCCGCGAGAGCCCGCCTCGCGCGAAAAATGACACGCGTGCACCTACACGTACCTGAGAGATATCATGGACAACCGCCGCACGCACAGCGAGTATAAACGAGACTCGATCGCGATTCACCACGAAGGACCACGGGCACGGTCCTTTTACGCGCTTATCCTACCATGTGACGTGAGCGTGAATGGGAGAATCGTGCGCGCGAGTGAACACGGTCACGCGTTCGTAGCCATCGTGCATCTCTGCCGCTCGCGTTACGCTTTATTCAGATTTCTGCCACGATCTTCCTGCAGGAAGACGTTGTAGGTATTTTTAGTGGTTTGCACCTTGCACGTACACGACGCGATAATCTTATGGATTTTATCGATTGCCGTCCTTTTATTTTCGTTATTAATTAGACTGCGGTTATTTACACAAAAGTTTCGAGTCTTAGCTGATGAAATGTCACTTGAACAGAGAGCGCGTTTGTACTTGAGATACTCTAGTATACTTTTGTGCGTTTCTCTGCGCTTTTACTGACTGTAATGTTTTAATGTCACGTCGTGTAGCCTCTTTGGGAGTATAAGTAGGAAAATCGAACGTAGACAGAGATTTATTTTACCTTCTATTAGTATTACAGCAATGGACTTCGAATTGATTTTATATAATTTCGCATACACTGCACTTTTGAATTGTTAAAGACCCCGCGATTTAAATATTTGTGTCGTTTAGAATGGAAATTAGAGATACGAAGGAACGTGAAAAGCAAACTTTCTGTGTAATCTATCTACGTACGATTTAATTTTTCAAAATTCAGAATACGAAAGATAAGGAGATGTAATATGTACGTACAAGGGAAATTAAGCAATGTTTTACAAAATGAATACTTCCGTGCCGGGAAACTATATCTGTATTTAAAAAATATGTTAACTTTAATATTGTGTGCTTTCGGGTTTCCTTTGTACGTCCACTCTCTCACGTGCTAAATTTTGTAGAATAAAACTTCGGATATCTTTTTAAACGATCGCTTTCAGACACGAGTACTTTTACGGGGAATTAAAAAACACATCAGTTAACATTGAGAAGCAGACATAGTCTCTTTAACACTAGATCTACCAATCATTCAACCTGCTTTTAAGTTTAAGATGTTGCATTATTATATTTATTATATTTAATAAATTGTAATTATATAAATATATAATATATGCAAATTATTGTTATATTATTATATTTAAGTTTAAGATGTTGTATTGTTATAAATTTAAGTTCAAGTTTGTTGTATGATTTTTACATATTAAATATTTTTAATTAATTGTGAATTAATATTTTCAGTTATTTATAAAATTTCAATGATCTTGACAATTCTAATGTTAAAGAAGATATAGTCGCTTCCAAAATACATATTATTATTTAATTAACTGTAAAATTCAATGTCTGTGGTAAATCTGGTGTTAGAAAAGATGAAACTATTACTGAAATCTATTAAAATTTTTGATCAATTTTATTTCTGATGAGATTCGTTGTTTATTAAGAAATTGTGTCTTTTAACTTAAGCACTACTTAGCACTGCTTAGTTGCATTTCATGTCATATTGCATAATCTTTTCTCGTAATACGATTTAGAAGTTCGCATGATTTTTCTATGATTTCTATAGAGAGTTTCTCGCACGATGGAAAACATGTGACTTGGATCCTCGTGGCTATCATACTACGTGAATGCATACATTCGCGTTTAATTTTTTATATGATTTAATGCACTGGTTCCTCGTTTGAAACGATTAAACATTTATAGCAATTATTAGTTGCATTAAGTGAGCAAAGGGAGATAAATAAAAACTGAATTGGCATCTTGATCGATTATCAACTGATAGTGTAGGCGAAAATTTTGTTTGCTCAACGTCGCGAATCGTCTGCGTTAACTTTTTGAACTTGTTAAAACAGTTCAATGCCAATTCCGATCATCTTTCATTAGGGGATAAGTCAAGAGGAAGGTCAGGAAATGTCAGACGACAATTTTAACAGAGATTATCGGATATAATTCACGACCAACGACAAGGAAAGTGATTTCAATCCTAAAACTCTTCTTTCATCTTGAAAAATTTCGTGACGAATCATTCTATTTACAAATCAATCGCGATCCCTTTCCATCTGTCTGTGTTCGTTCACAAATTCGGGACAACTTTTGTCGTGATATTCTGTTCTCTCTCACGTCGGGCATCAGTCGAAGCCCATCCTTGGACCGATTCACCTGGCTGACAAGTTTGCTTCGTTGGCCCACTTGGACCCACGTTGCATACACGTCTTTATTTACCCTTTCGATTCTGTTGCACCGGATGCCCGGTAATCTTCGGCCCTTTGTCCCTTTCCCTTTTGATCGTAAAGTGTCATCAACTTAGGCTGGCTGGCTGATGGTGCGACTCGACAAAGAGTCAATTGTCTATCCGGCTATTCACACTGCTCGCGTTCGTGCGGCATGCGACATCCAACCGCCGCGATACACCTCCTACACACACACACACACACACACACACACACACACACACATATATATATATAAATACGTACACACGCACATATATATATATATATATACATACATACACATAGGTAAATGCACACGTAACACGTGGATGCAGGGGTATACATAGGTAGACACGCGATCATGCCACGTCGACTGTTAATAAATATCGGGAACGCTCTTTCAGGATCGGTCAAAACAATAGAGGGAAAGTTTCTCGAACGTGCGACCGCCACCAGTTTCAAAAGTATCGCTGATATCCACGCTTGTATTATGCTCCCCTGTTCTTCTCTTTCCTTTCGCCTTCTTTCTCTCTTCCCCTTTTGTTTCGTTTTTTTCAGCTGTTTATTGTACGAGTAGTAGTTCTCCCGTCTTTTCTTTCTTTCCTTTCTTTTTATAGTCAGGTATTGAGAATTGCTTGTTTCTCGTTGATTTCAGTCTGGGGAGGTGCGATTCCCGAAACAAGCGCGTATTGTCGCGTTTCGCAGGGGTCTTTTAATGGATGATTGTTTAAATTGGAGTTGGTAGAGAGTTGAAGATCAGCAGTTGTATTTTTGTAGAGTGATTGTATTCCAGTGGTTGATTTTTTTAAATTGCGAGCTCTTGGTCTATCATCTCCGATTTTTCATTGACACTCGTTAGTTTAGGTTATATTGTAAACAGTTGCAATAACTTCCTGAAAATGAAAGAGTTTGTAAATATATATAATACAATAAATGCATATGCAACTTATTACAAGTTATATATAAATTATATAGTTACAAGTTATATATAAAGTTATGTATAACTTATATAGTTACATGTAATAAATGCATATGCAACTTGTTACAAGTTATATATAAATTATATAGTTATATATAAAATTATATATAAATTACGTAGTTATATATAAAGTTAAATATAAATTATATAGTTATATATAAAGTTATATATACATTATATATAATTTATATAGTTACATGTAATAAATGCATATGCAGCTCATTCCAAGTTATATATAAATTATATAGTTATATATAAAATTATATATAAATTATGTAGTTGTATATAAAGTTATATATAAATTATGTAGTTATATATAACTTATATAGTTACACATAATAAATGCATATGCAACTTATTACAAGTTCTTTGTAAATTATATAGTTATAAAATTATATATAAATTATATAGTTATAAAATTATATATAAATTATAGTTATAAAATTATATATAAATTGTGTAGTTATATATAAAGTTAAATATAAATTATATAGTTATATATAAAGTTATAAATAATTTATATGGTTACATATAATAAATGCATATGCAACTTATTCCAAGTTATATATAAATTATATAGTTATATATAAAGTTATATATAACTTATATAGTTATATATAAAGTTATATATAAATTATATATATAACTATATAAGTTAAATATAATTTATATGTATAAATATAATTGTATAAAACTATATAAGTTATATATGTTATACAGTTATATATAAATTATATACAAATTACATGCGAGACACGTAATATCAAATTATTAAAAATTATTAAAATCCTTAATACTTCGTCTTACCTCCTACCAAATAACGTACTCCAAATCGCCACCTATCAGACTAATAACCATAAAAGGCGCGCGTGGGTCCACGCGCGCCTGTTTCTTGCAGGACGATACTGGACACAAAGTATGGCCTGAAGAGGTGGCAAATCGGAGAGATCGCGAGCAAAATCGGCCAACTTTACTATCACTACTACCTTCGTACCAGCGAGACTTCGTACCTCCACGAGGCCTACTCGTTCTACGCGGCGATCCGCGGCCGCGCTTACTACAGCCGCGCCGCCAAGGAGGACAGGAGCGACCTGATGGTAAAGAAGCTCAGGTACTACGCGCGTTTCATCGTCGTCTGTCTGCTGTTGAATCGTATGAAGCTCGTTCGCGAACTGGTCCAAGAGCTGGACGCCCAGATCGCTGATTACACGAGCACGTACGAGCCGGACGATCAACTCGAGTGGAACTTGGTCCTCGACGAGATCAAGGCGTTCGTGAAGGCCGAGTCGGCCGTCGGAGTGGTGCACTCGGACTCGAACCCGGTCATACTGACCCACAGGCTGGGGCCACAGACTTCACCGCCAGTCGAACGTACGCCACCCATGTGCCTATCCCTGCAGGAGATCCTGATCGTTGGCAACTGCGCCGACCAGGTGAAGTTCAGTGAATTGTCGATGGACATGTTCAGGATGCTGCAAACGCTCGAACGGGAGCCGAGGGACGACCCTAATCACCTCCACGACGCGTCGCCGGCCGGTAGAATGCCGTTCAGGCCTGGCGCGTATCCTGGCGCCGAGAACGGCGCACCGAGGCGGGACAATCCACACAAGTACCTGTTGTACAAGCCCACCTACAGCCAGGTACAGGTATTTCTCGCGAGCGGCTTCAAGGAGCTGCCCGCGAACGGGGCGCTGTTACTCTACTTGTCCGCCGACGGCTGTTTCTCCACTGTCAAGCATCCGGAAGAAAGTGAGTGTTCCCTTCGATCGTCGCCGATCACGCTTCCGCGAGTATTTCTTTTTTTTTTTTTCTTAGAGTCTTGGCTGAGCTGTCTCTTGCGTTTTGCTGTCCGAAAGAATTTGAACGTAGGGCTAGAGGCTGAAAGATACTCTTGACAAGGAATATAGGGATTAGATGATTGTTTGGTTGCTGGTAGATGTTTGATATTCTTGGATACTGTTTTGGGAAAAAGGGAAAGAGGATCGTACAGTCAGTCTTAGATTAGTTTCACTAAGTTTGTAGCTAATTGTCATCTCATAAAGTGCTCGAAAATGACACTTAACTTTGGGGGGATTCGTTCAGATTTGAGATAACTTACTGCAACTGAAAGTCATCTTGCACAACGACAGAGCCAATCCTAGAGTTAGCATCGGGGTAGGCATAGAGGTATCACGTGGGGCTAGAGGCTAAAGAATACTCTTGACGACGGGGTAAAAGTTAGATGTTTGGTGGATGTTTGATATTCTTGGATACTGTTTGGGAAAAAGGGAAAGAGGATCGTGCAGTCAGTCTTAGAGTAGTTTCACTAAGTTTGTAGCTAATTGTTATCTCATAAAATGCTCGAAAACGACACTTAACTTTAAGGGGATTCGTTCAGATTTGAGATAACTTACTGCAACTGAAAGTCATCTTGCACAACGACAGAGCCAAATCCTAGAGTTAGCATCGGGGTAGGCATAGAGGGATCACGTGGGGTTAGAGGCTAAAGAATACTCTTGACGACGGGGGTAAAAGTTAGATGTTTGGTGGATTCTTGGGTACTGTTTTGGGAAAAAGGGAAAGAGGATCGTACAGTCAATCTTAGGGTAGTTTTACTAAGTTTGTAGCTAATTGTCATTTCATAAAGTGCTCGAAAACGATTCTTAAACGACACTTAACTTTGGAGGGATACGTTCAGATTTGAGGTAACTTACTGCAACTGAAAGTCATTTTGCACAACGACAGAGCCAATCCTAGAGTTAACATATCCACAAAGCAAGCTTTATATTCTCCTTTACCTAAACCTGAACCTAAACCTTGCGCCACACAAAAAAAAAAAAAATCTTTGAAATTCCCTCGTTTCACGATTCAGCTACCCTCCCACAACCTGAAAATCGCCAAGTCGAAACGGTTCGCGCGAGCTAGTAGCCAGTTGGTCGATCAAAGCGTGTTCGCCTCTCGTCAACGAAAATAGTTTTTCATTTTGAAAAAGGCGGTTGGCCTCCGGTCGATCCTGTTGATCGGCCGAAAATTACTTGTCACGGTAGAGGGCAGCCGTTGATGCACGGCTAAAACGAATCACGCGCTCGGCGAAGCCGAAGGCGAACGCGTGTCGGCGTTTTCGGTCAGTTTCCTCGGCCAGTGGTAATCCGACCAGTCTCGGATTCCGTGTCCCATCGGTTTATCTACTTTACTGGCGATTTTTCGAAGAAACGATCCTCCCAAATTTATATCGTCGCCAAAGTACTCGCATCCTGTCCAAACGAGTCGAGTCCGGCGAGGTGAATGGAAACCTCGCAATGAAACAGATATCACCATTGTAAGATAAAGTTTGCTTGATTCGATTCATTTCACTGGGCAGAGTAGATGTACCGCGTAACGTCCGCTGGTGTGACAAGCTCGGACAACTGTCTCCTCGGCATGGGAAACGGCCGTGAAGAGATAAGCCGTGTTGCAACGGCGTTACACGATGCCCACGACACCGCGTGCGAATCGAGTTTTAAACGCGTGCCGTTAATTGGATCATCGAGTCGAATCGTCGCCTTTCTTCGATTCGTTCAAGGGCTTCCGGTTGAGCATACGGGGCGCGCGAGTCGATTTAGCCGCTGAAACGAAGTCACCCTTTTCGTCGGTAGCGTTTGGATTATGTAAAGTCGAGCGGAGAAGACCGAGAAGTGTTTCTATGTTTGATCGAGACTGACGATAGCGACGAGCTTTGCGGCGGACAGTCTGTTCCGGCCTTCGGTATTTTTCTACTTTCCGCAAGATGAAAGTTCGAAGCTTTTATTTTTTTTTTTTACTTTACTATATTATATATTTTTATTATTATATATTATATATTTTTTATATTATATACTTTACTATATTACTATATTTTTTACTTTACTATATTTATTTTTATTTTACTTAGTATACTTTTTTCAAGAATTAAATAAATTTTAGGGAATTGAATTAGCACTCTTTATTACAGAAGGTATATCTTACTTGTGCTTGGTACTGTATTATTGGCTTTTATTAATACATTAATTACTATGTTATTATGTTACGTTATTATTATTGTGTTGTTATGTTATTATTAGTTATTATATTAATCTCGTATTAAAATATCATAGTATAACTGTACTGTGATAATTTATCACACGAACAGCTATACCTATTGTGCTACAATTACAATAATTGGTTATAAAGGATTGGGAATAACCAATTGGTTGATTTTAGGAATAGGTGGTTTTAGATAGGTTCACTTTCATCTTATATAAAAAATATAAAGAGAAGAGAATTTAGTATTAGATATTCGTGCTAGGATATATCGAGCTTAAGCTACTTGTTAGTTATAGCTTCAATGATTGGTTAGAATAGGAAGCTCATAGAATTAAAAGCTTATGTATGTACATGTAATTATAGGTTTAGAAAATATTAAAAATTGCAGAAAGATTATTTTACTGTAGATACTAGCTTTTAGATGAAGTATTAATTCCTCTATATATATATATATACATACGTACAACTATTTGTTTTTATATAGTATAAAGGATCAATATTTAACCGTGACACTTAACTACATGTACAAACTCATCAAACTCATAAACTAAACATAATTTGCGAGAAACTATCAATATCTATATTTTCAATACGAAAACTGGGACTATCGATAATTCAGGAAATTTTCTGGCAGCTTCGTGACAAACGAAAATTATACATAATCATCCGATTCGCTGAAAATAATTCAGTTACGTGTCTAAAAATAGCTCCGCTTCGTTAACAAGTTAGAAACCACGTAATTTCACAAGAAAAAAAAGAGTTTCCGCAAGTTTCACAATACACAACGTTCCTTTTTACTTCAAAAATCAACGCTTTTAATTGGATTCGCGAAAAGATCAGTACAAGGTGTCCACGACTCGAGAGAACCTGAAAGAACACACGCTGCTAGCTCCCTTCTTTCTTTCTTTCTTTCTTCTTTTTTTTTTTCTCGTCTTTAATTAGTGGCCACCCTTATGAAACTTTTATGCGGATCGAAAGAAGACAATCTCGAGAGTCAGCTCGCGAGATGTAGATGACCGTGACCCTCCATCGCGATGCGCGTTGAATTAACTAAATAGAAAATTCAGGTCGTTTAGATGGTTTCCTAATATTCCACGTGCCTGGACGTTTCGAAACGGTTATCCGAACCGGTTTAAAACAATTGTCCATCATTCGTCGCATTTCTTGTTCCGATTTAATTAGTAATTCGTGTAAAATTTCACACTAGAACGTATAATGCTTTCGATGTCTTTTGTGATACGAAAGTATTTGAATACTCACTACGAATATTTACCATACTATAACTTATAGCATGGTAAAGTATGAAATACATTATAAAATATACTTTTATGTGTATTAAGTAGTAAAGTATTAATATATCATATCATATAATATAATATAATATGCTTATAGCATGGCAAAGTATGAAATACACTATACATATACTTCTATGTGTATTATGTAATATATTATATAATATAATATAATATAATATGCTTATAGCATGGTAAAGTATGAAATACACTATAAAATATACTTTTATGTGTATTATGTAATATATTATATCATATAATATAATATAATATAATATAATATAATATAATATGCTTATAGCATGGTAAAGTATGAAATACACTATAAATATACTTTTATGTGTATTATGTAATATATTATATCATATAATATAATACGCTTATAGCATGGTAAAGTATAAAATACACTATAAAATATACTTTTATGTGTATTATGTAATATATCATATCATATAATATAATATAATATAATATAATATGCTTATAGCATGGCAAAGTATGAAATACACTATGAATATACTTTTATGAGTATTATGTAATATATTATATCATATAATATAATATATAACGTATATTATATCTGAGTTATATAAAAAATAATGTCACATTAAATACACTGATGGTTATGTGGGTGAAATTTGAAAATATATTTTTTCAGCCTTTTCTAGCTAGTCTTATTTTAGAAAATTGAGAAAGAAATTTAAAATTTTGAAATGTTTAATATACTTTGCATTTGAAAAAAATTTTAAAATTTTAAAATTTTAACAAAATAGATAAAGTTCAAATGGAGGTGTTGGTAGATGAATATTATAAAATATACTTACACTAAATATTTTAATTATTTTATAGTTATATTTTCAAAGTCGTTTTAAATATCAAGATAATCGTGATAATTGTATTTCATTGCAGTGGATGTTAATGAAATTTCAAAAATGTTTCGTATAACGCATAAAACGCATAAAACGTTTCTGTATTCAAATACATTCGTAAGCTGTTGTGTCTAATTTCATGCGTCGGTGTTCGCGTGTATAAACAGGTATTTATCACCGTGTTGATGTTTACTGTCGCGTACACCGAGTGGTAAATTGGTGGCAAAATTTTGAGATCGTATTCAATTTTTGAGTTTAAGTCACGCCAGAAAAATGTACGCCAGATCTACGTACAACAAGTAATTAATCTTACTTTAATCTTGATTAATCTTTTTTTAATCTTTAAATCATTGTATTTTTATTTTTCTTTCGTTTCTATGAATAAAAAGATTTGTAATATTTTATAAAAAATCAAATTCAAACGAACTAATAATAGAAAAGAAACAACAGCTTCTGCCAGTTTTTGTAAATTTAAAGAGTTTCATTTAACGATAAAAATACTCGTCTGTTTCAAAAATTGTCATTATTCTCAGTATTCTTAATTGCTGTTATATTCAGAAAATGATTAATATCAAACGAAGTAACGCTTGTGTATTTTTTTAGCGTAACGTGTGTCTACAAATCGAGATAAAAGTGTCTACGAATCCGTAATCTTCGTCAGTAGAACCGAGTAGAAACACGCTATAAAATTTGGCCACCTATTTCCGAAATTTTGTACATTCTATTCCATTTTTTTCCGCTCTCTAATATTTATTCGATCATCGAGCAGTCTCTTTCTCTCTGCTGTTTTCTTCAAAGTACACTTTCCACTTAGCACCCACTCATGCGTTGCTTAAATGTTACACGTGAAACGCTTCAAAAGGAGCGAAGAAAAAATAAAAAAAAAAAAAAAAGAAAGAAAGAAAGAGGAGAGAAAAGAAGAGAAAAGGTCGAGGAAGAGTGGGAGGAAAAAAAAAAGAAAATTCGAGTCAAGACCGAAGGTCGACGATGTTGAAAAATTCAGCGAGCTGACCACCAAAGAAACGCTCGGAAGCCGCTATTCAGAACGCGGTGAGGTTACAAGCTGGCCGAGAAGGCGAAAACGGTCTTTCAACGAAAGTAGAGTAGTACATTCGTGTCAAGGTCATTCCGCGATAGAGATTCCAAGCAGCCAAGCCCGGTGGATTCTAAGTTTACAATCAATATCGAAATACGCGAATGGCGCGTCGATATTGAGGAAACCATGCTGGCTACATTCCTCTCCCTCGTTTAACCAAATCTTCAGCTTTCGGCTTCGTTGGAAATCTCACTTTTTTTTACGGCCACAATCGGTTTTGCGGATTAAACGTTGGCGTTTCGCTACACGTTCTGATCTCTTATACGCGAAGTCAAATACGACGTACGAAGATCGTGAGATATTTTGTTGATTTTTGGACTTTTGGATTCGTCGCTTGGACGAAACAAAGTATGTATTTTAACCGCTTGCACTGGTTCGCCGACCATAAGTAACCGAATCGTATACAACAATTCGTCGCTTTTTCTACTGAACTCGTCGGTACGATGTCATTATAGATAGAAATTATTAAGAAGTAATAAATTTATTACTTATTTTGCCTTTGGATTGTATTTAAATATACCAAAAAACTTCTCGATGTGCGTAGCACGTCATTGTAGCACAAGAGGTTAACCCCCTGCGCTGGCAACTGATTGCGGACCGTAACGAGCGATCGTTTTCTTTTTCTTTTGAACTCGTCGGTACGATAACACTATAGATAGAAATTATTAAGAGGTGATAATCTTATCATTTATTATACTTAAAACTGAGAAAATGTTGCATTCCTTGCGTAAGAGGTTAATACTCGAAGAAGAAAATTATTCGATGAAGATATTAAGACTCTTGTGAATAATCTTTATAATAATTAATGGTCATAGAAATTAAATTTAATCTTCGAAATTTGGAAAGAGAACAGGCGAGAGAATGCGGCGAGAGAGAATAGAAATACGCGTTCGTATCGCAGTTGTTTTCGTATCGAGAGAGTATTTAGTGGAAAGAACTAGGAATGATCAGGCATGCAGGAAACTAGGTAGAGTTTAAAAGCAGAACTGGTACGTTCCAAAAAGCGCGATACAAATTACAATGTCGTGGCGCGCGATCTAGTCCGCGCGCAAATAAATCTTCCAAGGATGCAGGCAACGATTTTGGTAACGCTCCAATTTCGAACGGCGAGTCTCGAGAACCGACACGGTCCGGCGAGCTTCTCTGCTCATTGTTTTGCCGAAATGAAGCTGGCGCTCTTTCGAGCCGGCCGCGCGTGAACGACCGATACAACCTGATCGTCGCTTTTATTTATAGAAACACACTCACGTGCGAGAAAACGAGGCCTAAGCGACAACGAGTTTACCCTTAAAAGTTACAGAACAATAACTTTGAAACGTTTCGACGTTTGAACGTTCCGAATACTTCAATCCTTTTTTTTCACTTTCGACTTATTCATCTTTGAATCGCGGACCTTTGCACTCTCAAATTCTTCGGTATTCGTGTTTTCAATTTTTTTTTTTTTTTTTAATCACTATTGCACTAACTAGAAAATACAAAATTCCAAATCTCGAACTTGACTCCTTACGATTTTCTTTTAAGGAGCAAGCATCGCTTGTTGAAACTGTAAAATTGACTCAAGGGATTCAAAGTATTGAAACATTATATGCAATTTTCATTTGTCAATGTCCAGTTTGATGAAATTGAATTTCATAGGTTTTTCTTTCAAATCGAGATCTCAGCTTGTACGACTCGATGTTAAGAACCAAAGTTAAGAACCAAAGTCCGCGAAACACAAAATTTTAATAATAATTACATTAAAAAATATAAAAAATGATAAAAATATAATTTTTAAATTAATTCATAAAATAGCTCTACTTAATAAATTTATTAAATTAAATGATATGATAATTGGTCATGGTCTTAATCACACTAAAAAGAGAGGAAAATTTTTTTTCATTTTAATGTAGTTTTAAAAACTCACAATAATTAATTTGATTCATTAAAATATAGTGTTGATAAAATTGAAGAAACATATGCCTGAATAATTGATATGGAAATTTCTAATGTTAATAATATATTTTGAATGATTATAGTTGACGGTAAAATAGATTCAATTTAATATAAAATTTCTTGATAAAACTAAAATTAAATGTCCAGAAATTAAATTTGATGATAAACGAATTGATAAAGTTCAAGGTCGAATAATTAATCTAATTGAGTCAATAATTTCTATGAAATGTATAAGAGGTTTAGAATTTATGAAGCCAAGGGAGGGTATCATTAAATTATATGATAATTGGTCATGGTCTTAATCATACTAAAAAAAAAGGAAAATTTTTTTTCATTTCAATATAGTTAAAAAAAATTACAATAATTAATTTAATTCATTAAAATATAGTGTTGATAAAATTGAGAAAAACATATGCTTGAATAATTGATATAGAAATTTCTAATGTTAATAATATATTTTGAATAATTATAGTTGATGGTAAAATAGAAATTCAATTTATCATAAAATTTCTTGATGAAACTAAAATTCAATGTCCAGAAATTAAATTTGATGATAAACGAATTGATAAAGTTCAAGGTCGAATAATTAATCTAATTGATTCAATAATTTCTATGAAATGTATAAGAAGTTTAGGGGAATTTCTGAAGCCAAGGAAGGGTGCGTGCCCCTCCCACCCCCCCATAGCATAGGGTACCGTTCGCCACGTGACATCGCGCCGCTCCACGAAACCGGAATTGCACGATGTTGATAAACTTTCCGATTTTGCAGTGGGGTACGACCTGGGTGGCGTGTCCACGTGCAGCAAGAGGGACCCGGAGCACGGGAAGAGGCCGACAGGTGGCAAGGAACCGCACTGCCTATACCCGGGTGACCTTTATCCGTTCACGAGGAAGCCGCTGTTCGTGGTCGTCGACTCGGACAACAGCTTCGTGTTCCAACAGATACCCCGTTACTTCGGGCAGCCGTTGATGGTGCTGATGTCCCCTCAAGACACGCCGCCGACGTTACGTGACGTTCGACACGGTGGAAGCCTGTTCACTCTGTTTCTCCACGCCCCCCTAGCCGCGTTTTGCCTTATATGCAACATCGGCAGCCTAGCCGTGCACCACTGGGAGCGATGCCAGCATTACATCGAGCGATTCCTCATCGAGGCCTGTCAACTCGTCATG
Organism: Tetragonisca angustula; assembly: GCA_036937485.2. Lineage (NCBI taxonomy): Eukaryota > Metazoa > Arthropoda > Insecta > Hymenoptera > Apidae > Tetragonisca > Tetragonisca angustula. The sequence continues at coordinate 445,260 of JAWNGG020000120.1, read as the reverse complement.
CGCTCCAGATGTGGTAAGGATCCAGGACGTTGTTTTTTATCGCCCCTGACACGGCCTGGAAGAGCTCTGCTCTGCTTCTTTCTCTATCTATCCATCTATCTATCTCTCTGTCTCTGTCTCTCTTTCTTTTCTAATTAGATAGGGAACGGGGGGGAGGGGGAATGGGGCGTGAATCGGTGAAACTTTCTTGGCTCTGGCTGCATTCGATCCCCGTGGACTGGGGCGATGAGAATATTGCTTTTAGAGATTTATTAGACGGGTGATCTTAGAATATTTAAATGACGGTGGAAGTTGGTCCGCTAAGTTAAGTATTGGAATGGAATGGAAATCAGATATACGTACGTGTTTCTTTTTTTTTTTTTCTTTTTGGTGTGTGTTATAGATTCGAGGATTGTAAGATTCTTTTTACCTCTTACGCTGGAACGACGTGCCACGCACGTCGAGAATTCTTTTGTTCCAAAATTGTAATATTTTCGTAGCTTTAGGTATATTTAAATGAAAAAAAATAGGCACAACAAATAGTAAATTTGTTATTTTTCAATAATTTCTATCCAGTGATATTATATGATGTCGACGAGTTCAAAAAGAAAGCGACGAATTATTATGTACGGTTTGGTCACTCGTTATGGTCCGCAATCAGTTGCCAGCGCAAGTGATTAATAGGAAATTTTGTAATTAAAGGACCGGTGTGTGAATAGTGTGAAGATATTCGTTTGAACATTGTATTGCTTACGTGCGGATGACTTTATTTCAATATCATCTATTTTTTTCTTCAAAGGGCAGTAATCGATCCTCGTCGAAGAGAACGCGGGCTAGGAAAGACAAAAAAAAAATTCTATACAATTTACATTGTATTTTTTCCAATACAAATAATCAATGAATGACTAGTATTCAGAAAGTAGTCATAAGTATTTGTCCAAACAAAGAAGACTTTTTTCTCAAATAATTTATGGTTCTTGAGTATCTAGTATGTATTGACATAATCTATTTCTCTAAAAAAATAAGTATATGTAATTATAAAAGAAAAAACCTTTTGTGGCGACATTCGCGCGCTCAATTTTATAATTTTGGAATAAGGGACTTTCATTCAGTCCGCTTACCAGACCTCATCACCAAATATTGTTGATTCACGCATTAACTTTAAAAAGTTGACGCATTATCATTCAATTCCTTTTACTATCTGTTTTCGTCATAGAATCATCATAGAACATCTAACAATTGCAAATGTATTTTAAATAACTCCAATAATTATAACTCTCGTGTTGTTCAAAAACTTCGAAATTTATAAGTTAAATTTTCGAAATTTAGAACACTTACGAAATGCAAAAGAAACTTTTTCAAATTAAATGATCCAACAACTCGTTCTCAAGTAACGGCCGTAAATAAGGCTTCCGTGGGGGAGAGGGGTTAGGATGCGTCGTAAGAATTCTCGACCCCAGTCCTCGAAAATCGTCCGGGTTCGATCATCGGCAGCCAGATCGCGCTAAAAAGGATTTACGATTGCGTTTCGAACGATAAACAGACCTGGCCTAGATCCAGACCGTGTTTATCGCTGAACCGGCAATCTCGCCTCCTAGACGCGTGATCTAGGGTCGGCTACAAAGAGGCTTTCTATTGTTCCTCCCGCGACAGCGATATGTCGTGTGCGAGTTTTGAACGTACGAGTGGCTTCCTTTGTCGCAGGCTCTCCTCTCTTCTCCCTTTCTCTCTCTCTCTCTCTCTCTCTCTCTCTCTCTCTTTCTCTCTCTAATAGTCGCGTCGCGTCGTAAAGCTTCGCGCGGATACGTTTAATTCACTTCACTCTCAGAAAGTTTCACCGAAATCGATCGGGCCAGCTAGCTGGCTATCCAGCCTGGCGATAATTCGTTCGAAAGTTCGAACAACAACAGGTTCTCGAGTAGCAGGCAACAACAGCAGCAACAGTAATATGCAAATTTGTCGGCCATCTCTGGATCTGGAACTTTTGTTTAAAAGGAAGATTGTGGACGTCAGCTGGTGATTTCCAACACGGTGTGATAAATCGGGAGGGGGAGGGGGGGGGGGTTCGAAAGTTGCGTCGAAGCAACTTTTTCCTTGAACACGAATTCTGTTCTTCAACGCTGCGGTTGTAATAGAGAATTCTAAGAATTTGTTTGATTTCTTTTTCTTTTTTTTTTTTTTTTGGATACCATTTCATCCATTAAAATTGCTAACCTGTAATGCTATGATAAACTGATCCTTACTTTTATGTCGATTTCGTAGTGTAGAACCTCTTGCGCTGGAATGACGTCGAGAATTTTTTGCCCCAAATTGCAACATTTTCTCAGTTTTAAGTATATTTAGTATGTTAAGTATATTTAAGTATAACCCAGACAAAACAAATAATAAATTTATTACTTTACAATAATTTTTATCCAGTGATACCGACGAATTCAAAAGAAAAAGACGAATTATTGTATACGATTTGGTCACTCGTTATGGTCCGCAATCAGTTGCCAGCGCAACGTGGTTAATACTACTAATGCACGAAAAATGGAATAAATTTTTCACTTGTTCCTTCATTTTGTACAATGTGTTGATGAAAATAATCGCAAGTATAGTTACTTGGTTTCGATTATTAAGAAGATTTTCCACTACTTGATCTTAATTTCTCTTTCTAGTGTCACGCTCAGATTATATAGTACAAGTCGCTAGACCTGAACCAATCGTCAATCAACGCCGTGTGATTTAGTATACATATGTATATGCATATACTTTTTGAATCCTATTTAATTACCGAAGTGTTATATTTAATTATAATACGCATATGGTTTTATGTATAAGAGCATATTCTCCCACATTTGATACTACAAATGCAGAAGATATCTAGCAAAGGATATCTAATAATTATTATTAATTTTCTTTAAATAAAATATTAATTATTTCTTTTTCTTTTAAATAGAAGATTCTTTCCCCAAAAAAGAGATAATTCTTCTCGGACAGCGTTGAATCTCGAGAGTCGAAAAAAATTCCAACCCGAGGGAAAGATTTTCCCTGCTAGGTTTTTCTATTTGGAGCAAGGGTTATCAACGCTTACGTAATCCCGACGAGAAGTTTCTTAACCCCTCCTTTTCGGATCGGGGTCGAGACAAACTTGTCGCGAACATTCGTAAAAATCACGAAAGTTCATTCGCTCGTAACGGGGGGAGAAGTTCGTAAAAATTTATGAAGTGCAAAGGGGGCGAGTTCTTGATAATGGAAGTCACCACACCAAACTGACGTTCCCGATCGAAAAAGTAAATCGAATTGCTCGAACGTCAAAATTTTGAAACGAAACGAACGAACGACGAGCGTGCAGTGCGTTGGAAAGGTCTCTCTACGGATTGTTTGATGTGCAGTTTAGAGGTATTCGCACGATTTTCTCTGAAATATTGAGAAATATTGCGTTTGCTTTTATTCCCACTCCTTCTTTTCTTTTTCAGAATTTGGAATAATAATTTGAAAATGAATCGGCGTAGAAGAACAAAATAGAATAGCAAAATCATGTGGCAAAGATCTTTTTGATTCAAGCTTCACAACAGTGTTGTAAACACCTTTCAATTATACTTGTGCCTTTATTTGTATTTGTTAATTAACTATGCAGTGCGTGTAATTTTTATCTTGAGTCCTAAAACTGATCTTAATTTTAGTCGTGTCTTCTTTAATTCTTTCTTAAGAAGTCCGAGAGAAATATGTTCTGCTATTAACAATTGATAAAAACCTTTCATAAACGTTCTTTCGAAAACAATTCAAGAAAGAGAATCGATTCATATGCTCGGTGGTATTGTTACTTTCGCACAATTTTCTTATTTGCTGTCCATCACCTCTTTCCAAGTTACAAACAAAAAAAAAAAAAATAACGCCGCATACTTCAAAGTTATTTCTTTAAAAAGAATATTTCAAACAACCTCAGCAAAGATCCCCAGTTCCAGTTTCCAAAAACCACAAGTTCTTTCGCGAAAAAGAGGAAAACAGAAAGAAAGAAAAGAAACGCCAGAAACTGCACGGCTGCAATTGTGCGCAACCACGGAGACATCTTTGCAACCGTCTGTACGCGTGCACGTATCGAGAAAAAGAAAGACTAAAGAAAAAAAGGAAACGAAAAAACAAAAACATAAAAAAAAAGAAAAGAAACATACCAGAACCCCGAGAGAAAGAATCTTAGACCTGACCGTGCGCTTTTACCGGTCCACGCAGAGACCAGCGTGTTGCAATTCTTCGGCGACGATTTCCTACGACTGTTGCTGGTGCGCTACGTGTTCTGCGACGTGGTGTTGAATCTGCACCGGTCGTTCAGGGGTCGACAGCAGAGGCCCCGTTGTCATCCACCGTTGCCGGACGCAGAGGTCCTCGAGCATCCCACCCTTCATCATCTGGTGCTCGACCTGGCCGCCTGCCTCGACTGCCGTGACCACTTTCCGGAAAGCAACGAGCTCGCCTGACCCAGGCATCTTCCCTGCCCGGCCCCGCACGAGTCCACGTCCCTGTTGCCGGCGTACAGCCACGACTACGATTACGATTACTGTAACTACAATTGCAACAATAAAATCGTTACGCTGAGACCTCATTAAACCGCGTCTGAACAAAAACCAACAAAAAAAAAAAAAAAAAAAAAACGAAAAAAAAAAGGAAAAAAACGAAGAAGAAGAAGAGAGAGATTTTACCAAAAAAGAAAAAAAAAACAAGGATCGAAGGAAGGGATTCGAAGAGTACGCGTACGTGTGTATAGGAACGGAGGATAAAGATAAATGATGTGAGAGAAACGAAGAAATCCACGTGTGTGTGTGTGTGTGCCCACGTGCACGTGCATCAACGTCGCTCGATAAATCGCGCTCGCGTTGGATATCGTCGACGCCGTCTCAGGGTAACCCGGTGTCGTGCCTCTCGTTCGTCTCCTGTTGTCATCCTCGATCGTCTCGTTCGTCGATAATGATCTCTCGATCCTCCCTGGACGGTCATTGTCGATCAACGTTACGTCGAGAGAGACAACGGCGACGCCGGGTAACGACGCGGTTTCTTTCTTTCTTTTTTCTCTCTCTCTCTCTCTCTCTCCCTCACTCTCTCTCTCTTCCGGTCGCACGCGACGAAACGCGTGGCGTCGCGCGGGAGAGAGAGAGAGAGAGAGAGAGAAAAAAAAATGCTAAGATACTGAAAAAGAAGCAGGTGGAGGAGAACAAGCGAAGAGATGACCCGCGGCTTCGCGTTCTCCTTCCACGAGGACTCGTTCTATGTTAATCGCGACACACCGCTGCCAGTTTTTTTGCTACGGACTAGTAAACGAAACACAAAACAGAGAAAAAAAGTCTATATATATGAAATATATAATATATTCTGTCACTGCGTCGATGGTAAAAAGAAACAAAAAAAAAAAAGAAGAAAACAAAGAAATTAAAAAAAAAAAGAAGAAACTCGAACAGAAAGGATGAATAAATTATAATACGTGTGAAAGGGAGAGGACGTTTGTGATTCTCAAGTTGTATGCATAGACGAAAGGAAGAGTGAATTTGTACGCACTGGTGCTTTGTACGATTTTAAGAAGCTTTTAGCGTGTCGTCGAATGACTCGGTTCGAGATTCGTTTCTTCCCTCTTTTTTTTCCGTGTTTTACGATTTTCCGTTCGGTTCTCGGTTATCGATTCGGATCGCAGGCCTCGCACTCCTTCCAGCCCCTTCGCTGTCACCTGAAAACCAGCAAAAGAAGAAGACGAAAGGCAAAGGAGATTGGAGAGAAAAGAAAAACTCGTCTCGCGAATTCACGGTGATCAATCGATTTACAGAGAAATAAAGAAAATTTTCGTTACTCGAATATGAAGTAACGACGTTCGTTTCCACAGTTGCACGGTGCATCAAATTAGGACGTCTTCTAGCAGGAGCGTTTCACTTCCTCAGATAAATGTCCGAATTTGTTCTTGGTTGTACGAATTAATTGTAAGTATGTAGATAATCAGGTATACGTGGCAATTAATTGATTTAATTTATTTATTTTTCATTGAAGAACACCTTCGTACTTCCATGATCAAGTAGCTTCGTGTAACTTACGTAAATCTCACGTGACCCACCTCTCTGTTTAACGTTGTCCGTTATAAGTATTGCGCAACTTGACAATTCTAAGTGGTCCTAGTTTGATGACCGAAGATTGTGGAACCATTCGAAACGCGAATTATGGCGCACTCAAATCTGTATCCAACACCTGTCACAAGAATATACACATATACGTACAGAGACATGTACATACAGTGGCTCACAAAAATACTCGAACGCTTATCGCGGCGTCGCAACGTGACAAGTTCGAAATTGGCGCGAAATTTGAATGAAATCGATCTGCAAGTGTAATAAGGATAGAAGTTGCGAGACATTTATTACAAACATATATTTAGTATATATCAGTGGATCATCGTCCCCAACTGTAAATGATAAATGTTGAAGGTGGTTCCATATAAATATCGAGGCTTATTAAATATAACGAATAGTTCTACTTTTATATATTTGCATCGAATGTCTTGCAGCTTCTACGCGCAATTTCAGATTTGTTTCAAATAATAGCCAAGCCTCGTTACAGGTGCTAATTTCGAAATATACTCGCAAAAACGTTTTCTATAAGTGTTTAAGTATTTTTTTTTTTTTTTTTTTTTTTTTGAGCTACTGTGTACTACATACATACATAATATATACGCGTGTTTTATTGTAGAAACGCGAGTCTGAGACTTTGCAATTCTATTTTCGTTGGATTCGTGTCCGCGAAGTGCAGGTTTTCCGGCGCACTCTTTCTCTCTCTCTCTTTCTCTATTTGTTCTCATGTCGTAATCGTCACCCACGCAGACAACGTCTTTCTACGGTTCTTCGCCTCTTTACCTTCCTATCTCTCCGTTTGTTTCTCCCATTGTTATATAATTCCCTCTTGCGCGAGATGTTTCCGGTTTTCTCCGACGAACCGGAGGCGAATAATCTAGCAAACGAAAACACAAAAAAGATTCATCATCTTCAGAAAACGATATATCTTGCGTACGTCAAACACGCAAACATAACACGTCTTGTCACGATCGGCCTTTCACTTTTTTTTATTATACACGCTACTAGCCAAAATTCTGGAATCACTTCTCTAATTGTAGCTAACTTGGATCGTCTGCTAATTTTTTCATTAATTTGAAAAAAATATATATATATGAATTTATTATTTATTTACACGCAAACTGCCCGAATGACAACTGAGAGATTTCGTCAACAAAAAGATATTTTAATGAGAAATCATTTACGTTGACTATCTTTTAAATCTTTTCACTTTTTTTTTTTACTATTAACGAGATGTTACTGTTGGATCGATGAAATGTTACTTTCTAAAGTCTGAGTCACTATGCATAAATCACGCATGCTCAATTTGAAGAACCACGAGATATGTAACATTAAATTGTGGCTTTCTTGCATGAAGTTAAATTTAGAAAAAATACCCGACGTGAACTCGAGCGTTTGCAAAGAGAGGAGATTTAAAAACTGTAGCAATTACGACAGTTTCGTTCCACGATCTTTCAAAATTCCAAAACTGATGAATTCCTACTAATCCGGAAGTGAAACCGTGGCAAGAGAGTCCATTCGAGTTTTTATACACTGTGTGCAATTGCAGTTTCATTGGACGACAAACATTTGATACGCACCGACTTAATGTGTTTCTCACTTTGGCCTATCACCCGTTTCCTTTCTCTCTGTTAACCTTCCAATTTCATCCTGACCATTTCACGCTTCTTATCGCCCCCTCCACCGTTCGTTTCAATTTTCCCGTTCGCAGCTTTGCACCACGGTGTGGTCCGTCGACGTCACACAGTGCCAATCGCGAAGCTCGTTTATTTATAAGCAAAAAGTAGAGCGGCCAGAGCGCGAGAAAGAGTGGCTCTCATTGAGTTTCTGAGACGACGACCCGCCGAATTGAACTTGCTCTCTCCTGTACGACGGACGATTTAGCTTACGGGACGAGGAAACGAATGGAGGGCTAATTGTAAGAATCATAGTGGTTACATGTCAGTTCGCTGCTATAGCTCTCATGAAACAGCGTTCTCTGCGTTTGTCAAAAGACGGTTATATTTTTCCATGTCACAGAAAGGCACAGAATGCATATAGTATGCAAATGTATATAAAACAATTATATACACCAGAGTGTCGCACCAGTTTATGCTGTTTAGTTTGTTACAGTTGTCTTTACTTCTGTCTCTTTTCTTGCTTCTGTGAAATATGAATTCGCAATTGTGACCTGAAACCGATACGCACGATTGAATTTGAATCATTGAAATGTTGACTGTACATCACTATGATAGCGGTAGAGAGGGACGAAAATGTGATGGTAACATCAAGAAAGAAAGAAGATAAAGAAGGGTGAACAGGTCCAACTGTGTCCGCGTGTACGTAGGAAGTACTGTGTAAAAGTTTTTGCGAGGAAACAAGAGGGAAAGGTGGAAAATAGAGGAGAAAGGAAGGTGAACGAAGGAAAACGGTGAGGGACAATGACTCGAGAGTAGAATAACAGCGGTATTCTCAGACAAACGTTCGTCCATTGTTACGTTTAAGAATATAGGGTGTCACAGACTTCTTGCACAAAACGAAGAGATTTCGTGAATAAAAGGAACAAAAGGTATCGCATAAACATAAATTGTTTGAAAAACTTGAAACGTTAAAAAAATTCTAATGAAAATAGGAAATACATACATACATACGATAAGAAGCTGATTTACGGTTACTATACTGTAAGACAAAAATAGGTTTACGATCAACATATTAGTCGTTAAAAAGTGTTCACTATTTTCGTCGAGGACAGAAAAGTCACAGTGATCAAAAATTTGAATTACTTATAAAGCTCATTGAACCAATGAAGCAATCAACACTTTGATCTCATCTTTCTTTTCTCGAAGTTATCTGAAATATCATCTTCCTTGCACTTTGTGCTTTTACTGCGAATTTGTTTTCGACTTGCGTTTTTTTATTAACTTTTTATTCGTAGAATAAATTTTGTTTCGTGAAAGAAACCTGAGACACACTCTATATACACGATTCGCGGTGCACTTATTATTATAACACACATACATACACGTACACACACACAGAGACACACGTCTGTACATTCTCTATGTTTTGTAAGAAACAAAAAGGAAATAAGAAGAAAGAAGGAAAGCGAGATCCAGAAGAACGTATCAGAAACGTGCGTGCCCTAACGTCGCGGATACAACGATTAGGGGAGATCCTATATTTACCGTTTATAATGTCCAGCGAGATTAAACGAGCAATTTATCCGATCTCATATACCTGATATCAGAGACCATGCGATTGTCGATCTCTACGATAGTCCTTTGGTTCTTGGGTGTTCGTCCTGTCTTTTAAATGACAGAATTCATTCTTTTGGTTTTTCACATCTTGCTGTGAATTCCACGATCAACTGCTTCACTTATTACGCACTATATTATATTCGTGAAAACATTTTATTCTTTGTTTGATTGTCGAAGAAAAAAATGAAAAGAATTGAGGAAAGTTTTGGAAAAAGGGTTTATAGGCCTATAGTAAATACTACATGTACTATATACTACCGGCTATATTAGGATACCTACTTGTTACATTTATTGAAAAATTCTTGAAACTTTTGGAATTTATTTTACATTACAAGACGACTGTAACGTAACGATGGACTTATAACAAAATAATTAGTAAATAAAAGCAATAAAAAACATTCGATCGTGTACTAAATATCAGGAATTCTAATATTTATAACTGGTAGTATGTACGAGTCTCTTTTTATATATAAAAAACGAATAATATTTTAAATTATCAATATAATTTTCCTATAGTGTAAATGTTAACTTGAACGTAGCTGATATTAAAAGACCGGTTTGTTTCAAACTCAGTTCAATTATCTTGTCTTATGGACCCTTTTTTCCAGAGAACTTCTTAATTGTAGAACATTTAAAAATATTTAAGATTAACATGTAAAGAGATTACAATAGAATAGTAGTTAAGTGAGAAAGCATATTCGATGATTCATATCGCAAATATTTTTGCATACAATTGGCGGACACACGTCTCAAGTAGAAAATTTCTAAAATCTTCCCCACAATGTTGTAAAAATGATATTTTGTAAATTAACAAGTAAAATTTCTATGCCTTTCTACACGAGGTGTTTTATAATATAGAGAACTTTAGTGGTAGGTAGAAAGCACGAAGAAGTGAGAAAAGTTTGCATTAGTACGTGTTCTGTTTGACCTTCTTCTTCGAGTCATAATTATTTTCACCAATAACGTGCAGCTGCTTAACCATATAGGAAATGCTTGAAACGGCCACTTTCGGCCTAAATTCAAGTCTAGGCTGCGGCTGTCGTGTTATAGCGTCGTTATACTGGATTGTGTAATTAGTGCTCACAAAAAAAAAAGAAAGAAAAAAAAGTACAATTTATTTCCTCTTAAATATAACTTACGATTGTGGTCTGATCTTTGGGTGTATTGCTCATAATATATTTTATTGAAAATTTTTCAATGTTTCATATATTAGATTTTACATATCTTTATTACAAATATCCTTAACAGAATTAATTGTACTTTCTCTAAATACTATACTGAAATCAAATATGTTATTAGATTGCAAATATTTGGTATATAAAATTTTCGTGGAACCAATTAGTGTTGTACTATTAATCTTTTTTAAAAATAATAATGGAAATACAAAATTTCCACGAATGTTCGTAACTTGCTCATAAGCTGATTTAATATAAAAATGGTTAGAACTTGAGAACAAGGTCGAACAGTATTCACGTCAACTTTTTCTCATTGTTTTCACGACCCACGTCCACCGTTGAAGAAGGTTTCACGTGTTGCAAAACACCCTTGTATCATTGTTAATTATAGTACGGGAACGATAAATATTTTTCTCACTTGACATTCTATGATAAACCAAAATAGCAGTATACTTTCGAAAATGTTTAGAACTTGCTATTAACTCGAATAATTATATTATTTACGTTATGACACTTTCTTTCTTCTTTTTTTTAATTATTACAGTTTTTACGATGTTCACGCGTTTCTTTCACTGAAAAAAATTGATCACAGTTAATTATATCTCCAACAACTGTATTAGCATCGTACCAAAGAATTGTTAAACGAATTGGCTGTAGAATTATACCAAGGGGCGACGTTTACACCCGTAAGCCAGGACTATCCGTAAAAAGAGCCAAACCAGAGCCAAGAGAACCACGTTAGACCTACATAGATCACCGTATTCGCGACTTGATTTTGCCCATTGACGGAAACACGCGAGAAGGAAACGACGTGGCCATATGGTCGTGTGCCAAGTCGTGATATAATCGACGAATCTGCTCCTTTCTTTTCGCGAGAAATGGAATATGAGTCACAGTTTTCATCTTCAACGACCCTCGACTTTCGATTCCTGGCGGAATAAAATTTTATTCGAGATGTAACATGGTGTGGAATGTTCGATTATCTTATCAGTCTTTCAAGAACATTATTTGTTTTTTTAAATTTCAAGAAACGCATATGTTTGAAATTTAAAAAAGTCTCTCTTATCGTTAGTTTTGAGTGGACAGTGGTAAATTGAATGTCTCTCCTCTCAGAAGTATCTATCTTCTCGCCAGTTTTTCTTATTTAGCTGAATTGAGTTCGAAAAACTTGAATTTCATGCACAGTAAATAACTTTCTTCTTGAATTTATTATCAAATATTTTTTAATTAACCTTCTCGAGTAGTTTCTCTATGATAAATTCATATTTTTCTCGATAGAATTACACTTGAAATTTCTGTTCTCCTTTAGAATTCAGTTCAGAAAACAATCTAAAATTAATTCATCTGGAAGGTGTTGTTGAATCATTAGCGGATCTGAAAAAAAGAAAAAAAGGAGATAATGTTGAAAAAAACAAAAGATAATTCAGCTGACAACAAGCTAGAAAGAGAAATATCATTCGATTCAATTTTCAATTTACCAATTTGGTCCTGACAGTATCTTATAGTTAGAATATTTTGTTCTCCACGAATCTGTCGAGTATATTCTCTTCCCATAATTACAATACAATATTTAATGAATTTCTGCGTTTCTTTCATGAATTTGGTCACAATACGCGTTACCAGTCGTAAATAAGCATTTGTTCGTCTGGCGAACGTCGATTACGCTTCATAAAAGATTCTGGATCGCTGTTTCGTTCGATTAAACGTTTTGTTCGTTCATTTTGCGCGCCGGGTGGTTCTGTTGGGTCTCGTGTTCGTTCACGCCGATCGTTTCGTTTGAGTTTCATCGGATCGGACTGTTTGATAGATGCATTAGTGGATGAATCCGATGTTTCGATGATTTTTAAGAGAAAAAAAAAAAAAAAACGAGAATGCGAATGGGATATTGTAAATGTAAACGAGGAAGTGCTTTGTCAAATACGTTAAGGATCTATTGTAAAATATTATGGATAAAGTGCGTTTTAATAATTCTGAAAGGGAAAAGAAAACTGTAAAATATGCGAGTTTTTGAATGATTTCATTAAAAAAAAAAAAAAAAAGAAAAAAAAGAAAAAAAGAAAAGCAACGGAACCCTCCGACACACAGTTTCGAGAAAACCGTCAATTCAGGAAGTTCGAGATTGAAATGAACGAAACGGACAAAAAATAGAAACAAGGTATCCTTTCTTTAAACGATCGGCGATTAAACTGACCTTCGATCGTCGTTTTTTAACCCTTTATAACCGGAATCGTTCTCAATTATTGGAAAAAAGAAAAAGTATCACAGTGATTTTAAGATTTTCACCCTAGTGATAAATAAAGAGGATATCTTTCAAAAATTATACATGTACGATTTTTGTGTTGCACAACGTTATAGAGGGTTAAAAAGGTCATCTTTTTATCATTCTTTTCCACGGAAGACATGAAACGTTGAAGCTATATGTATGTATGTATGTATATATACACATACATACATATATGTACATAAAGAAAAGCTTAAAGTGCATCCTAAAAATTAATCTTTTCAATGGCTAAACGGACATCTCTTCAACACCTTGAGATTCACGATTAAATACAAAGAGTTAATATTTTTGACATTTCCTTGAAATTTTTCATCCCTTAGAAAATCTTCAAACGAATCTTAGAAGAAATGAAATAAAACAAGATGGAAAAAAGAGAAGAATTAAAATATACGTACAAAAGGATAATTTCGAACGTTTCTCAAGTTTGGCAACACTTGCAGCCAATTCTTCGTCCTAACGGTTGTTAAGTCTAAAAGAAAAGAAAAAAAAAAGGGGGGGGGTTCGAAGAAAACAGGAATTCGAATTCCCGCTCGCTCGATGTCGCGCACGCGTGGCACCAGTGCAACCACCGTCAGGTGGTACATTGATACGCGCGTGCAGGTGAATTCCGGCCGGCCAGAATTAATAGACATCCAACACGAAATGTTTCTATAAATAATCCCGATGTCGTGTTGCGTAGATGGGCCAGAGAAGGTACAGAGTCGCCTAGAAGCCGCTGCAGTGGCGGGCTGCTCTGGGTGAACCAACTCTCCTTTCTCTCTCTCTCTCTCTCTCTCTCTCTCTCTCTCTCTCTTTCTCCCTTTTGCAATTTCCGCCCCTCTGTCGGTCCTTCCCTTCCGTGTAACGCACGGGGTGATGTGGCGACGTCGCGTAACATCGGGCCACCTATAACCTTCGCCGAGAATCTCAAAGCGACTACGTGAACCCGCGAACCCGAAGCTGCTACACCTGCGAAAGAGACAGAGACGAGTATAGTGAGAAACGGAACAGCGGTGGAGGAAAGGGCGCGATCGTGAATAGACCAGACGCGCTACTTCGAATCGGCGATCAGGTAGGTAGAGAGGAAGAAGAGACTGGAGGTGGACAAGTGGAATCCCAGGGGGTGGGGATGGAGCCGGAGCAACGTGGACGCGCCTCACGAGCGTCGTCGACGTCGAGCCTCGGCCGCGAGGTCCGTTGCGGCTGTCAGTATTACCAGAGCGACTCGCTTCTGCCGGAACGACGTGCTCTCCTCGGTAGACCGCCGTCCAGGACGATGCAGCAGCCACTTGCGGTCCGCTGCAGGTCAGTAACAAGTCACATCAGGCCAAACACCATTTTATTCCCACTGTCGACTAACTGGCGAGATCTTGGAGTTGCGTTCATGCACTTGGAACACAGTTCGAAACTCGTCTGTGGTATTGATAGTATTTCTATATTAGTATACGTACGTACGTACGTACGTCTGTGTTTAATTATATATGTATATGTACGTACGATATGTATCTACATATATGTCTGGTTAGGTTATATCCAGCTCTCCGCGTATATATGCACACGGTTTGTAACAAATGCCAGTAATTCGGTATCCAGGCCAGTTCATTCCTTTTCCAGCCCGAGAATAAGTGAATATCTCTTCCGATAGGCATTCCTCATGCATGGATAGCAATCGATGTTGTATAGCTTACGCGTCTCGATTATGCCCGCGTACCGCCACAGCTATTTAAGGTTCGCCCGGCTGGCTATAGATAGAATCCTCGGTCAGCTCGGTTCCGTGTCCAAACTTCTCTCTCGCCATCCCTCTCTCGATCTTTTCAATGATGTATACCTACGGATGGAGACAGTGCACGATTGTGTATGATTGAAAATCGAATTGTACGTTTGTGCATGAATATACATACATTGCAGGTGTTGAAAGTCTACGTGTATATATACGCGCATGTGAATGTAAATAACAACATGTGGATGAACGAGATGACTGCAGGTGCATGCATTCTCGGCGAAAAATCATAAAAGTCATTAATAAATTTTTGTACAATATTTATAATAATAACAATATTATCATTAAGAAAAATTATTTGTAACTTTAAATTTAAATTTATTAAAATGTTATAAACACTTTGTTATTAAAATATTTACTTTACATTTTATTTTTAATTCAATTTTATTAAATATTAATTTAAAAATAGTTTCAGCCTTTAAAATAGTTAGATAAAACTTAGAGACTGATGTTTAAAATTGTATTGTTGTATTGTTGTATTGAACCGTTTTTTTTTTTTTCTTAATTATTCTCTTTTTCCACAGTTATTGAGGGAAAATAAAATTATATATGTACATGTGTGTATGTATATGTGCATAGGATAATTTGAGGGATGATAGCGAGGGAACGACCGCGATTCTAACCTACAAGTTTGAACTCGATGGGAGGGATGAATAGACACGACGCGATTAAGTGGGCATCGAGTTATTGTATCGCGATAATGGGAGCACCAGTATCGATGATCGGTTCGTGGAAAGTTGCGATAACGCTCGGCCAATCGGGACGGAGATAACAGGAGGTTCTGTGTCGAGGATTCTTCAAAAGATGACAGGGGGTAACACTTGCGCTGGGTGATTTTTCGATAGGCTGCTGAACTGGTATCCAGAGAAAGAGGAGAACTGTGAAAGAAGAGAATAATCATCAATTGGAGGAAAAAAGAATTTCATTAAACAATTAATTAAATTGAGCAATCTTCTAAAGCAAACGAATTAACAAATTTAATTTCGATGAACATATCAAATTGCTCGCTTGAACTTTTGAGGCACTTTAAGGTTTGAAGTCCGTGGAAAATTATTGCGAGTATTCAATTTAATGATAAAGGATTTATAGCCAAATTTTGTCAGTATACCTCTATTTTATATATTACAACAAAGTTTTAAATGATCTATGTTTGTATAATATTCATTATATCTATATTAATTATATTATTAATATTACAATATTATAATATATAATTATATTATATTAATAAATATAATGTATTAACAAAGTTTGGCTGTTTGTTCGTTGTTCCAAAGCATGATTAAACTCAAATTGATTATTCAGAGATTTAAAATAATTATAAAGTAGAATTTAGGAATTAATTAATTTTGTTACTCTAACAGTATTCCTGTCGTCCTCTGAGGAAATCGTATCTGAATAAGGATGTGTCTTCCTTCAACATTACCCTCCTGAATAAACCGTCTGCAAATTATCCTGTGATCGAAACGCGAAACGCTCTAACTCGCCGCTGGAAGTCTGCCGTGCGTCCGACCAGTGCCTACTTTTTCCACTGTGACATTCTGTTCCAGTGAAACAAGCACGGACTAATCAAATCTTGTTTCCCGACGTTTGCTCAATAACAAGACTGACTGCAAAGCTAACAGTATTCATACTAATGGTACAAACGTAGTCACGCTCAAGATAAAAACGGATAACATTAATTTAATGTAGTTGATAAGTGACTTTTCTATCGATACTCGAGCACTTAAATACTCGAGATCGTAGCACGAGAACTGTAAAAGAGTTGGTACGGTCAAGCCAAAAGTTAGACTGATAATTAAATCCAAAGAATTAAGTATATAGCATCAAAACCTTAAAATGACAAGTAGCTACAAGAATCATTGCGCGAGTCAAGCTATCACAAATTATTAACAAATATTCCTGCGAACACGAGAAACAACTAAAAATATTACTACGATACACAAGGATTAACAACACTGGAACCATTCGTTACTCCCTGCAAGAATTACTTTCCTCAAAAGCTAACAAAATCAAAACTGCGGATTCCAAAAGTTAACAATTTGTCCAATTTGTCAATTAACCATTTGTGCAAGAACTAATCTCGAAGGGAAGAAAGCTAGAAAAGAAGGGGTGGAAAATGCCGATTAGAGCGAGAAGAAAACGAGTAACTTTTCGTAATAGCGAGCACGAGTACGAACCGATCGCAGCGCCGTCGCCATCGCCGAAACCGGCGACGGCACCGGTCGTGCGAATCACCGATACGGATGTGGTGCCCGTCGCTGATAGCGACGACAGCATTGACGACCGGACACGGCTACCGCCGGAGCTGACACGGGCTGGTGACGTGGTCCTCCCGTTGGATGGCAAAATCGAGGACACCGCGATGGAGGGTCGCGAACTTGTGGAAACCGGCGACACCTCCGAAGAATTGGAGACCCCGCAGCAATTGCAGGAGCGACTCGAAGAACGGTTCCTGAACGCTACTCCGGGCGCTGAGTCCAGGACCGATGGCGAGGTCAACACTAGTCAAGTGAGTCTTGTCATCATTCTCTAATCATCTCTATATGATCGTTTATTTTATATAATTTTTATATTATATTCTATAATTTATACAATTATATAAATTATTTAATATATATATTTAATTATATATTATATAAATTATTTATATTTTATAATTTTTATATTATATTCCTTTCTTTTCAAATGTTGTATAATTTATATATTATATAAATTATTTAATATATATATATATATATTATATATGTTAAATAAATTTAATATATATATATATTTAATTATATATTGCATAAATTATTTATATTTTATCATTTTTATATTATATCCCTTTTTTTCGAATGTTTTTAGCGTGTGAAGTGAATTATTATTAACTTACAATTAGAGGATATATAACACACATATTGAGGATTGTTGGCTACTGAGAAGGCAATGTTATTACAATAACTTCTGAGCTTTGTTTTACCATTCAAATATTCTCGAGTGACATCAATCATGATCAACTTTCAAAAATAACAGTATTTGAATTTATATTATCCAGTATATTTTAGTTAGTGTCGCTAAGTATTGTCAACTTTTCGCTATTAATAATTGATTAATTTTATATTGTTGACTGTTTTTAAACTTAAAGCAGTATCGACTATTAATAAATACCTTCATCGAATCATTATTGTTGAATCAGTATTGTTGAATATTATTAACCTGATACACTCATTTTTCTAATTATCGGTTTTACTTGGTAATTATTAATCAATTAGTTTCAACTATTAATTTACTTTTACTAATTACTACAGAAATTATAAATAATATCTGAGAATAAAATACGCCACGTCAGGTGTAGCTAATCACTTCCAATGATACTGATGACGCTTGTGACAGTAGGTCACTAGAACTGGAAGACTCGAGTAGACACAGTTTCTGAGTATTTCATACCGATGAACAAGGGATGAGTCAGCAAGGCGTGGAAATTATTTTGACACGATGAATTCATATGTTTGAAACTACACCCTTTGATATTAAAAATATCAGCTACTCTGAAAAATTTACTCTTTCTCAATGTACTTATGAAAAGTTCAACCTCGTCTAAAAAGAATTGCTTCTCTTTTCCAAACTATTCGATCTACTTGAAATATTTTCTATTTAGAAAATAATAACATATATGACACAAAAACTTTTTGAATATACATATCTATATATAGAGCTTTCATTTTTGTAACAAAAATACTTTCTTTACCTTCTTGCCTTAGGTCAACGTAGCAAACACTTTTAAGCCAAACATTAAAATCAATAATTTCCTTGGTCAGATTTATCAACTG
The DNA here is from genome assembly GCA_036937485.2 of Tetragonisca angustula. Lineage (NCBI taxonomy): Eukaryota > Metazoa > Arthropoda > Insecta > Hymenoptera > Apidae > Tetragonisca > Tetragonisca angustula. The sequence goes on along the minus strand of JAWNGG020000120.1, from coordinate 426,929 downwards.
ATACTTCATCCAAAATAATAAATTAGTCGACAATAACAATTGTATTAACAGTTACCTTGATCCGGAATCTTACTCCTTTATTTTCTTTTTTCTTTTTTTCTTTTCTTAAGGAAGTAATTCGACGCACATCGATTGAAAGAAGAATTTTCCAAAACGAGCACGAATCGAGGAATGTCGCGCTGTTCATTCGTTTGTTACACACCAGGGCGCTATATTTAGCGAAAACACGCGTATAAAAAGCATAGAGCCAACGTGTCACTGTCCGAGAACCATTATGCAAACGTCGCAAACGTTCCAGAAAATTTAGGCTTTCCATGTTCGTTGTACAATCTTCTCTCGATGTTTCTTATGGATTCCTGAAAAATATCTTGAAATAATCGTAAAGTCTTTAAGTGAAATGCCTGCTTACTTTGTGGAAAATTTCGCAGAATGTTTTCGTTATTATTTCTTGACATTTACTTATTTTAATAAATAGAAAAAAGTCGAAGAAAATGATAAATGGGTATGAAATAAGTGGAGGGAAATATTTGAAAGACATTACGGGCATTTTTGCTCTTAAGGAACGTCATTCTAAATTCTAGATTCCGGAATTTAGAGGAACTACGAAACTTATCTTCACGCACCACGAAATTCATCATCGACGAATTTCGACGTGCATCTGGTCGATTACGCAACACGTTCGAAGCTCTGGTTTACGAAAAAATAATAACTGACGGATAAGGATAGACAAGGTCTATTTCGAGATAGAATAACTTTCGCTCCACGAACTCGAAAGTTCTTCTAGTTAATTAACGTTACGAAATGTCAAAGAAAGAAGGAAGAATGTATTCGGGAAAAAATAGTTTCTTAATATTTCCATTTCTGACTTGACTATGATCGTTTTTTGTTTTTCTTTTTTTTTTAGAAATTTCGATGAAATGCACTAGTACGAAAAAAGGAAAATGATGAAGTTCATTAACTTACTTGTCAAGTTGTATGAATAAAGAATATTGTTATATTTGATAAGGACGACGTTGCAGAAAATACTAAAATATGAATATTATTTAATTATACTATAGTTGGATATTAAAGTCGACCGTGTAAATGATTTTGATTCGTCAGATCCTATTTCTATCGTAATATCTCGCTTCTGCAGATTTTTCTCCGTTTTTCGCTTTTATTCCACTTTCATTCATTCGATAGGTACTATTTTCAACCAACTCTATCTCCGACTTCTCCAAATTCTTTTTCTTTCTGAACGTTGTACAAAAAGAGAATTCTATTGCGTCAAATCCAATGAAACTCAATCGATCATCGACAAGACGATGGCTCGCGATGAACCTCAAGCATCTCTGCAATGTCATCCGTATCTATTTTCGATGGCCGCGTGAAGGGAAGTCCGAATCAATCATGCTAAACTTTTTATTTCAGGTAGACTCATTGGCATTGGAGGAGCTTCCTCTTCGTCGCGGTGCCCGCGGCCTGCCGCAACGGCTAAAAACACAGGCTGGCAAGCTACGTTCGCGTCTAAGGAACATCCAACGACCCACGTTCGCCTTCACTGAGCGACAAAAGCCAGAGAAAGCCAGGTCGACGAGCAGCGGCCGCTCGGACAGGTCCAGATCCGAAAAGAGACCGAGTCGAATGGACAGGATACGATCCTCCCTGTCGGAGAGACCCAGGTTCAGCTTGCCCAATCGTCCGAGATTCTCCTTGCCGGACAAATCGAGATTTCACTTGCCCGAACGGCCGAGGTTCAACTTCCCTGAGAGAGCGAAATTCCACCTACCTGAGAAAGCGAAGTTCAGCATCAAGAAGCCTAACATTCGACTGCCTAACGCTCTGACTCGCAAGAAATCCCCCGTGCACGAGCAACGGTCTACAGACTCCACAGTCGGCTCCAAGAGGAATATCTTCGACTTCTCCACTTACCCGCGAATGTTCGATAGAAAGTCGAAGAGCAGGGGCGAATACGCGACCTCGACGCCGAAAGATTCGAGAGCACAGTCAGCGGAAAGCGCCACCTTCCCGCGAGCCAGTAAAAGAGCCGATAGATGGGCACAGAGGTTTCACAGGACCAGTGCCTTCGGCGAGGAGAATCAGTCGAACGGAGAAACGGCGGCAGAAAGGTTTCAACCTTGGCAGCACCCATCCATGGAGGAACCTAGATTATCTATTAGCGAGGTTGGAGCAATCACGATACCCTGGGAGGAGGGATGCAAGGAGGAGGAGCTTCAGTACATGGACTACGAACAGGAATCACCGGAGATTTCCGATCGTCAACCGCATCCGAGGTCGGGAGCTTCCAGAACGGAAGAAGAATTGTATGACAGGGATAGAGAAGAGAGAAACCAAGAAAAGGACGAGAAGATGGATCAGGAAGAATGGAGACCAGAGGAAGAGATACCCAGAGAAGAATTCAGACCCATCCCGAGGTCCAGATCGCTGGAGGAGGTTCTTCGAGCCAGGCAAGAAGGGAGATACGAAGAATCATTCGCAATGATGGATCCAAGAAGATACGGAGTGCACAAGACACCGTCCGAGGAAGAAGAATACGAAGAGGAGATGGACGAGGACGAGGACGAGGAAGCGGAGCCATCGTCCGCGCAATCGGATAGGGAACAACAACACTCGAGCACCAGCTCCTGTGATCGACGTCGGCGTGGAGTTATCGAGGAAATTGACTCTGACGAATTCTTCCTGCGAGAAGGTGGACTCAGCCAGGGTGACATGAATCTTGGCAAATACCTGACCAGCGAAATCAGAGACGCTTTGAGATCAGAGGGGAATGCTTTGGCCGACGACGAAGAAATGGTGCCGATCCCTCCGCAACGTCCCATGAGAAGAAGATCGATAAGAAAGCAAAAGGAAGGTTCCGTGGAATCGTACGATGAGACACCACCAGTTAGGCCGAAAAGGGATCCGAACAGAGCTCGTCGAAGCGAGTCTGCGGACGAACAGTTTCGTGAGCGAACCAGAAGCGACTCCAGGCACAGAGTAGTTTACCAAACAGAAGGAGAACCCGCGGAACTTCCAATAGAACCGCTGGACGACATTGTGGTAGTGAAACCTATGCGTAGGAAATCAAAATCCTTGCAACATAGCCAGTCGCAGCTGTCTGCGGATAGCTCTCGTCCACCGTCACCGCCACCTGTGGTACCGACACGTCGGAAACGACTGCGCAAGGAACCTGAGCGTAGGAACGGCGAAATGGCAGCTATCTGCAACGGGCACACCGAATGGGCTGGCGATTCTGTTCCAGAGAAACCTCTTCCGTTGCCGCCTACAATGACCACGGATCAACTGGAGAAACAAGAAATATACGGGGCTGAAGAAATCATGGCAACAAGTGAGGAGAATGTTCAGAAACTTGCGACGAGACTTCAGGATGAAGGATACACGGATCAAGCACCAGTGCCGCCAAAAAGAAGATCCAGGTCTAGAGGAACTTCTGTAGCGCTGGATGAAGATAGGACATCTCACGGTGCGGAATCGTTGCCGGAAGCTGGTTACGTAGAGGAGGATATTCCCCGGGATGACGTCGACCTAGGAAGGGAACTGATAGATTACGCCATCATAGAGAAACGAGAAAAGCCACCTAGACCTCCTCCTCCGAGAAGAAAGAGAGACAAGTTTGCTACCACTCCAAGACCCATTCCTCCAAAACGTCCCCAAAGAGCGTACAGTACTCTTGGTCCAGTTAGATCCAAAGAGCCTAGTATACTAACTGATGATACTTACGATCTGACGTTGCAAGCGGCTGAGTCTACCCCTTACATAGAAATCGACTCTGACGACGGAGAACACAAAGATCTACGTAGCAGCGAAGTTTTGAGTAAGATACAGGGGCGACCGCTGCCGGCTCCGCCCAGACCGCCAAGATCTAGAAAAGACAGGTCCTCGGAAAGGTCCACGCACGAGGCACAACAAGAAACTGCTATGGAAACGACCATTGCCACGCAGACGGATCCTTTGCCCGATGACATGGTGATAGAGGAAGAGGTAACACAAGCGAAACTGGTTGTAGCGCCATCCAGCTCCGGCTCCCAGATTATGATATCCACGGAGAGAATACCCAGTCCATCGGTTACGAGCACACCGCCCGTTCCCCCATTGCCAATGTCTCAAAGATTACGCAAGGATGAACAGCCGGAACCGTCTTACGACACCGTCTCATTAAAGTCTCCATCGCCAACGAGAGAAATGGAAGCTTTCGAAGATAGACATTTGTCCGCGCCACATTTAGGCGAACCAATTCATAGTGACGGCGACGCGCATTTAAAATCCATTAGATCAGCCCTATTTTCAGACGAGCCTGTACGAATCAGTAATTTAGAGGTTGGCGATTTGAGAGTAGATCGCTTGAGCGTTTCTCAGATTGATGCCAGTAAGATCGTTACATCTGAATTGGATGCGTTAGTCATTACTGCATCCGAGTTGAAGGACATAGGTGGCAGCATGGCGGAGAGTCTCTCTCCCTCTATCATTAGAGAATTGATGGCTATAAGGAGCCATTTGGAGGCTGTGGCTGCGTCCAGGATCGAAAGTCAGAGGGAGGAGAGCAAGACGGTTGAGAGAATGACCGACATTCCCGTTGCGGAAAGGCAAAGCGTCGAAAGGAAGCCCGACGAAGAGTCAATCCATCGTGACGCAGATGAAGAGAAACCAAGAAACGAGGATCAAAAGGTTGTTAAAAAAGAAACAGAGGATATATCAAGCACACACACACTATCGATCGCGCAGGTAGAGGACAAAGAATCGACACACACATTAGCAATTTCACAAATAGTACCGAGCGACAAAGATACTCCTAGCACACAAACATTATTAGTCGTCCAGGGTACTGAAGATAAGTCCTTACAAATTCTAGATACAGAAACCCCCTTTTCATTGAGCCCGGATACTACTGAGGAACTTGGCATGGAAGAATCCCCCGTATCCTCCCCCTCGGTTGTAACGACCGAAGAAAGCACAAAATTCAGGCTGTTTCCGGATCGTCTGACCGAAACTGGAAGCGAACCGGCGATTTCCACTACCGGCTTTAAACTGCCAGAGCCCCAAGAATCTTCAACGTTAGATCAAAAAGGCAAAGAGACTTTGCCAGAAATTAGCGAAAAGAAGACACGAAAATCAAGGTCCAGATCACCGTCCCCCATTGGTATCCCTAGAACACGACAAACTGCTTCTCCAGTTAGATCACTACCGCCTGTCATCTCTGTGACTCCAGATACACCAGACAGTGTCGCAAGTCACGGCAGTACCAGCGAAATACAGCCGCAACGTGCCGTGATCTCCTACATTTCATATGCTGACCAGTCAGACAGGGAGAGCCAAAGAGAATCATCCCAATCGCCAATATCCTCCTTTCCTATCGGAGGCACTCATCTCATAGCATTTCCAGCTTCACAAGTTCCGTCGCAGTTTTTATCCCTGGCCAACCCTCGCCCTGACACAGAGCCAAGCATCACAGACAGTACTAGACAATTGATCAGAGTCCTTCGATTAGCTGGTTTAAAAGCTATGAGACATTTTGTCGGATATATGTCGTCCATGATAGGCCAGGAATCAAGGGAGAAGATCAGAGAAGTGGAATTAACACTGTGTGCACTGTTACTACTAATTGCCGGCTTGTTGATATTTTTCTTCAGTAATCCTCGAATAGTTACACATCATCATCATTGGGATTATTTTAACCCACCGAAATAATTAGCTAAAAGAAAAAAAAAGTGTAAGAGAATCATAGCAGAATTTATGCTATTATATCAATTTCAATTGACGGTTATCGTGAAGTGATTTTGTACACGCATAAGGGGCATTTTATTTTTACAAACGATGAGTAACAAGAACATGGACCTAATACCTGCAATAAAGCAATAAATAAATATATATACATGAATTTGATCAGTTAAATGGTTAAGTCTGTTCTCTGATATAATTAATTATTGAACGTTTGTTATGTTTTGAACAAATATGTGTGAATTACAGACAATCGATTGACAAATGAATAACTTTGCCAGGTGAATATTTATTATGTTGACTGACAAATGTGAAGGAAACAATACCTGCACATAATTTGCTACGAAAATACTTGTATTTAGTTATTTAGTGATGAATATGTATAAAAATAATGTGTATATATATATATACATATATATATGTATGTACATATGTATGTATATATATAATTCAATTATAAATATCTATTACCAAAAACAAGTTTTTCAACAACTATTTTTTATCAACATGGAAACTTCATAGAAAAAAATTGAAATTTGATGTGTCATCCATCGATCAACGATCAACAAGAAATAACACGCGAAAAAACAATGTTAAATAAGACAATGTTCTCGCATGGCCACTCGACTAGTAACGAATATAGCGGCGGCATCGTAACAATTAAGGTACACAATTCGAAAAAAATATTTTTTGACAATATACCTTACAAAGATTAAAGTCTATGTACAATTTTATTTTGAACAAAAATTTCGAATATTGTAAGTTTTACAACATATCTTAAGGAAACGTATAAAACATTAAAAGATACTGCATTCACATAAAAAGATCTTCCTCATACACTTTCAGGTCTCTTCTATCTTTATGTGCACTTTTTTGTGAATAATTCGCCGCGATCGGCGACCACATAGAACTGGACGTGGCGTCAGTCATAGATTCTATAATGGGTTGCCTTCGTGCCAGCGATACTTTCAACTGAATGGAAGATACCATACTGCCATCCATCTCGCTAATTGCTCTTTCAGCAGCTTCTGTTTTGTCAAATGTAACGAATCCACGGCTAAAAGAACAAATAAAACAAACAATGCAAATCCAAACCTTCGAATACAATGAAATGTTTGAAATTAACGGTAACTACTTTTTCTCTGCTTCCATTGAAATATTTATAATATTCCCAAATGTTTGAAAATGCTTCTTTAAAAAATCCTCTGATATCTTGTAGCCGCACACGAATATTGTATTTCCAGCTCTTGGCTTTATTTCTTGCTTAGATTGTGATTGAACGTCTCTACTGGTGCGTTCCTCTGTGTCTTGAGCACTTACAAAACTATCATACAAATCTTTAACCCTTGGCCTTACTGTTTCTGTTTCTTCTTCTTCCATTTGTGTGGCTGAGAATGGCTGATAGGAGCTTATTGTCTTCTCTGTACTGTTCAACTTTCTTACTAATCCACGTGGTCTTTTAAATGACTGCTCTGGTCGTTTAGGAGTTTTCGGAGCTGTAATCACTCCAGACTTTATCAACTTCTTAGCAACTTCTCTAGCATCTCTAGCTTCTGTCGGCCGTTTCGGTGCTTGCGGTATTCGTTCAACTTCTTGCTTTGGTGCTTTTAAGTCTTGCAGTGCCTTTTTCTATCAAAGATACACAAAATTATACAGGAATCAACAAAACTCAGAAAGATAATTTACAAACATGTCAATACGTTCCATTGTAATATACTGAATTTACTAAGGATTTAAAACAAATCTTCAACTAATTTAAATATAACTTGACATAATTCTACAAACACATAACAAATAATTTACAGCATAAAATCTTACAAATTTACTATGTATATATTAAAATGTATAAACATAACCTATCGTATACCTTTCTTTTAAGTTTATTGTACTTCGCTTGCAACATCAATTCTTCTTCGGTTAAATTCGATGGAAAATGTAGATATACCATATTTTGCATGTAATATAAAAACAAGTGGAAATTTCTCTTGATCCGCGCAAAGATTTTAAAGAAATATTCAGAGTCAATGTTTACACTCCACTTCGTCGGTTCAATATATGTATGTATCTCAAATTTTGCCGCGTACGTTGGCAAGCATGAAAATAAAAATAAGCGGAAATCATCGCTCTGTACATTTTTAACTTATTTTTCTTTATAGTAGTACTATGAAACAAACAATGCACACTTCCCCGAGAATAAGTTTTTCTCGAACCTGGACGAGTTTTTAGATTAACATTAGTTGATGTAAACAACGTAAATGTAAAAATATTTAAATTTTTGTCGTATACCTTTACATTATTTTTGTAACATGTTTAAATGAGCTTTTGTGATGTAAATGTTGAAATATAAATATCTCCTTCAAATGGAATTAAACAATGCATTACAAAATTGCTACAAAACAAGCAAATACTCGTGTACAAACATTCGATATACCTGTAAGAACATTCCTACGTTGTATTACACATATGTCGCTTTACAGAAGAGAGAATCGCGACCTTTTTTTTTTATCAAAATGATCGATGATCTATATCTTCTATAAGGCGCTAAATGTTACATAGAATAAGTAAAGCTGAATCAAAGAAAATGGCTAGTTTCAACTTTCAATATTTATTCAGTCCATTGCAAACGATTCACGCAGAAAATCATATTAAAAATTAACGAGCACAACCAATCGGCTAAGACAGAAGAGGAGAAACATCGGTAAATTCAAACAACAAAATTCAGTCACTTCAGTATTCAATTATTAATAATTATATAAACATAATCTGATTCGTAATTGTAGTGTATAATACATAAGGACAACACTTGTATCGTCGGTGGTAAAGAGTCCGATAGAAACTACAATCATAACCGTAACAGTTCATAAAGTTCGCGGTGATTTAGGACATTGGGCTTATCCGCAAAAAGGATATAAATATGATCTTTTTCAACGTCGTTTGTATTCCTCTGTTATAACATAAATACACGTAAATATTTTCAAAACAATAATCGGAAAGACAGAAAAATACTCACGTCCGTTTTTAAATATTTAAGAAATACTTGAGATAGTAGTAGGTACAGGCAAATATCAAACAGCAAAGAAAGTTAGTGAAATGTTAAATACCTTGTACAGGGTGAGCCCCGCGACTCGTGGTCAACATATTGAGAGGTGATTCTACGTATAAAAATGTGTCGAAAAGAAAGAATGAAAATTGTTCATTAAAACAATAAACTTCGTTTTTTGAGAAAATCGAGTTTAAAAATTTATCAACTTTGCTTGAATTTGTCTTCGATACTGGACAGGCGCGAAAATATTCTACGCGCAAAAGTAAATAAAAAAAAACGTAGAATAGAATTTGTTTCGGTTGAAACGTGTTAAAGAAAATCAACTTTCGTGTTTCGTTAAAAATTACCGTAACTATACGTGTACTTGATAAATTTTTCCAGTCAGTCGACCACGAGTCGCGGTACACCCTGTAGATCTTACAATGACGAAGAGATATCTTCTGATTGAGAAAGCTTTAAAAGTAACAATTAAACAACATTCGATTCATCTAAACGAAAAGAAAACTCCAGTTGAAATATTATGAAATATTTGCAGTCTTACGAACTATTCATTTAAATTACTACAAATAAATATAAAAAATATCAATTTAAAGTATTCTTTTCTTTTCTTTAAAATTTCTTAAAAATTTTATGAATTTTTCGAAATTTATTATTCGCGCATACCCACTATTATGCACAAAGGACATTGTTCCAATATTTGGTAATTACAAAAACAATCATTAAAGAGTATTGAAGCCTAGTTCGTTTAAATTACAAATTACAAACAAGATGCAAGATAATATAAAGAGAAACTAAAGTAATCAATTATTGAACAAGAAACTACGAAACTACCGAGAATAATTTTTCAAGTTAATTAATTTCCACAGTTTTAGATTCGTTTTCGTGATAAAACATTGGAGAAGATAAATTTTATCATTTCTCTCCATTTTTCTCTAAATATTGTTACACGCAATTAGATCACTCACGCAATATTGATAATAAAATGATGAACTTTGATGAATTTAATAAATCAGAATGTAATCGATAAGAATCATGTAATTTCTCCAATTATCATTAATGATATGCATCAACAAGATTTTTACAGTTTTTCTTTATTCTATAAACATCTAGATTGTCATGTTTATAACAAGTCATCGCATAATCGTACACGAATGATTTGAACTAGGCTTTCACGTAACAAATATACCATAAATATAAATTACAACTATATATTGAAAATTTGTGAGAGCATTATTGAATTGTCATGCAACAATCGATATCAGTATCTCAAAAGCTAACATACATATATGTTATGTCTTATAAATTTCTCCCATTTTTTTTCTTAATCTAATAAATTTTCAATATCTCTATCGATTGTTGATTAATTAATTCAATGCACTCATCTCGAGTGATAAAACAATTGCAAAGAAATAACATAGGTAAGTCTTGGACAGTCTATCAAAACGTTCTAATAGTGACAGGGATTAACAACTTCGTATTTAACCCTTTCAGCACCAAAAATTTTCTAACAGCGTGGAATTAGCAAAAAAAAAAAAAAAAAAAATGCCGACTCAAACTGCTGATAAATGCAAAGAGGATGATGATGCTACGTGCATGCATTGCATTATCGTACATTTTAATACAAAACATATTTTTATATATATATATATATATATATATGTATATATATATATGTATATGTGTATATATATATATATATATATATATATATATATGTATATGTATATATATATATATATTTCTGTTTATATTACGGTGATATTGATATGAAGAAAGATATCAATATTTAATTCATAAGTTTTATTATTTACAAGCATTGATCTACAAAATGTAAATTTAGTGGACTTCTTTCCAAGAATCTCTTATTTTCATTGAAAACTTGATTTGTAGGAAATGGCAGCAATGCCAGAAAATGGCTAAATGTACTTTTTGGTTTCTGTTTTCTAGTGGCACAGATTTTTACATATTCATAATATGTAATGAATGATAAACATAGATAATTACATAAATTAAAACAGACTGTATAGAATACATGCCTGGTCATGATGTTTATGTTCAATCTTTATGTTCACATCGATAAATATTTTTCTTTTTTAACTTGATAGTAATGACGCCAAGTTTATATGTGAATAAGTATTGTGAAATGTAAAATTATATGCTACAAAATGTAAAATTATCAATAAACTTGGTAAAATATATATTTAATATATTCAAAATTATAATAAGCACTTGTTTTAAGTAGTAATTTCCAAATAAATCCAGACGCTACTACTATCAAATTATTAAACTCAAGACATGATATTACATATTATATTGTAAGAATTGAATTTAATCTATACTGGCATTAAAAGGGTTAATTATTGTTGTGTCAGACAAATGTTTTTTTTCTCTTTTTTTTAATCAACAAATGAATATACTCTGTGCTGCATTTTACATTAAAATTCTTTAACATTTTAAATAAGACGATTGGCTAAAACGTTTTGATACAGAGATATGTGAAAATATCAAAATTCTTACGATTAAGAAATATATCAAGGAATTTATGAAAATAATGTAGCTGCAGGAACTCCAAATATATATATCAGTTACACACACACGTATCGTAAGAAGTCCATAGTTTAAATTCGGATTATCACCTAGCAATTGGTGATTCAATTTCTTTTCCTTCTTCTCTTTTGTAATTTACTCCTATTTAGCACTTTCATTATTTTCACCAGTATTTGTGCTCTTGAATGAAATTCTATAACTCAGTAATCCATACGTTATTGGGAGTTTTATGATCCTTATAGTCTCGAAACACATCGAAATGAAGCGAGATAATCGAGGTCTAACATCTCTTGGTAATGTGTAATATTTCACAAATTCGAGGAATTTTATGAATCCGATCGGTTCCAAGAACCAAAAGGCTTTAAAGATAAGGAAGCTTTGACATATTGAAGACTTACTGAAGCACAGAATATTTTGTAATTGTTGAGTACTCGATTCCACAAATACCTGACACGATGTAATCACTTTGTACGCAAACGTTTCATGTTCCCACACATACCTATTTAACAATTGTTTTTCAGAGTACTTATATTCAATAGAGGATCATTCACCATCCAAATATATTCTAAGCGCTTTCTCTTTACGTGCATTGTAACGAGACGCAGAAGAAAGTGGTAAAAAAGGTGATACTTCTCGAATTGCAATATCATTGTACTCTTCTTGGGATGATGATTGTGAAGTTTCCCTACTATCTCTATTAAACGTAAATTTGACAAATCAATTATTTTTACATCTCATTATGACATCTTTTAATATATATCTGTGTAATAATTATTGAATACGTACCTATATAAGAACAGAGCGCCATCCTCAGGATTAAATTCCGTTCCAGCAGTTAATCCAATCCAGTCTTGATCATTCTCAATTCGTATAATAGGCATATGTACTGAACCTTTTCCTCTTATAATATTTATATATTTTTCAGGTATATCCGATATTAAAGACAACTAAATTGAAATTGTTCATTGAATTTTTTGTAAGAAATGTACAACAGTCTCAATTTACTTACTTTTTTCATCATTTCTTCTATAGTTGTTTCATCTAATACGATTTCTTGAGGTGGTCCAAGATGAATTTTTGAGATAAAATTTGTCCAACGTCGAACAAATATAATGACTTGATTGCTATTGGTAACTGGATCCTTATCAGGTAACTCTTGTACAATCATCTCAAATTGCGAATAATATTGGAAATCCTTAAACTTTTGATGATCTAAAAGTACTTTTGAAGGCGACACGAAGCACTTTTCCCTTAATCGACATCGTTCGTATGGTATTTCTATGTTATATCTTCTTTTCATTTCTGCAAGAATTTCTTTCTTCGCCTGTCCGATAGTCATATCTTCCGAAACAATCCATTCGAACAAAAATTTGCCCTATAAAAAATGAAAAATAGAAGCACTATTATTTAAGCAAAGAGGAAAAATGTTTACAAAAATATCTTAATAATTTGGGTATTCGTACCTCGGCCGAGTCAAGGGAAAATTGATGTAATTTTACTGTAAATTCACCATTACGTAAAGCCCGTCCTATTTCTATCCAAAGTTTTTCTCCATCTTCATAAGAAACAAGTTGACTAAGTAAACAACTACACTCTGATTCACTACATTCATCAAAGTAACGACAAATTTTAAAATATTCTGCGGGTACACCAACGTATGGCTCTAAGTTTTTCTTCAAAGTATTGAATATCATTCTTTTATCCACTAATACTTTCAAAACTATGACCAAAGTAATCATCATTAAATATCTTTGCAATTTCGAATATTTCATAAAACAAATTTAGGATACATACATTTTTCATTATGATTCGTACATGGAGTGGCTTTAAAATAATACTCTGAATCGTCGATAATATTGTCCCAGTTTTCGAGTCCAACCTGATTTAACATTTTAATAGCTCGATTACTTGTACTCGATGAAAGATATGGTAATTGAAAGTTTTCGTCTCCTGGAGCATCTCCAACTAAAGTTTTGTCACTATCACTGAGACTACTGTCTTCGCTATTACTTTGTTCAGGAGTATGCCACTCTTCGCCCTCCCCTAACTGTGGACTTGTATTTTTTATTGAAGCATCTTCAACAAGTTTTCCGCTCTTTAAAGTCTCGTTACATTTTGTACCATTATCTCGAAGCGTTTCAGTAATGCTCGCTTTGGGTGGGCTGTCAGTTACAGGTTTTTCTTTATCTTTGTTTACTTCTTCTAACATTGGAATATTTAATTCTTCCAACATTTCTATATTCGGCAAAATGTAACATCATGCAATTATAATTTTAGTAAATATCATATTAATTTTAACAGAATTATGTTTATCGCTTACCTTTGCTTGGATTAGGAGGTAACTTTATACGTAACGTTATAATGTTTTCTAACTGTTCAGCAATGCCAGATATTGTTGTTTCGAAGTAGGATTTATTACACTCGGCATCATACGAAGTACATACGAAAACTTTAATCAAGTTATAAAAGTCTGCGACTGCTAATATAGCATCGTCGTTCTGTACAAGTATCGCATCTGTTCCGTGTTTTCGTATAACTAACTTCATGTCATCCGGATCCATATTAAACATTGTTCCTACTACTTGCTTATATTCTTTCACTGTTTGCGTAAACGAACCTCGTACAGTTTGTGGCCCTTCAATGAGCTTCTTTCTAGCTACATCGACGACGTACACTTTAGTTACAATACCTACCAAATAACAAAGAAATATTATTTTTCATCTTATTGATAGCACGTAGGTGCATACGTAAAATTAAATACATACCACCTCGTAGATGTGGCTCGAATTTTTGATCTTTATCACGTATTTCTAATAGTAAACTATAACGAGTCACTCGATTACCCCAAATACTTGCAAATGTTTCGTGTTCTCTACCTTCGTAACTAGTCATAATTAAGTCATTGTTGTGGTCGTAAGCAACTAAACGACACTGATTTAAGCTCACCATTCTTTCTAAGCAAAAGTTCTCATAAACATACTTCGTCGTTTCAGCCCAAGTGGCATTAGGCGAGAAGGAAAGTCTACAATGTAATTTTTTATCTTCGTTAGGATGCTGACAATATACTTTTACTCTGGCCAAATCTCTTTCACGACTCTTTCTATCATTGTCTTCATTCTCCTTCATTTTTTTCAATAATTCCTAAAGTGGAATAGTATATGCAATATTACAAAAGCACGATATGAATATTACATTTTGCATTATACTACTTTTCCTTACCTGTATATGTTTTGGAAAATCTTGCACTTGCATGGGCAAAGTATTACGAATAGGATCAATTTGTCTATACATGAGCATGTACGCATTAGTACTGCTATAAGCTCCACTAAAATATGACCTAGTTGAACCACCACCATACGTTTTTTGAATATCATCGTGAGTTATCTGTAATATAACTATATGTACAAATACTATTTTTTTAAAAGCATTGTATAACGTTCTCAAATACCTGGGTTACATTCTGATCATTAAAACAGAACCATTCATTCGTTCTAAAATCTTTTATATAAGCATAATAATGACCACCGCTAGCACTACCGCTATGAATCATAATTGAAAACAATTCATAATTATAAGGTCCTTTTACATTATTGCTACGATCTTTTTCATTTTCATGATTATGCACAGTGCAATTTGATGTTGAAGGTCCATTACTCATATCTATGCCTAAAAATAATCTATGCTTAAAAATAAACTACTTAAATAAATGTTAATTATAACATATACATAATGTGTGGAATCAATATACCTTCATCATCATCCTGGTCGTGATTTGTTGAATGATTACTATTAGGAAGACTATTTTCACAAGGAGGACAATCATCATCTAATGTACCACTATCTGTTATAGAATTATCATCGCATTTCGCTAAACCAATATTTTCATCAATACTCGGAGATTCTTGATTTGGCATAGAAGCAATAAAAGAATTTAAATTTAATATATCTGGAAAAGTAACCCTAAAATTAAAAGTTTAGTATGAAAGTATAAGACTAATAAAAAAACTGTAAACAACAATTTATAATACACTTACTTATCATTAAGCTTAATTCTGTGGAACGTTTTGAAATCAAAATCGAATCGTTTAAGATGAAGTGTCAGAAGATAGGGAAATTTTGTAAACTTTAATCCTTTATGAGCATCGCATTTTTTATTACATTTTTCACAATGATATTGATTACTTCCTTCCAAAATTTCATGTTGGACAAATGCTCTTAAAGCTTCTTCCTATTATGAATATACATATTTATATAAATTTAATTCAGATATTGAAATATAAAATTATACAGAGTGATTATAAAAATTGGCATCAAACTTCAGGAGTGTATAGTATTCGTCAAAAGAAGTTTTGATAAACTTAAATTCAAGAATCATATTGAGACTTTTCTGTTGATTTTGATGAGCACATTTGACTTGATGTTTCTAAAGTTTGGCATCAACTTTTACAAATATTTTGTGCAAACTTACCACGCTTGTATATGCCACATTACTTCCAAAAGGTCTTACTGGTAATGGTATATCAAGAAAAGTATCTTCCCTTGATTTTTCAGTACTACACTCGAGACATTTAACATAATCAATCATCTTTCCTAACAATATGAAAATTAAATTAGAAACTCTTTTCTAATGTACTTAAATATTTTAAATATATATACCTTCATAAAGTCTATTTATCAAATCAGCCTGTTCTGTATTTTTAAACTTTTGTTCTAATGCATCGAACATAACTCTACAAAGTTCTTGAATATCATGTTGTTGCCAGGCCTCTGTTGAATCCCAACCAAAACTCTTTGTTAGTGCTGTTGTTTCTACTGCCGATTTTGTCGATGTCTATAAATACAAATATTTATTTTTTTATTAAATATTTTTACACAATCATACTGTCATTAACCATAGAAATGTTTATACTTGTAAATTTAAAAATAATTTCTGTAATTGATATGGGATACTATTAGCTTCATCTTTTTCTGATCCTTCTACATATTCCCAATTATACAATGCATTTCGAAATTCAGGAGTCATATATAATGCTTGTAATAAACTATTTAAGTAACATGTCATTGCTTGATTGACTAAACCAACATAGCCTTAAAAAAGAAATATACAAATATTGAATAGTAATACGTATTTTATCATGAAAACATAAAGTAAATATTACTTACATGTTTCAGACTTAATGAGACTTTTAAAATCAACATTATTATCTTCACCCCATACTGATGAATGATTGGGAGATGGTGGCGGAGGATTATATGCAGTCTGACGGCGCCATTGTTTCTGCAAAATATCTGTTGGATCCATAACTAAAAGTGTGTGCTTGTGCTCAGTTGATGATTCTCGATCGAAAGAAAAATCCACACCAATTTCTGACATTGTTTTATCTTTCACTTCAGATAAATCGATCTAATAGTAACAAAACAACTTTAACTTCTACGTGAACAAAACAGTAAACTGTTGATGAATGACTGCATTAACAATAGGACAAAATGGGATATAATTACTAACCAATTTCCTGCCTGATAATAAATACAACTTAAAACTGTCTGGTTGTATTTGACAATGCTCTTCAATATGAACATAAAGATCCTCACCACGGGTAGATTCATGAAGCAGAAGTCTGTCAGCAGTAAAAATCTTATTTTTAACTCCAGATAAATTGCATTGAATGAAACATATTTGACCTGCTCTACAAACCATGATCTGTAAAAAAATTAAACAGAATATATAACATTTGAATGAAATTTCCATTTAAAAAGAACATGTATTAAATATTAATGAAAGTGCAACATAGTATCCTATATACATTCTAAAGAAATTATATAATTTAGTCATTTCAGCTTATACAGCATCAATTGTTATTTAGTTCCTTAAAAAAGGAATATGTTATTTTTAAACAAATATATATTAATTAGAACGTGTTCAAAGGTGTTTTTAATATACATCAAAATTATTAATCAACCAAAAAAAAAAGACTAAAGTATTATCATAAATGTATGAAAAAATAATTACAACATTACTTTCAATTATCAAACATAATATTTAAAGATAATGTTACAAATAGGATCAGTAATTTTCAGACAAATAAAATTGGCATTACGCCATACTAAAGGTAGAAAATGAGCAAGATCTACGCAACGCATTGAGATACTACTCTGCTCAGTATGACACAGTAAGGAAAGCCTATAGAGCCTCCAGTTATATTTAGAATGTCTAAACGAAGACTTGGAAAATGGCTCTCTTCTCCGACATCAGTATTCCCCCTTCTTTCCCTCTTTCTTCGTCACTCTATTGCTACTTCCTTATTCTACTAACTTCTCTTTCTTTTTTTTTTTCTTTTTTTCCCGTTTCATATGACTGCCAAATAAATGAAAGCGAGTTGTATTAACTTAGAAAAAACTATGCTTAATGGAAAGTTAAAAAAAGCAAATATAACTTTGCTACATATGGAATAATATTTCATGAATATAGTGCAATGTTATAATCTTTTGTTAAACAAAGTTGTAGTCACTTTTAATACTTACTGGCAATATATATACGTTAGAGTACAGCCCACATATACCTCTTTATTGTTTCAATCTAAAAAGATTACAAAAACAACTTGAAATTACAATTAATATTCCTTTGAGTCCAACATTTTGGAAAACTTTCAAAACTAACATTTTTAACTTGTAACTTGTTGTATCAAGTTACATATATATATGTGTAATAAATATGTTTAAAATATCATATGATATATACATATATGTATGTATATATGTATGATACATATGTATCACATGCATACATGAACATACACATATTTATATACATGTATACACGTATGCACACAAACATACATACATATATCATACATACATAACACATACACATACACGCGTGCGGACACACAAATGCGTATGCAGTATTGAATTATTACGTATTAAATTACATTTCACCAATAACTTCATTCATCAAGTTATTTGAGTATTACTACAGCCGCTGAAAGTAGCGATAAAAGTCAACATCTTCTTACTTTTAAACACAAACAAAACGACTATTCGTTCTTTTCGTATACAAAAAAAAAGAACTACGATTTTCGTACGAACGAGGAATCGAACTTAACCGTTCCAATCGTTCCGCGGACTAATTTCGCACGAGCAATTTGGTTTTAAATGTCGTCGCGTAACAGAACTTTTTTTTTTTCTTTTTTTTTCTCCGCTCAATTGAAACAAAACATACTGTAAACAAGTCACAAAACGGAGAATCTACGAAACGCCGGAGCAACGAAAATATACGTATTCTTTCTTTCTTTTTTTTTAATTCTCACAGTTTTGTCACCGGTTGCGCGTTTGCGTTGCAACGACCAACAGGCAAAAAGCGGACTGCGTTAGCGCGGTCGTGGACGGACGTGTTTACGCGATGAAGAAGGCGACTGGCCAGACGAGCGAAAATCAGGCGCGCAATAACTCAGGAGATCGGAATGCGCTCTCGTGCCAGTGGTGCCGAGTTAGAACGGGCTTTTTTTCCATTTCAACGACGACCGTAACGAGAGATCGTTGCCCACCACTCGGGGACGATATCGGGCGGCCTAATGGAAACGGAAACATTCAATTGATGCCCAGTCATGTTAACTGATCCGGCATTAACGGGAACAAACGTAACAAGAACATTTCGTGAAATGGCCGGCCAAATACTTCTCTGTTCCTATTTCAATCTCAAACTATCAAAGCGGCTTGTACCTGAACGACTTGCGTTTCGAATTCTGTGTTAGTCATTCTCAGATCTGTTTCAATCACGTGACGGGCGAGCCGATGTACTTCTCTCTCGTACGTCGGATATAGAAATTCCAGAAGCGACACTTGATCCCTTACCGATATCACTGAGAGACATGTGCGACGTTCACTTTACGCCATATTTTCTACATAACACAGTTTGGCACTGCCATGTAACGATGCCAGTGAAAAGGCATGAGGCATAGAATAGACATAACCTAGACGGGAGATCCAATGCGTTTTCTTAGCATTCAGCTTAACTTGCCAGTTTTTGCCCAGTATACTTTTCACCTCTAGCATCACTAGCAGTGTGATTTCCAATTGCAATAAATCTCAATCCTAGAATCAAAAAGATAAAAATGCAGAATCCAATAAGTTGCGGTATGTCGTCTTGTCCCGCGAAATGGTTCTAGATAAATGCGTTTCGACAGGTGGCAGCACCTCGCCTCTCCTCCTCTCCCCAGTCCTTCGGTAGACAAGAAAAGTAATAGTGTGCAACAAATATATGCGTCACGTGTCTGACAAGGATGGCGATAGCGCTTAAGTCCAACGTTCCGTCGTTACGCGGCGCTACTGTTTACCAACGTCCGTGAATCAATCAATTTTTATTTACGAAAAAAAAAGTAATTGACAAGATTAATTTGTAATTTCTTTCTTTTTTTACAATCACATCTTCCTAATTGCCGACAGCCAATCGTTTTCTTCTTATATTCATATATTTGTCAGACATGCGAAACGCATGTGCACGAACTCCGGATTCAACTATCGATAGATCGAAACGTTTGTTCGATTGGCGTTTAATTTATCGTAAATCGTGCGAAGAGCCTGAATTGAAAGTGAACCCGAAATAAAAGTATTAAAAAGTAATCGACTTTAAAATATACTATGAAAGAGTATATTTAAGTAATATACTATGAAATATAATATGTTGTGGAAACATTCTAGTGTATCATAAAACACAGCGGAGAGAAACATTCTAGTATATTATAAAACAGCGGAGAGAAGGCTGTCGATGACAGTTCGAGCGGCTTTCGGAACGCAGGTAGAATTGTTGAGCGACCGTAGCGCTATTCGCATTGTAGCAATATCAATGCATACCAGTCTATGATATATCTGCGATGGTGTATCAGTCGCCATAGAGCTCATAAAATTGCTCGAGGTACTCGATGAATTTCGGGTAAGTTGGCACGATAATTTTCGTCGATACGACGACTATGAAAACCGGAATTCGACGTTCCACTTGGAAGTTGGAATGATATTTATAAAAAATATTTCTTTCTTACAGACACCGCTTGCGAATGACCTTTTTCTGAATATTATAGGACTGAACCGACTAATTCTTTTTTTTTTTTTGCACACACAGAATGAAACATAGATCAACGATAGACGAATACTCTACGTAAAATTCTTCTCCCCTCGGCGATCACAGAATTCGCATCGTTAAAGGCTCATTTCACGCTTTCAAGATTATAACATTGGAATTTAACATGTCGATTTATATATGAAACTGACAGTTCGTGATTGTTTGAAATCAAAAGATCTTTGCTTCTTTTGCGTGCATTCGATGAATGAGACCTATCACTGTTGTATCACTTCTGTTACAGGTATTCCAAAATCTTCCTCGTTTCCAATGAAGCTCATTTTACATAACAAATGACAGATGGATGAAATTCAGTTTTGCAAAGCCACTTTTACTTCCACTGTATGATCAGACGGTCAGAATAGAGTCTTGTTTATCAGTAACAGAACACTAACAGCCATCAAGATGAACATCAGCTCAATAAGCATAGGTGATCTCTTCAACTTATTGGAATCCAATAAACTCGCGGAGGTAGAAGAAATAAAAAAGATATTTCATGATTTTTTTTTATCCAGTAAGTAAAGTTACGAATTTGAAAGTACCTGGAAGTGATCCTCTCTTTCAAGTCAATGATCTCTTAAATTTTTCAGCAAAAGACAATTGGCTGATAAATGGTCTTTTCGATTATTATTTGTCTACAAATTCTTTGAGAGCTGTTGAAATATTAACTGGCATTCGTGATCCACACGACAAGCATCTCTTAGACCGCTTGTCCGAAGCCCTTTCCAAATCTGGGAGTAGCAGCCAAAAAATTCAAACCCTCACTTTGTTGGGTCATATTGCCCGTCGTCAGCCAACTTGGTTATACAAGCTTGCCAGCCATACTTTATTTCGGGATTTACTTAAATTACTAAAGGTGAAGTTCAGTTTTTAGCAAAGTAACAGGAAAATACATTGCATGAACAATAAACTTTTTAATTGATCTGTCTTTTAGATGGAGGTGGATATGTTGTCTCTCATGAGTGCGCTTCTACTTTTGGTGATGTTATTACCTATGTTACCTGCTGCTTTAGGGCCGTACCTCTCAGAAATTTTCGAAGTATTTGGTCGATTAGTCTCTTATTATTATCATCATCAATCGTCATCCGTGTTTTCATCTCCTATGCATTTTACTTCAGCAACAGGGACAATAGATAAAAATCACTTATATTTATTACATCTGCAAGTAAGTATCATTATTTTTTTTTGTGCAAAAAAGAAAAAGGGTAATTGATATTTCTTGAATTTCTTGTAGATGGGCCTGTATAGTTTATTTCACAGATTGTATGCCATGTACCCTTGCAACTTCATTTCATATTTGAAACAACAACAACGAGATCAACCGGCTACTTTTATCCATACAATTAGACCAATGCT
The DNA here is from genome assembly GCA_036937485.2 of Tetragonisca angustula. Classification (NCBI taxonomy): domain Eukaryota; kingdom Metazoa; phylum Arthropoda; class Insecta; order Hymenoptera; family Apidae; genus Tetragonisca; species Tetragonisca angustula. The sequence continues at coordinate 405,156 of JAWNGG020000120.1, read as the reverse complement.
AGATTCAGTGCGTATGCACCCTTTACTTGTTACTGCATCTAAAGACACTGAGATCTCTGCTGCTAGGTACAGTTTATATCGCGAAAAGTAATGATGATTTAGAGGAAGTATTTTGTGTTTATTGTTCATCGTATATCTGTTATTTTTTAGATGGAAAAAGATGGAGCATCATGATGTTATGGCTGAATGCGATCGTTTTACATTGGATAAATATCGAGAAGAAGTATTTCGTACCGCAAACTCACGTTCCACGCCACCCTTAGGTTTGCAAGTTTTGTTAAAATATATATGTGTAGTTATAAATATACAAATAGTTATGCAACTAGTACATTTTCTAGATTACTCTTCTGCGTGTACTCCAATAAATATCAGTGGAGGAATAGCGTCATCAGAGATCAGCAATGGCGAAGATGATACATTCTGGTCACCGAGTATGTCAGTGCCACCACATAGTCCTCAGTTTCCAGTTACATCTCATGAACAACGATCTGCTCCATCAACACCTAATAATAATAAAAGCGGCACATCTCCACCGGAAGCTGCAGTCGAAGCCACTCCAGAAACAACTCCTGTTAAGGTATACCTAAAGGCTTCCAAAAATGAAGAAAATATATCGATACAGTGTTTAAAATTCTATGTACAGGATCTACGAAAAATGTCAACGAGGCAAGTACCTACTGGTTCTTGCGCAGTACGTGCTCTTACTGCATTTGGTAATGGCACAGTAGGACCAAATTCACGACCATCTACACCAATCCCTTTAAATCCATCTGTATCTGGTTGCGTAATTGGAAGTGGAGATACAAATAATGCACATGGATTTATTCCGCACAAGCTAAGTAAACTTATCGCAGATAGACAAACGATCAATCAACAAAGATCGTCCATCAACGTTGATGAAGATGGAAGATTTTCGGAAATGAATACACATCAAAATGGGAAAAATGATTCTTGGCAAGAAGATCAAGAGGTTCTGTATTTTTTATATTTTTGTATGTAAGGATATTATGTATTAACAAATATTGGTAGACATGTTTCCACAACGTTGCATTGTGCAGGTTTTAGAAATTGTAAGCTCTCAAACTACTGGAAAATTCGAAAATTCGAAATATGTCGAACAACAAGAACATCATAATGAAAAAATGCAAAATGCTTTTGCAGATTTGTCACAAAAGGTTTATCACCTACGTTTGTATTCTCAAAGTCAAGCTTCGACACAACATTTAAATTTGAATTCTCTTTGCAAAGTAAGACATCTTCATAGTGATTTGTATGTTTAATATATGTTATGAGAAAAAAAAAGAAACCTTAGCACGATGAAAATATATATTTACAGATTCGAAAAAGCAAATCTTGCCCAGATATCAAAATTCAGAGACAAATTAGTAATGATAAAACAGATTCGGTAAAAATAAGGAGGAAAAAATTAGAAGATACGGGAACTCAGACGTTCGATTTACTTCCATACGAAGATTTATTGCTAGGAATTCTGGAGCAAAAGACGCAAATCAATTTACAAAAACGTTCTCTGCAAGATACCGAATTTAGATTATCACCAACTGCAATGCTTGATCGTTATGTCGAAGCTTGCACGCATGGTAATAATTATTTATACAAAATGAGTTAATTCAAGAGCTCACTAACAAATCTTGTCGTAAACCAACAGAAATTTGAATTAAGTATTTCTCTTCGAAGGAACTAACAGAATTAAGCAGAAACAAAGAAAAGAGAATGGTGGAGAAGACGAACTACCAGAAGAAGATACTTTCGACAGCGAATGTACGACTCGGTTACTACAACTTATGCAAATGCAATTGCAATTCGAACGGCACCGTAGAGAGGTTCATGCTGAACGGAATCGACGACTTCTTGGCAAGCTGAGGGATTCTCGTGCGTTAGAAGAACATAATTATGCTTTGGTCAGTTGATATTATTTGTTTGTTAACTTTTAATTCTTGCCGTTGTTAAATATGAAATTCTTATCACGTAGACTGATCGTTTAAAAATAATGGAGAAAGAAGTGGAGAGCTTAAAAACTGAATTAGAGCGTAAAAAGAAAGAAACTTGTCAAGCTGAGGACAAATACAAAGATGCATTGCATCACTGGCAAACAAAGGTAATACCTATAAATTCTATTGACTTTATTATTAATAGAAATTCATATAATAATGTGGTTATAACAACATCAGTGTGTAGAAGAACAACGACAGAATCAGATATTGAAGGAACGTCTCGAATCTATCGAAGTTAAATTGAAGAACGAGCAAAAAAAGGTAGCAGACTGTGAACAACGAATTCAGTCCACAGAAGCTTCTTTATTCGACGCAGGCCATCAATTAAGAGTAGCTTTAAAAGCTGCAAATCGTAGTAAAGAATTAGAGCGCACTCTCGATTCTGTACAGAAGAAATTTCTTCTACTTGGCGAGGTATTATTTTAAATTATGTATGTATATCTTTGCACGAGATATATTGAATTTATTTTTACATCTAGGCACAAGCGAAATTACAAGAAAGTACATCTGGTCTTTCACCAACGACAAAGCAAGAAGTAACACAAATACAAAAGTCATATGCAGAGGAATTAACTAGTGAGTAAATTTTATTATTTATTTACAAACAATTATGAAAATATGTTAAAAATAATGTATATTAATATTTGCGTAGATTTACGGCGACAATTAGAGTCACGAATATCTCTCGTAGAAGCTTTAAAGATACGTTTAACTGAATTAGAGAACAAAGAAGCACGAAAAGAAGCGCAACTCGTAGAACTGCAACGGCTTTTACAAGAAACAAAAGATCAACATGAAGCTGAATTGGAAGCCGTTGTATCAAAATACAAAGCACAAGCTGAGATAAACCTTCTTCTTGAAGGCCGTATACTTGAACTTCATGGAATATTAGAGGCAGCAACTTGTAATACTACTGTAAACAATCTAGCTTCTTCAGCATCGCCTAAAGAAAGATCACCTCCATTGTCGGCTAGTTTAGCCTCTTCTAGTGAGGGAAGTCTTGCCTTTATTCATTCAGGTACTGGAATTATAATGAATGACTGCTGTGATACCGCAGGCGAAATTTCTAATCTTCAAGCTATCGTCGAACCTGTACCAAGCCAGGCTACTTCACCATCTCGTCAGAATCAACAAAGACGAATTCCTAAACAAGACTAACGCTACGCAAATCTGACCACCGAGTCTTTTCGCATGCAGCTATTCCGTTTTGCACGCGTGCAACTGTTATCCAGTGATGTGGTATTAAATCAGAAGAAAGTTATTTGTAGCTTTTTATCGACATATTATGCAGAATTCATAAAAATATTATTATCGCGTGATTTCGATAAATAATTGAAAATATACTGGTAATTAATAAAATTACTAGCATGGAATGATTTCACTATTAAGAAATGAATTCACAATGAATAAATGGTTGAGATATTTTGTGAGCAATTTTATATGTCTCAACTAAACACATCCTTGCATTACTTCCCTTCAATATCTACGGATGATAGACATTTTACTTTCATTTATAAATTCTATCAGTGAATTTAAAAAGAAATTACTTCAATATAAAAAAAATGAATATATTACAGCATAATAAATTTTTAATACAATAATTATATAATACTGAATAATCAATTTATCTATAAGAATAAAACAAATTTTTTAACAATTAAAGTGCCTAATAATATTATACGAAAAATATATATATTTTATTACATTCAATTAAAGTCATCATATTTAAGTAAACAATGAATATATCAATTGTCTAAAAAAAACGCTGTCGTTTTTATTTTATTAGTAAGTTTGTAATTCACGACTCATAGTCATAAGAATAGCATCATCTGGGTTAGAGTAATTTGCCAAATCTGGAAAACATCAATAAAGAGAACACTTTCTTCAATTGAAACAACCGTTGATAAGTACCTAAAATTATTTTGATCATTATTTATGTATCCACATTACTCACGATTGTGGCCCATGTGTATCGACGATGTTTTAAATTTTCTTAGAAACAATTGAATAAGCCAGAAGCAAGTTAGCCACAATAATGCTCCTATTGAAAATGCTCTTAATGCTACGACACTACCATACTTGTTTATTAACCATCCACATATTAAACTACCACTTGATACTCCTGAAAATAATTATCAGCACAGAAATTAATTATTTAAAATAATTAAATAATCAATTGACCATTACTGACCAATTCCTTCGAATATTGCACCAATGAATCCTTGTATAGTAGCTTTGGTACCAGGTGGTGTTACCTTATCACCATATGATACCATTGTAGGCCAACAAAGTCCTAAAGTAGGTCCATGAAGTATTTCAATAACTAAAAACCACCATAGATTTGATACAATACTGTATGCCATAAATCTGAAAAGATAGTGTAATTATTAGTAAAAAGTTAAACTAGGAAATTAGGAAAAAATTTTATTATTTACCTGATTGCGTATACCAATAAAACTAAACTCATAACATTTACATGACCCAACTTTTGTAAAACAGCTCCCGAGATAAAATTAAATGGTAATTCTCCTAGGAAACATTGTACGCCTGTCATAAGACCTTGTAAAGTTTTCAGCCATGTTATTTGTGAATTACTTGCTAAATCTTCAGTATACCAAAATAGAAAATTCCACACTACGCTAGTACACATTCCAGCACCTATGCACCACCATCCAAATGCCAACACATTACCCTCTTTAAGGATAGTGAGTAGTTCCCATAATATTGAAGGTTCATCCTCAGAGTATTCTGGATTTTTCTGTAATGATACTGCTTTCTCCCATTACCTGGCAATTTTTTTTATTCTTTTGATAAGTAAGAAGTATCAAACTTCTGTACTAAACATTCCTCTACATATAAGATTATACATAATAAAAGAAGTTTTACCTTCCTTAATGTTGCGGACACAATGATATCGAGAACCATAATGACCAACATGATATAAAATATACAAGTATAATCTTTTTGTAATTTTCCTTCACTAAATAAGTCTACCAAATATCCCGCGCTTATTCCAAATATACCAAAACCAATACTGCCCCACATCTTTTGTTTCCCATATTCCTTTCTTCTCTCGTTTCCTATGATATATATATATATATATATATATATATATATATGAACATGAAAAACATATTTAATTAATGTATATAATACTAACCAAGGAGATTAAAACATATAGCATCAGCTATGCTGACAACAACTGCCATTCCAATCCAACTAATTATAGTTGCCAACAGAAATGAATAAAACTGATATGTTGTATTTTCTGTGGAATTTTGAGCAACATTAACATCATGTAACAACTGATTAAAGGTGGCATTATTATGACACGTAACTAAACATGATGTTTTCACATAATTTTCACAAGTTGGTTTATATGGTATATTATCTAAAAATTTGACAGTAAAACTATGTATGTATATGCAGTTGTTTATCTGCAAAATAAAAGATTTAACCATATTTCTCTTTACAAAAAAAATATAAGAAATTATATGTAAAATATCTTACATAAAGATCATGAAACATATCAAATATTACGGTAAAATTAAACGTATCGTTATTTAAAATAGAGGTTGAATTTACTAATTCACAAAACTGAGGTACTTTCCAATATAAGCATATTTCGTTATAAAATTCTTTTGAGGCTTTACATGATGCCTAGAAAAAAATACATAAAATATAAATTAATCATATCTAATGTACTAAAAATAAAATGAAATATGAAACTGTCATACTTGACATGATACATTTAAGTGAACAGTCTCTGTTATCACATTATTTATAATTTTTTCAGGGAATCTGTTTTTTGAACATATTTCTATAGATGCATCACCATTGCAAGTAAGTTGAACATTTGCACTATTCTCTACTTCCGGTATAAAATATATGGAAAACATAGCTATTGCCACAACAGCTTGAAACATTAAAAAAATCATTTTATGAATTTTGAATTTGTCAGCTAATGCTCCGAACAAAGGTTTTGCTACTAAGCCAGAAATTGGTAATATTGTGTATATAGTGCCAGTTAAGAAAGCAGTGAAGCCTAACTGTTTTGCTATTGTTGGCAAAAATGGTACTATTGGTCCAGTAGCTGAAAAACAAAAGATACAGTTATATATAATATTTTGTAAAATATGACATTTAAAATATAATATAATTACCTGCATTGAATAAAAAATAATGTGTTTTTATTGGTAACAATTCCTTATTTATATTTCCCAACATTTTGGAAGTACTTGCGCCGAGCAATAAGTTAGAAATATAAATTACAATCTGCAAATAATAGAAATTTCTAAAGAATTGTTTGTTCAGTAACGTGTAAAATATGAACAGATGTTAATTAACGTTGACTTTATCAAAGTTTTTCATTAATTTTGTACTAATTTGAATATTTAATTTTAATAGATTAATTATTTTATATATACAATTGAGACGTATACTGATACTGAACGTTATGTAATGTGTTTATTAGCAATCACTTTTCACATTATATCTATTACAAACTGCCTAAATTTTTTCCTGCATGTGCACTTCGTTCTGAAGCTCTTCACCGTCTAACAGATACTAGTTTTATTTGCTGTATCTGCAATTTTCGTCATCTAAATGATAAAATGTAGATATCAGAGAAATAAAACTCGTAGATATCATATTCACATTCTTTTTGAATTATTATGTTTCATTATGCGTATATGGATTCTGGAGGTTAAATTTCTGCAATTATGATACTAGTTACCAACTAGTATGTATTATTACAGACATAGATTGCACCTCGTCTGTGTTATGTGTTGCAAGATTGCCCGCGCTTATTAATTAACATTTTTTAAACATCTCTGCAAATTTGTAAATTTGTTGTAAATTTTCTATATTGCTAGAATAAGAAAAAATTTATCGTAAACAATACGATAATAATGCATATATTACAGTCATAATATAAATGGATCGCACCAGAGAAAATTGTTGTGCTGGAATTAAAATCAAGACTTTAAGTCGAAACTTTAATAACGATTAATCAGTTGCTGTTAATGCTGTTAATGTAATCGATTGGAAGACATAATATTAACATGTATCTTTATTCGATAGAAACTGTTGTAAGCTTAAAAAATATGTAACACAATATTCGTGACAATAGAATTGTGAATCGAATAGATCACATTTATATACAATATATATATATATATATACTGTTCGAAAAGTTTGTAGCAAAACTTAAGGAAGATTTAACAAGAATTAAACTTTTCATCATTTGTAACTTCGCACGAGTCTCTCCTCGTGAAAAATTTTTCAATTTTATTTGGTAACGAGTCTCTTCAAATATTTAATTCCTTGACTGTTTAATGTTCAATTTATTTATAATAAAAATGTTACGAACTTTTTAAACAACTCGAATATATCACGACCTTTTTAAAAACAAATACAACAAAGAATAGGAAAAATTACGGTAGTAACCTACTGTTTAGTGTCACACTAAATGGCCAAGATCTTCGGTAACTGACCACTAGTATCTCTTACATATCTATAACCAACTATAAAATCACAATCCGTAGCCAATTAATGAAATACTTTTACATACGAAAGTACAAATAAGACAAATTTGTAACAAACTGTGCTTTAATCTGTCAGATACATTTACAATATACATTTACAATATATGTATATATTTATAAGATTTTAATATACCGCTTCCTTCCGTTTTCTTTTAGCAATAAGGTGGGTTAATGTATGATTGCGGTGTATTACACTTTGTTTCGTCCTCGTTCATAAGATACAACACATACTCATGCTCGTTCGCGCATACACACGATATGTGCATACATACATCTTTCATTCTTCATTATGTCTCTACGATTTCCTGTTGTATTTTTCTCCTTCTTATTCTTCTTTTTCTTCCTCTTTTTTTTCTTTCTTTTAATCTACCACGGACGACTCTACAAGGTTTTCAACTTTGCAGATCTTTCTTTACATCGAGCACATCGTCTATGAAGGATATGTATTTTATATACAAAGAAACAAATGTTCTAGCTCACGCGCTAACGAATCTATATATTCTACATAAGATACACCAGCAACAGTGCGCTCGATATCGTACAGAAATCTTTTAAAAAATCAGACGCCACATATGTACGTATACACTCTAGGTTTCTTGCGTGTCTAGTAAATTTCTTCATCTTTCCATTTTAGTCGATCTAAAACAATATATATTCCACAGGCGAGATGAGCACGGTTATAAACGTGGACCATCGTAATCTTCTTTTTTTCTTTCTTTTCACGCGAAAAAATCAACTATCGAGTAATCTGTATCTCAAAGAGCAGATCGAGAAAGAAAAAAAGGGGGGACATCATCGAGAGCGCAATAAATAGAGGAACTTTTGATAGAAGGTTACTTCCGGCACTAGCGACTCAACTTACGTCTAAGCTGTCGGCTAGTCATTAGAAAAAAAACTATCAAAAATTCCTACAATAAAGTAGGCTTATCCTTTATATACATATGACTACATAATAAATTACCCACTTTAAAGGTAAATTCTTTTGTTTCTGTTACACCGTGTAAAAGTGTCAAAGATCCGTACAGTATTGATAAAAAAAGAAAGAAAAAAAGAAAACAGAAAAGGAAACAAATGCGAAAAGTAAGAAAGACGAGCCGATGAAAAGGCCAATCTGTTACTGATTTTGAAAAGCATTAAAAAAAATCCGCTATTCGCTAGTCAATCGTTAAAACAATACTCATAAAAGGAGAGAGAGTTTTTTTTCTACCATTTGATGTTTTCCAGTTCGTAATGTTAAGGGATACGATAATCAAAACGTTCTTCGATCCTTATCATCACAGTACCGAGATTGTCCTTCGAAAAAACGATAAAAAAAAAAGAAAAGAATGATGTCAATGGTTAAAAAATAAAGCAAATAATCGAAAATTATATATCCGTTGACGAAAAATAAATAAATTCTTTCGTTCAAAAAAGTTAAAAAAAAAAAAAAATCTTCGCGAGTCTACTATAACAAGGACCCTAATTCTTGGTCACATCGATTAAAGGAAAGAAACATCGGTGTCGTTTCTTTTTTTTTTTTTCCGCCTAAAAGGAAGAAAGTTTTGATTACAGTGTTGCAGACGAAACGATATTTACAATAAAAACCTGTTTCATCTGACAGCGAACGAAACGACTTGATCGGCAAAACAAATATCTACCGTCGTTGTTCTCTCTCTCTCTCTCTCTCTCTGGTCAGAAATACCATTTCCTCGCGAGGACGGGGACGGTACATTCGCTAACGAAACGTCGTGTATAAACTTTCGAAAATGCTCGTTACAAAGATTTTAACGGCTAAAGCCAGGACGGTCGATGATGATGGGGTGGTGGTTGAAGCGCATACAGGGAGTGAATGTACTGTTGATAAGCGGTCGGGTCCATCGTCAAATTCGGCCCGTGAGGCGTTACGTATGCCGACACCGGTGGCCCGTAAGCTGCTGACCTCTGAGCGGAGTGAAGAAAAGGATGAGGCGGATAATTTCTCGGCGGTTGGTTGCTAAGCTTGTTGCAGGCTTGCTGCGTGGCATCCGTCACCGGCGGGACTTGTTGCTGTTGTTGTTGTTGCTGCTGCCTGAGCGCCATGCTGTAGTAACTATTGGGATTTCGAAACTCGTCAAGAAACGCGAACGCCGCCGCCGCGGCCGACGCGTCCTTGTCGTAGAAAGGCGAACTGGTCGTGGTGCTGGTCGACGCAGCGAAGTTAAAGGCACTCCCAGTTGGTGGGACCATGGTGGTGTTCTTCAGACCGATCGAGTCCGCCGACGTTCCCGTGTATTGAGGGAAACCAGGTATACCAGCGCTGGATTGTGGCTCCGTGCTGACAGCCGACGAGACGCTCGTCACGTTCTGTTGCTCTTGCTGCTGTTGCTTGCTCTTTCTGCTCTTCTTCGTTTTCGCAGGCGCCGACGTCGAACCACCGGACGTTTCCCCGCTCCTACGAGACGACGACGACGACGAGGACGACGACATCGATAGTATGCCCTGCGTGTTTTTCGCAGCTGCCGTCTGCAAACTTTGAAGCAAATTCAGGTCAAGTTCCGGGGCACCGGGAGCCGGGCTACGGGCGTATGCCAGGTGTTCCGATTTCGTCGGCGGTGGCCGAGGAATCGTCAACAATTGTTGCTGTTCCTTGCTCGTACGACCCACCAGACCTAGACCCAAACGGGCGTACGCTGGATTCGTTGCCACGGAATCGGCCAGGTTCCCGACGAACGCTGCGTCGAACTGACTAGCTGAAACTGTCTCCGGCTGCGGCAACGCCATTATGGGATCAAAGCCGAATTGCTCCTGGCCCGTTCTCGCTGCTGTTTCCTGCGTCAAGCCACGCGACGCTTCTGCGGACGATTCATTGTAAATACGTTTCTTCACCGGTGGCAGATTACTCGTCGAACTGTTCGCTGCCCCGCTGTTGGTTGCGCTCTTCGAACCAGCATCGAAGTAATGCGGGCTGGGGTACACCGGCCGGGAGTTTGGCATCGGATAACCAGACGATTGGAAACCACCAGGATAAAGAGACTCGTGCGCTGTCAGGTTCTGTTGGAACGCAAGAATCTGCGATTGATCCTGCGTCGACAGTTGCTCGCTCGTGTTCGACGTTTTGCTGAGGAACGACCGCTGCTGAGCATACTTCTGAGCGTTCAGAGAATTGCTAAGGTCCGTGAAACTAGGCCTCTCCTGAGACGACTGCTGCTGCTGCTGTTGTTGTTGTTGTTGCTGCTGTTGCTGCTGCTGCTGCTGCTGCTGCTGCTGCTGCTGTGGCGCCTGTTCCTGACCGCCGTGTGGTCTCGAAACAGACCTCTGAAGATCGACATTGGCGTAATTGTTGCCAAAGGTCGGTGGATATTGGTTCGGCGACTGATAAATCTGATGATTCGCGTTTAGGTTCAACGACGCTGCCTCCGACGGTGTAGCGAAAGTCCTTTGCTGCTCTGCGCTCGTCGGCTTCTCCGTGTTGCTGGACTTCAAATAATCCGCTCGGTGTTGTTCTGTATCGTTCAACGTTGACGACGCTGACGACTGAATGTACGAGTGGTTCTGTTTGTATCCGTGAGAGTAATTCAATGATGTCGACGTGGCCTGTGTGTATTCTTCCGCGACCTTTTGCGATTGCGGCTGCGATTGTTGCAGACTGTAGTTTGTACTTTGTTGAGGAGACGGCTGCGAGTAACTCGAAGGCTGTTGCGAGGACTGTGACGCTTGCTGCGACTTTTGCTGAGGCGAGGATTGGGAATACGTGCGAGTTTGCTGAGGCGATGGGGCCGGTTGGGTGTAAGTGTGCGACTGCTGAGGAGACGGCGATGGTTGCGAATAGTTGCGGGACTGTTGAGGTGACGGAGACGGTTGAGGATAGCTTCGGGATTGCGAAGGTGATGGCGACGGTTGAGAGTAATTGCTCGGTGGTGCTTGCTGAGGTGACATTTGCGAGTAATTTTGTGGCGTTTGAGGCGAGTGTATTGAATGTGAGTAATTCGCAGATTGTTGCGGAGAAGGCTGGGAATACTTGACTGGTTGTTGCGGCGACGGCTGAGAATACGGTGCATTCTGAGGCGAGGGTTGAGAATACGATGACGGTGGTGGTTGTGGAGAATGTTGAGGAAAGGTGTGAATTTGCTGAGGCGAAGGTTGAGAATAGTTTCGAGGTTGAGGCGACGGCTGGGAGTAGCCTGTGGTGAGAGGCTGAGGCGAGGACGACGTATAACCGGTTGAATGTGTCTGGGGCGATGGATGTGAGAAATTTGAAGGCTGAGATTGCTGAGGGTACACTGGAGGAGGTTGAGGCGATGGTTGAGAGTAATTGGAAGGTGGCTGCGGTGATGGCTGAGAATAATTTGCAGCTGGCTGCTGCGAAGGTTGAGAATAATTGGTAGGTGGTTGTGGCGATGGTTGAGAATAATTAGAAGGTGGCTGTGGCGATGGTTGAGAATAATTGGTAGGTGGTTGAGGCGATGATTGAGAGTAATTAGAAGGTGGTTGAGGTGATGGCTGAGAGTAATTGGAAGGTGGCTGAGGTGATGGCTGAGAATAATTAGAAGGTGGTTGAGGTGATGGCTGAGAGTAATTGGAAGGTGGTTGAGGTGATGGCTGAGAGTAATTGGAAGGTGGTTGAGGTGATGGCTGAGAGTAATTGGAAGGTGGTTGAGGTGATGGCTGAGAGTAATTAGAAGGTGGCTGTGGCGATTGTTGGGAATAATTTGATGGCGGTGGTTGAGGAGACATCTGGGAATATCCGGACGATTGCTGTGGAGATTGTGCATACGGCGAGTGTTGTTGCTGTGGAGATGGTTGAGAATAATTTGGCTGTGCTTGAGGAGAGGCCTGGGAATAGGGTGAATGCGGTTGCTGAGGCGAAGGTTGAGAATAATTGGCAGCTTGCGGAGACGGCTGGGAGTAATTGGCAGCGTTTTGTTGAGGAGAGAGTTGCGAATATTTGGGAGTAGCTGGTTGCTGAGGAGACGGTTGAGAATAATTTGACGGCGGTGGTTGCGGCGAAGGCTGATGATATACCTGTTGTATGGGTTGCGGTGAATGCTGTGAATAAACGGGAGATTGACTCTGACTTTGAGAAGATTGCAACTGCTGATTATACGGTTCGTTTTGCGTTGAATTTTGAGGAAAATTAGTTTGCGGAGATCGCTGAGGAAATGTCGGCGACAATTGATGATACATCTCCCCAGAACTTTCCTGAGGTGATTTCTGAAATGTCTGATGCGTTTGTTGGGCCGGTATCTGGGAATAAAGAGGTGCCTGTTCGTACGACGATGGATAGGCTGGAGACAGAGGATGGTTTTGCGGCGATGGTGTAGGAGGTAATTGAGCGCTGTATCTTGGAGGTGTAGCATAATAGGGGCTATTGTAAGGACTACTTCCTGTCGATAAAGCATCCTGATAAAATCCGGCTCCTCTAATCTGTGGCTCGACCGAAGCAATTATCGGTTGCCCCTGTGGAGATCGACCTGAGCGTCCAGGTGGTGATTCTTGGGAGAAACTCGAAACAGATTCACTTACACTACTACCACCAGTACTCATTCTTCTTTGTCTACCACAAAACACTTCCTGCAATTCAGTATCCTTCTTCGCTGTACCGTCCTCCGAGTCCTCGTCTTTCTTTTTCGACTTCGGCGCTCCGAACGCTTTGAACCAAGCACTCAAATTTGGCGTCGCTGCTTTGGGCTTCTGCGTGTCCTTCGCACTAGACTGACTATCTTTAGACTCTTCTACAACCGCAGGTGTTTGCGTTGTAGTTACCCCGGACGTTTTCTCCTCCTTCAGATTAGACACCGGAACTGCAGGAAGAGTGTTGTGGTCTTCTTCTTCGTCGTCGTTTGAAAAATTAGGATTAGGCGAGGAAACTAAACTCTTACAAATTAACTGTATGGAATCTACGTTTTTCAAAACAGTCCCCAGGCTCAGTTTTGGTTCTTCGTCCACATTCTTGTTCGTTTGATCATTGTCGTTAATCAATTGCACCGTCGTTTCAGCGGTATTAACGTTAGGCAAGTTCAATGGTTTCTTTAAAAGTAAATTTCCCTTACTTTTACCAGGTTGCAAACGATCTATTGTACGCTGAATCTTTTTTGGTCTACTGTGTCCGTGAGGACCGAAGATTTTAATAGAACTTGGTCGTTTCCTCGGTGCTTCTATTTTCGGACCTGATCGGCCAGATTCGACGGACGAAGAATGAAATATCGGCGAATCACTTCCTGAAGAAAATTCAGATAGTCTTGGTGCGTCATCTAACCACTTGTTGATGTCCTATTCGGAGATAAGAAAAACAAAGTGCAGTTATATATAAGATATTACGCCTATTTACATTACGTAAACGTGAAACATAAAATATTCTTACATGAAGTGTTTGCTCTGTCGCTTGATTCAATGCTTGCATGGAGCTTTCCTCTTTTCCGAATCCTTTGGTATGCTTCGACTGAGCTGCTTTTACTTTCTTAGTCTCAGCTACTTCTTGGTCTTGAGTTTTGACAAGATCTTCCGTGGTAGGAACTTTATCTTCTTTTATTCCCTTTTTTAACTTTGGTCGTTTTGCGTTGGGTTTATCGCTGTCGTGAAAGGTACTACCATTTGAAGGCACTTTTTTTGAATACATGTTGTGAAGGTCGTTCTTCCCAGTTCTCTTCTGTTTTTCTTTCTCATTTTTCAACTTTTCCTCTCGTCGTCTTTCGCTTATTTTATCCTTTAAACCATCCAACGACTCTATATCTTTATCACCTATAAATGCAGAAATTTTCTTAGACGTATGTGTTTCTTTTGAATCTATATCGCTTTCTAGATCTAAATCTTTGGAATTCATTTCACTTGATATCTCCCCATTTCTGAGTTCATCGCTTTTCTGTTTTAATTTTTTCTCCTTGTCCTTGGCACGGCTCTTTTCAGACTTCTCGTCAGATTTTAAAACCTTTAATCCCGTCTTTTCCCTCTTTCGATTTTTCTTAACTTTGATATGCTGAGTTTTCTCTTTATTCTCTGGCACTGGTTCACTTTCGTGAGATTCGGTTTTCTTCACTTTATTCTTCTTCACGCTATCTGTAAATATTTCCGGCTCCTCGAGTTCCTTTTTTTCAATTTTTTTATTTTTACTCTTTACGACGACTAGAGGCTCATAATCTTCCTCGAAATCCTCTTTTCGCTTCTTATTCTCCTTTGATTCTTTTACCTGCCGTACATTTTCGGTCTCTTTCTTCTGTTGATGACGTTCTTTACTAACTTTTCTATCTACTTTCTTAAACTCTTCTGATTCTTTGGATGTCAGCTTTTTGGTTTTCAACAATAAATTATTTCCGTCGATATGTTTCCTTCTTTTCGACGTTATGATACTCGATTCAGACATTGTTTCCTCGCTCTCTTGCTCTTCCTGCTCTTCCTCGTTTACAAATTCTTCGTCCTTTGTTCTTTTACTCTTCTTTTTGCCTCTCTTTTTCTTTGGAAGTTTGTAATTTTTCCCTCGTTTCTCTTCTTCATCGTTTTTATCATTTGCTTTAGCCTTTCCTTTAGTTTCAGATTTGTACGACTTCGACTTTTTCGTAGATTTTTTCGAACGTTTTCTATTCTGATGAGGAGACGAAACGCGAGAAGGACACAATGGAGATGTGGGAGTAGCAAGAAATGACTTCGGTGATGAAGGATCTTCATCGCTGGATGTTTCCGATTCCAAATAACGTCCCACTGCTTTATCAAACGCTTCCTTAAGGTTGAATGCCATCTCTGTATATTCTATAATAATAACAAATAAAGATATTTAAGCTTGAAAACTATTAACATTATAAAATATATAGCGCTAAAAATGAAAAGATACTAACCATTGTCAGAACCATTATATTGCCTACAATTATCTACTATGAGTCGAAAATCACGTTTGAATTCACTTAAACTTTTATATAAACCATTTTCAAGTTTCTCTTCCATTGTACTAAGATCCATTGGTTTTCGTACCACACTATAGTATCTATGTGAAACAATGCCAATGATAATAACATCTGCACCTTGAGAAAGATTTAAAGTCGCATGTAGAATTTTAATACTATACCTTGGGGCATATTCTTCATCCACAGGATCAATGAATGGCCAGGCATCCACATGATCTTTAAGACTTTCAAGAACTTTGTGCATTCCAACACGACGTTCTTCTTCCTCAATTCCAAACGAATAACCGTATTTATATCCATAATTAGAAGACACGTAATTCCCATCGCTGTTACTCCCAATGCCTTTCTTTTTCTCTAATCCCTCCACTTCATCCCTAGTATGAATCACAATTTGACCAACAGCTGAAGCCAACGAATTATTAGTTTGCCGTCCTTTTTTCTGAACTGGCGGTGAAGGTAAAGGTGGAGGTGTCTCCTCTTTAACATAAACATTCTTTGAATTCTGAGTCCCTTTTTTACTCCCTTTGTTTGTTTTAGTTTTGATCTTCGATCTAACCATGACTGTTTCCATCTGGGTCGTAAGTTCGTGACTTCGAAGTACACGCGAACTATTACGTTGTAACAATTTGCGTCTTTGTTGCTTTTCTTTTAAATCAAAAAGTTTCGGGATTTCGGGCATGAAATTCTCAGACAGAGTACGGTAAAGTTTACGTTCGGTATCGTACTCCTAAGATATTATAATAATATCATTAGCAGAATCTAAAGAATGAAACAATTAACTCGTTTAATAGGACAATTACCGAATCACGAAATTTCTCAACTAGACGACTCCAATCCTGCTGAGTAAAACAGACAACCTGCCAAACACTTCCTTTCCCTTCCTCTTGTATTAAACTGTCTTCCTTCTTCTCCTCCTCTTCCTCTTCCTCCTTCGCCACTCTGTTTCGTCGTCTTTTACGTTTTTTATCCCTAGGCTTACTTTTCTGTTTGTGTGAGATGCTGTTAGAAGTATCAATGTAGTCCTCCCTATATAATCGAGTGCCGTAAAAGTACCAATAGGCAGAATTCTTACGATCATGTCCTAAAGGTTCGACTCGCAGGCTATCCGAGTCCAAATTACTTAATGATTGCTCCTAAAAAAAATTACGAACATGTAAATATACTTGCGATAATCTTTATAAATTGAATACCTTTTCTTAAGTGTTTTTTTAAACACGTACCACGTCTTCAGCGTCAAGCCGGAAGTCGCAGAGAGCACGTAAGATTTCTACTTTTTGACGAAGTGGCAATAACTCAAAATCTACATCTGTGTTAAAAGGATTTTCACACTTGTATTCCTAAAGACAAAATGAAAGATGAGTTAATTTCAATGAAATATATAAATATGTCATGTACATAAAATGAAAGAAACAATTTACCTGACATTTCTTTCGAAAAAGTCTGCGAAGAAACATCTGATAATTAAAGGTTGAGATGTCATTGCGAGTGTCATTTGGTAAACAACCTTCAAGCAGTCTGACTATTAGCTCCTGTACTAAATGTCCCTCAGTTCCACCATCCGTTAACAAAGCTTCTTCTAAATCCTAAAATAATGCACAATTAATATGTATACAATATGCTATCAAAAAAAATAGAAGAACTGATGCAACATGACAAAAGAATGCATAAATCTTTAAGAATGTAAAGCTGAAGCGTGGTCTATTAAACTTCCTGGAAGCTAAAGCGGTGCTAACAAGTCTCATATACAATGCCTACTCGTACGAGTCGGCACTTGTAGGTAGGTACCTCAATATCAAAGTCCAGAAGATTGAAGGCAGCCCTAAATAATGAGCAGAAGTGTGCTATACTTGGCACCTCCCACCACGATTGTATGTCTAAAAAAATAAAGGAACAATTGAGAGTTCCTTCATATTGTATTTCTTTAATCTCCTGAATACAATCTCTTTTCTTGTATTATTCAATATGCTTTAAAAATCATCAACTCTAGAACATTATCAATAAAACTAATGCATGTGAGTATATAAATATAATATAACTGAGAATTAGCTTCTATTTTAGCATCTATATGTAATCTATATTTACATAGATCTTAAAATTGCAGGTATCTATAAAAATACATTTATGTATATTACTTTTCAGATAGTTCTGATAAAGTGGTTGTGTATATTACTTTCTAATCGCTTTTTTCAAAATACATTTATGACATGTCTTTTCATTTATTACAATGTATCTGTAAATCATATATTTTTCTGAAAGATCAATTTTTATTTTATATTATACTTGCATCGTTATTTTCAAACAATGTAAACATAGTACTAAGCACTCAATATTTTGATATGTGTGATGTTTTAGCGACAGTAAATAATTGACAAGAAACAAAAAAATAATAACAAACTGATTCCTCAATGTGATAGGGTAATTTCTAACAAAGCTGTGAAAAATAGAATTCACAAAAGATAAAGTTTCAAACATCGTCATTTATTCACACCAGTGACAATTATCTACTCAACATAATTGATTTTTCTAACTCAAGAATAAAAATTTTCAATAAACAACAAACCAATTGCCACTCTTAATAAGAAAAACTACATTTCCAACAGAGGGAACAGAAGATTCTGCCCTGAAGTATATGACAGAGCAAGACCAGTGACTTAAAACAACAATACCAATAGTGGCAAAAATACAAATACAAAGGCAGTTGTGCACAAGTAACTTGGACAGAACATAACACAGTAAGAAAAAGAGGAGGGAAAAAGAAAAAAAAATGAAATCGGATGAAAATGATTCTCTGTTGCTAAACTTGAGGTCATTGACAAGGGCTATCCAATCGTGAGGCATCGATCTTCCTGACAGTGTATAATAACTGCTATGTAACAATTAAAAGGAAACGTAAAATTCATGAGACATTTCATAATAACATGACGAGTTACGCTTTCATGACGTGCGGGCTGGCTCACCTAGAATTCCGATGAAAGTGGGAAACATAACCCGTCCTGTGGCGGGCAAACCGGGCGAATCACGTCAGGGCGGATAAAAGTTGTTGAAAACAAGTGCGACGAATTGCGTGTTGCCTCGGCAAATTTCACCCCCCCCCCCCAAGCAAGACCTCTTTTTTTCGTTTCCCTTTTTCTCTCGTACGAAGCAGACCGCGATCCGAACCGAGTGTCACAAGGGGAGAAGTAAACGCCAGAAGGTAGACGAACAGCCAAGCAAAACAGTCTTAGCTCGGCTGTCGCGGAGCCGAATCCGGTTTTTTAAAATACCGGGATGCACACGTTTAGAGAGCTGTGACACCCATTGTCCTCGGCGAAACGGCGGTCAATCACGATTCCACATAACTTGTCCCGCCTTGGTTAAACGGCGGACACCAGACGTACGTTCGTCGCACTAGTGGTCATCCAAGGTACAGCCACCGCCGACTTTATTTTGGCTGCGCGACGACAACACTGTACGGGCTGCCAGCGATGCGCGCGACACTTGCGACCATTCTAATCGGGGTAACACTTCAGCCGTCTGAAAACAACCACTGGGAGCCTCCTCGCCGATGAACCAGCGCACTAATCCGAACTTGCGGCCACATCAACGCGAGGGCGAAACGCGTCCACTGTGCGCGTACGTTCCACCGCCACGATAACTTTAATTTTCCACTGGTTTTGAAATTCGATTTCGTGCATGCGTACGTGTGTGTGCGCGCGTACGGATGTGTGTGTACATGCGCGCGTGTGTGCACGTACGTGTCGTGTGTGTTGTGTCGACGAAACGGACAGTTTCCTAAGACGCACTACGCGAACACACGGGTGCGGACTGTGCAGTGGCAACTGCATACTGCGGGCGTATGCCTGAGAGCATGGAGTATATAGATCTCTTGGGACATTTGGCGGGAAACTCGCTTGATCAAATTGTTGATGTTACCGTGGGTGGTTTGTCGGTCATCAAATAAACGATCTTACTTGACTTTTTGATTTTGACCTGTTCGACGCGACGTTTGTTCAGTCGGATTAATTTAATTGATATTATCGCGTGGACTTTCTTTGACTGAAGAAGAAATATCTTCAAGTTTGGAATTTAATCTTTTCAATTTTGAAATTCGAATCAGGAATATTAATTGATTTAATATTTTAGTATTTTAAAGAAACTTCCCAATAAATGAAATAGTTTCGAAATTCCTAATTAATGTGAAAATTAGCGCTAATGAAAGAATGAAAAACTTTTTTACATGTTAGCTAGTAATTAATGATTGATATGAATCATACTTTTTTTGTTAAAAAAGAGGAATATAAGTGTGTGTGTATGTATATATATATATATATATATATATATATATATATATATATATAATATAATAAAATTGAAATTTATAAATTAAAAATTCGCGCTAAATATATTAAGGCAGATTCAACATTCGCAGCGTGTTAAGGCGAACACACATGTGCATTAATTAATGTAAGGAAACTTTTGTGAATAAAAATATATGAATAAATTATAATCGGTAATGAACAATACCAATTACCTTGTAATATTATGATAAAGTTACGCATACGTCTCACATGTATTAATTAGATCGCGGTTTACACTTTTCCATTTACGTATCTTTCATATTTTCCTATATCTTAGAAATAGTAAATATTTACTATATAATGAACTATTCTAGATAAGTAGATTTCATTATGGTGTTTTTTGCTTTTCGTTGTAACATAAACATACGTAAATAAGTATGTACATATCATACGATATGTAACACGATAAATTAAATTTTTAACAGTTGGTATGTGTCTCCCGCGTTTACTAACGCACAGTGACGCGTCTCGTTTGTATTCTTACTCTGAATAGATGCTGAAATTAAGTGTTGAAAATTGGTTTATTTGACACTTAAAAAACGAAAAAAAAACATTGAAACAATTATAATCACGTGGAGTGTGATTAGATTCGAATAACGAACAATGTCGTCGTTCGATCTGAATGATCTTGGAACACAATTAGAAAACGTTGCTCAAAGTAATGCCAGCAGTGGTGTATCTTTCGCGAAGCAATCGCTCAAACTTGACACCGAGGAAGATGGTAAATTACATATTTTAAACATCTTTTAAAAAAGAACCATAGTTATATAAACACTTTGAAGCTTGCAAGCTTAATCTTTCAATTTTCTGTTTGGTCAGCATTGGAGATAGTCAAAGCAATAAGAGCATGTACAAATTTGGAATATTTAGACTTGGAGGGCAACACTTTAGGACCGCTTGCTGCCAAAGCTGTGGCGCAAGCACTGCAAGAAAATGGTTCATTAATGAAACGAGCCCTTTGGAAAGATATGTTCACTGGCCGCGTAAAGACTGAAATACCAAAAGCTCTTGAATATCTTGGCTCTGCATTATGTATTGCTGGTACACGTCTCTTTGAGCTTGATTTGAGCGATAATGCTTTTGGCCCAATTGGTATTAAAGAACTAGCCAATTTTTTGATTTCCAGTTCTTGTTATACTCTTCGTGTATTGAGACTAAATAACAATGGACTCGGAATATCTGGTGGTAAAATGTTGGCAAAAGCATTATTAGATTGTTATGATAATAGTACTCAAGGAGGTAAGATCTACTATTTTTTCGTGCTGTTGATTGAAGTATAAACAAATAAATTAATGCGTAAGAACTTTCTTTTAGGATCACCTCCCTTAGCACTACAAGTGTTTGTAGCTGGGAGAAATAGATTGGAAAATGAGGGTGCAAAGGCACTCGCATCTGTTTTCCAAAAGTTAACCAGTTTAGAGGAAGTTGTTATGCCTCAAAATGGTATATATCACGAAGGTATAACGGCAATAGCTAATGGATTGTCTTCTAATCCTAGATTGCGAATTCTAAATCTCAATGATAATACTGTTGGACTAAAAGGAGCTCAAGCAATTGCCAAGGCATTGCCAAATTTCCCAAATTTAGAACAACTTAATCTTGGCGATTGTTTACTCAAAACCCAAGGTGGTATGGTTTTGGCAGAAGCACTAGGAGTTGAAGGAGGTTATCCGTTACTCACAGAACTTAATTTAAGTTACAATGAAATTGGAACCAAGGGTGCTAATCCTTTAGCTCTTGCTGTAGCGGACAAAGAACATCTTGTAACCCTTCAATTGGATGGAAATTTGTTTGGTCAAACTGGTCGTACCATTTTGCGCGATTCGCTCACAGTTTCTGAAAGAATTGGATCATTAAGTATGTTGAGTGATAATAGTGACGACGAAGAAGACGATGAAGACTCTAGTGATGAAGATGAAAAAAACGAAGAAGAAAATGAAGAGGAAAATGAAGGAAGTGACGAAAAAGACGATGAAAGTGAGGATGAAAGTAAAAAAAATAGGGACAATAATGAACATGCATTTATAAATGACACTGCATTATCAAAAGTAACAGTCAAAGAGTTTCTAAAATCACCAACAGGAGAAAAATTATTGTTATTACAAGGTGACGTAGTACAAGATTTTGTAAGTTATGCCAAAGTGAGTAAATAATATTAATTCTATTAACATCGTCAGTAAATATTAAATGTAAATATTATGTTTAATATTCTTTCTTTTTTCTTTATTTTAGGAAATATCAAACCGTAGTAAGAATACATCCTCGCAATTGAAATTCATTGAAGAGTTTACAAGAATAATTATGAAAGTATCAGCACTCAGTACAAGTGGTTATATTGATGTGAGATTAAAATCTCAAAATCTTACAGATTCTTTGTACTCCAAGCTATGCATCTTTGCGATTCAAAGTAATCAGGTTCCTACTTGGAATAATGCATTGTTAGTCAATTTAGGTTTAATAAAAGTAAGTATTTTATAATATGTAATATACATATGTTTTAAAAAGTTCTAATATTTTCTTATATTTCTTCTCTCAGGCTGAAGATAAAAATAGTGGAAAAATTGATTGGAATTTGGAAGGATGTTTCAAAGCCTTAGAAATAGTTAGTCAAAAAGATTACTTTCTACAAGAAATACGAACTACATTAATTTTCTTTTTACAAAAGCCAATAAAAATGAACAAAATGAAAGTTGTGGATTCGTTTCAACAATCGAAAGACTCTCTTAAAGCTGTTTTATGTCGTATTCAAAATACATAATAATTGTCAATTTTTTATATAATTGGTTTATAGAACATCGATATATGAGATATATATAAATTTATTTTTAAATGCTTTGCAACTTGTAAAAATACAAATTATAAATTTGTGAAAAATAAAAATGTTGCATTAAATTTTATAAGTTTTTTTATATATAAATAATTACATTATTGTGCATATTGTGATTTTCTTTTTTGTCATTGAAGATACAATTATCGAGATTTTATTAGACTAGAGCTTTAGTAATGAATATAAAAATTTTAGTTAAAGATAAGAATACAATATTCTTATCAATTTGGAATATGAAAAATAGACTGAAATTCGTATAGAGAATAAATAACTTATCGATAAAACTTAACATCAAATGCATCGAATATGACCAACTCTCAAGAGTTCCTATTATCATAAGAATAAGAATTTTGAATAAAGCTCCTAGTAATTAGTCAAGTATAATATCACGAAATTTTATTCTGTTATGGATAATGTGGATGCTGGATCCCAACCAGGTTGAAACAAATCCACTGCTAACGGTGTACAATGCGACGACGACTGATCCTTCATATACATTGTTGCCTAAAATGATACAAATACAAATTATAGTAGATGTTTATTTTATATATTTTTTAATTATATTTACATACAAGAAATAAAATAAGTTGTTGTTTTATCTTAGAATCACAGTCTTCTCCAAGCGTGCTAGGATACTGTACTGTACCACCATTCTTCTCTATATCTGCTGCAATAAGTTCTAAACATTGTTTTTCATCAACCTCTACTGTTTCGATTATTGATTCTATAAAAAATATTAACATATGTTATTGCGTTGTAATATTGGAGGATCAGTTTGAAACCCACAATGATTTCTTACTTCTATTAGATATATCTGCAGACAAAAATTTCACTAAAAGTACAGCACATTCTGAGTTCTCCATAAAAAGATGTGGATAACGTCGCATTAGAAGTTTTGCAAGCAACATGTTACCTCGGTTTCCTGATAAACTATTACCACTAGGAGTACATACTACTTCATCTTCTGTTCTTCGTATAAGCAACATTGTACCATTGTATCTTGAAAAAAAAGCAAAAATTATAAATGAATTGTTTATATATGTATAATACTTCAATAAAATGTTATAGTACCTATTCAATTGCTCAGCAATATTCAAATTGAAATAGTCCCTAATAATATTTCGTACCAAACCTTCTAATGATGAGAACATCATAATAGCTAATGGAAGTACATCATCAAATGTAGCATCTAATACCTATAAAGTGTATTACTATAATTTTTTTTTATACATTAATTTCATTTTTTTCAAATACTTAAAATATGTAAACTTATTTGAACTGAATTGAAATATAAAATGTGAGATGTTGTGATCTTACCAAACTTTGAATAAAAGGATAGTTCATAGCAGCCCATGTTGCAGTGTATCCACCAATACTCCAACCATAAAGAATTATTTGTTCCTCAGGGAATTTTAAGTGATCGATTGCGAAGCGCATTACACAATCGATAGCATTTTCTTCTTGAAGAGGATACGGCGCACCCTTTGTGGTCATTTTCATGTCTTACTGTTACCATTTTTTAATCGTAGTTTGACTGAAGGAGAAGTCTTGCCATTACTTCAATAACATTTAATTTACATACATGATTGATATTAACTGCAACATTGCCAAAAATTTCATCTTTGCAATTCGAAATGATACAATAAAGTAACAGCAATTCTTCTCATCAAAATATCAGTGTAAAAAAAATTATGAACTTTAGTATAAAAAGAATACTTACAGTACTGCTACCAAAACCTGGGTGATTCCAACCCAATATTGAATATCCTTTGCTCATTGGCGTTGATATAATACCAGTTTCATAAAATCCACAATTCCCTTCGCAAGTGATAACTAGCACATCGCCATTTGTTTTCCTGTAAAATCAATATATAAAGTAGATAAAAATAATATATCATGAAATAATACATTTAGAAAAAAACATTACTAGTGTTTACATTACTTGTTACGTCGGTCAATGAATATAGCATCAATTTCATTATTATCTGCAGCTAATAATTTGTACCTTTCGCCACCATGTTTTATTAAATGTATTCTTCCTTTCAGAAGTGTTGATCCTACATTAATGATAGATTATGTCAATAAATAAAAAATAATATTCTTCATTAATGGTGATCTATTCAACTTACGGAATGCCCAGTTAAGAATTGTCACACTTCCAGGATACATCATTTTAATAGCAAAAGTGTGAGCTACAATATATGATAAAAACTTACAAGGCAATGTACATATAAATTCTTTACTAGTTTGCCTTTTTATACGACCACTGGAGGCTGCAATTTTCTCTAAAGTTAATTTCTCTCTAGCTGAATCCCTGTAAATTTCATAAGGTTATTAAAAATCAGATACATACTATTTATTGATTAATTAGTTTGATAAAAAGAAGGATACATACTTTTCTACATCTTTGATATTAAAATCTACAGGTCTTGCCCAGAATTCAAACTCGTATTTGTCAAGTTCTTGTTTCGTTTCTGCTGAATAATGTGCATTTGCTTCATAAAGAGTTTTCAAGAATTTTAAATATACTGGATTAGTGGCTCTAGAACAACTTCGAGCAGCTAACGATGCAATGAAAATCGCGCTAGCACTGGCTGCTAATTTACTCAAAGAAAAGATATTCTCGGTTATGGAACTGCTATGTTCGTAGAAAAAGATAGCCACTAATGGAATTGTATATAGACTTATGGACCAAATTGCTGCAAACTGAAATGAATTTGTTAACGTTTTACAAACAACTTTCGTTCTTACAGATTTATTTTACAATAAACAATTATAGTAATTAATAATGACGTAGTTAAAAATTTCTAATGTGATTTGTCTCTTAATAAAATACTCACGCAGATTACGATTTGATCACCCCATCGTTCCAGACTATTAGGCTCGTATGATTTCTGTAATAAATTGAATTAATACAGACATAACCTAAAAATACATTGATCTAATGGATTTCGTGTAATGATCAATAAATACTTCTACTAGTCGGCCGATCCATGTTATTTCGTAAACCTTGAAAAGTCGAGGACCAAAGTTACACTTCCAAAGTGTCCGAATGAAAGACATTTCTCATTTGTTTCAAATATTTTCAAATAAATCAGCGTTCCGGATTACCAGTGTAAAAGACCAGTGATACGCAACTTAGCAAATCATGCACATGATATAAGAAAACAAACTTTTACGATTGGTAATGCATTTCTTGAATACGTGTGTGCATTCTGGAGTTAAAAAAAAAACACTGTCATATTATTCACGATGTATTCATCCTATATTTTTTCTTATATGACAGTGATGATAATTCAGATATAATTGTATTGTTAAACATTGTAAAATTTATTTGAACTTCTAGAACTGACTTAAATATATAATAATATAAATTTCCGGCGAGTGTTTAAAAAAACAATTTAAAAAAATTTAGTTACTTTATTATGGTATGGAGAGAATCGATATTTTAATCAGTAATTAATTTTTCTTTCAAAATTATTACTAGATCTCGAATATTTAATCAGTTTTTATATGTTTAGAAACTTAATTAAAGAAATAGGGTTTAAGTAGACTTAAATAGAGATTTGTCTTATTGGTTAAAAAGCTACTATAACTTTACTTTTGATATTTTATAAATCTCGCACATTACGAAAATTCTATACATTTTCATACAAACATGGAGAGATTCACAGTTCATTTATTGCACATTTCCAATTTGTTTGATATTTTTTTCTCAAAAAAATTTATACATTATCTCTATCGAACAGATAGGAAAATCAATAGAACAAGAAACATTCATACAATTAGTTATATATATGAGATTGTTACAACTTTAAATGATATATTCACAAGTTATTTAAACATCGCGGTCATTCAATCTTATACGTACAACACATATGATTTTACATAACAAACAGATATGCTCTGGTTGCAGGAATTAATACCTAGTAAATTTTAAGTAAAAACTTCGATAGTTTGAGTGAATGAAAATTGAAATTGATATTCTGAACATGCATTTGAAACAAACTGCAGGAAATTGCACAATTTGGATGTCGGTCGATTCTGGCATCGTACATTAAATCGTGGTTTTTGGAACGTGTAGAGAAGTTACTGGAAGATTCAGAGCAAGCACGATAGAGGATACGAGTATATTGCGTACGACGTTGATAATACAATTTTCCGTTTTTATCGGCGTATTCAACTTTTTTCAATATGTCAGACTGGGACACAACTCCGATTACTCTACGGAAACGTCCCCCGAAAGCTTCGGTACTTAAATCGGAACAGGTAACTTCATGACAAACATTTTTCATTTATTTATTTCGTCCGAAACGATTCCCACAATGTAACATATAACATGTAAGTTGTATTTATTTACAGGCAGTGAATGCTGCGCGTCGTCAAGGATTTGTGGTTGAAACACAAGCAAAATGTACGTGGGTTAGATTTTGCCCTGAGATTTAAATCGTTAATTCCTTGATCTCTTTCTGTGTTTGGTCAACGGTACATTTCATACATTAAAATATTACGAGAATCATTGAATCACATATTGTGATGTAATACGAGACGCTGTTTACAATTTTTTTACGCAACCTTACAAAATCAACAAGCGGATTGTTTCTTTTTTCGAATTGTAAGGTTAAATAGTTTATATAAATTTTTTTTTTTTTGTTAGGGGGTGGAGGTACAAACAAACAACATGTGGCAACTAAAAACACTGCTAAATTAGACAGAGAAACAGAAGAATTGAAACATGACAAGATCCCACTTGATCTTGGTAAATTAATTCAACAAGGAAGACAAAGTAAAGGATTATCACAGAAAGACCTCGCGACAGTATGTTATTTATATAAATGATATAAATAGTTGCGTGATTATATAATGTATATTTACACGTATTTGTTTTCTTTGTGAGTAGAAAGTGAATGAAAAAGCACAAGTCATCAATGATTATGAAGCAGGTCGTGGAATTCCAAATCAAATGGTGATTGGCAAAATCGAGAAAGTGTTGGGAATCAAATTGCGTGGTAAAGATCGTGGTAAACCATTATCACTTCCTGGGAATAAAAAGTGAATCTTGGGAGGAAGGATCTGTACTTCTTACCTTTATATATTGTTCCCTACACAGAACTGCAAGTTAAATTGTAGGATTGAGAACAAATTTAACTCTCTTCACCTTTGATTATTTTATTATATACTTTAAAATAAAATATTATTTTATTAAGTATACTACTGTGTATTATAAAGTAGGTTATTGCAGTATGCCTTTGTGTACAAAGTATAAGAAGCACACTTTTGTTTAATTTTAAAGTGTTATATATGTGTTCAAGTTTGCAAATATTAATTTATAAATTATAATTTTGTGTACCATTTCGTTGTATTTTCAAGATACATCCGACTATTGTTATTGTGATATACATTTATGGATAATGTTTTACAACTTGGTTAATGTAGGCTAAATAAAATAGTATTAATGCAAATAGAAGTAAAAGGTCTATATGTGTATGCATATGAATCATTGGTTTGATAGCATTTATACACATACATACACACTCATTTCAATGTATAATATAATACAAATCACAATAGTTGTATATAAAAGATAAGAAATTATTAAATAAATATTAATTGTACTTTTTTAGCGTTAACTTTATTCATATTAAAATTTGATAATACATAAATTTTACCTTGGTTCATTAATCTTTTCTTAATTCAAAGGTTGAATCCTGTACACCATCTTTTGTTATAATTTTGATATTTATAGAATCACCAGTGTAAATATCTCTTTCTGCTGCTGATGTGAAAACATCCTTTATAATTGCAACAGCTTTTTCTTGAGTTAAAGCAACAGGCTCAACACCTTCTTGATTTTTATATCCAATCTAAATAAATGAACTACTGTAGTAAGTAGCTACAATTTAATTGAATACTACTAAAATAAAACTACTGTTTCTTAATACCTGATTGTCCAGCAAAGGTTGCAAAAGGGCTCCAGCAGAACCCCCTGCTCTATACTTTGTTACTTCACAATGTCCAATGGGATCATAACTATATACGCAACCTTTACCATCTTCGTCTAATCCACCAAGAATGTTGCTCACATAATAAGGAAAGAAACGTTTGTAATACAACATTGTTGATAGCATTTGTGCAACCGCTAATGTTGGCATTTCCTTCTGGTGCTCATGTTCATACATCTATTGTGAAAGAAAGAAAGAGATTAGCATAACAATTATCTTAAATATTAAATTTCAATAATCAGAGATTAAATCTTTGAATTATATCGAACTTTACCTGCATTCTTGCAGTTAAAAGTCGGGTCAAAGTAAGTGTGTCACACCAACAACCTGAGCAACCCAAAATAGTTTTAGATGACAAAGGGAAGAGCTTTTGTTGTTCACGCGTATAAATGGAAAACCCAGTACTAAGACGTGTGTCCGCTGCTATCACGCAAAAGTCATCTCCTGCGAGAGCTATGACACTCCTATAATTGTAATGCATACAGTAAACATACATATGTGACACAATAACTTAATAATCGTATATAAACAATCGTATATATAAACAATTTGTAATACAATTTTATAATTGCAAATAATTTAATAATTCAATGATTACATCATTTTAAAAATAAAAAATATATTTATGACAAAAATATATAAATATATAAACATTTTGATAAATGTTAAGAAGATATAGGTTATGTACAGCTTACCCTCCATTGTCCGCGTACGGACTAAAACTTTTCATTTTTGCTGCTTGTGTTTCGTAATCAGGTAAAGATCTTCCTGAATTTTCACTCAAAAGTGCCATTTTGTTTATTGTTGTCTTTTTAACGAAATCGTCGACACTTTTCCTCCTGAATGACAATTCACTTTGTGGCAAATATGGCAAACTGCGCTTTTCTCACGCATGACATGCAAATTGCCATACTTGCGAATGACTAGTTCATGTTCGTCTGTGTGAGAACACACCAATAGCAAAAAGATTCAATTTTGAATTTTGCAAAACGTGCCACAAATAAAGACGATTACAAGAGAAACATAAAATATATAACCTCTAAATTATACTTTATTAATTGACTGA
Organism: Tetragonisca angustula; assembly: GCA_036937485.2. Classification (NCBI taxonomy): domain Eukaryota; kingdom Metazoa; phylum Arthropoda; class Insecta; order Hymenoptera; family Apidae; genus Tetragonisca; species Tetragonisca angustula. The sequence continues at coordinate 375,516 of JAWNGG020000120.1, read as the reverse complement.
TGCCAATCCCGCCATTTTTGAAAATACTTTTATGACGCGCATTATGCATTTTGGATTATTCGGAAAGTTTGTAATGTTTGAACGTTTTCGAACGAACAATTGAATATCAAAGTTAGTATATTGAGAGGAAACTGAAAATTTGTTAACAAGTATTTTTTTTCAGTGGAACTGAACGATTATTGTAACTCGAACGTTTACTTTATCTTATTCATTTATTGGACATATTTATATATTAGTTATATTATTTATAGTATTTATATATTATGTATTATAGTGTTTATATTATTTATATAGTATATATATTTATATTTCAGTATATATCCTAATATATCTCATTATTATTTTATGAAACTTATTCAAAAGACGTAGTTGAGAAGTCAAATACTTCAGAAGCTTGTAAAAAGAAATTTGCTGCTGAAAAAGACAAGTAACTTCTCAAGAAAAAATTCTTTTTGCTGCAAATTTTCTGGAAGATCTAATAATTATTTCATTTCGCTTCTTTCAAGTATTGATATTCAGCTGTCTTTACGTGAATTACTAATTTTCAGAATTTCCGTATTTTTGCTTCACACTAAAGTAAAATTTTTGGTATAAGTTCTTCTGTTAAATGACCTGTTTTATCCTAACTTGCTAATTAGTAAATAGTTTTAATCAGAGTAAATAAGACACATATACAGGATGTCCCGTAACTGGTGATACAACCGACTAGGATGTGTTCTACGTGAAGAAACGAGTCGAAAAGAAAGAATAAAATATTTTCATTAAAGCTTTTGTTTTTCGAGAAAATCGAGTTCGAAGATTTATCAAGTATTACGAAGTAAATTTAGTTAATTCCGTATTAGATAGGCGCGAGTAATCAATACTAGGATATTTGATGTGCAAAAACAAGCATTTTTTCGTTTAAAGTGTCATTTTCAAAAAAATGAACTTTGAATATGTTTGATTAATTTTTATTAAAATATAAAAATATTTTTATCTGGTTATTTTTATTTGATTAATTTTTAAACTCGATTTTCTCGAAATTTTGTTCTACATTTTTTACTTTAACACGTAGAATACACCTGTTAATTATTCTTCTTTATCGGGTCTAGGATTGACTTCTGAATTCAAGTATATTATAAATAAACATTCAAATTTGACTTTCTCGAAAACGAAGAAACTCATTTTTTACTCATTTTTTTTTCACGTAGAGTCACCTGTTACTCGGTTGTACCACTTACAATTAGTTACGGAACAACACCCTGTACAATCGTTAGATCAAATAATAAAACGATCAAGTCGAAGTAGTTCGATGTAAATTCTAAATTAAATATTAATTCTTACTTCTACATCTGTGCAAACCAAAAATTAGAATAAACAGAATGTAGAATTTCTATTGGTTATCGTGTCTAGTCTAATTGTATATATTGAGGTTTCAAGCTGGCAGCCGAATGTATCACACACGAATGAATATAACAAATTATCTTATCGGAATTGATAACGTTCGGACTAGTTGGCAAAATTCGGCGAGATTCCGAGAGGATAAGACAATTTTTTGGTAGCAGATCGAAATGGCAACTGATGGCAAGAGACACGTAGCACTAATCACTGGCATTACCGGACAAGTAAGGTTGACGTTTCGTATTTTGTCGACATACACCGACTTACGAATAGATTCGAATACTTATTGCAAGAAACTTTTATTTACGTATATTTGTCCCATAGAACCTGTTCAAATTTCCTTAACACTGTAACCTGTTGTTCTTAGCATGCTGAACAATAATTGTATTGTAAGATATATTAAAATAAATCTGAAAAAAAATATATATATATATGTTAGTTAGAAAATATTACAAAATATTTATTGTCAATAATATATATATAAAGTTCATTATGCTTATAAAGTACAAATTGCCATCTTAAAAATATAATAAACGTTAAGTACAGAGTTAATATTTAATTCACTCTTTAAATATTTTTATGATCTATTTGTACTACATGTCATAGTAGCTTTTATGTACTAGCATAATTATACTAATCAAGTTTTGTTACATTATTAATAAAATTTGAAATTGTTTTATATGGAAGTAAGTGTTTTAACAGCTATAATTATTTTAATGTACATGTTTCAAGTATATAATTTTTCCAGAATATATATTAATTATTTATATGTTATATAGAAATTAATATAAAGTAAATTATTAATATTATATCGTTATGTTTTCTTTCTAGGATGGTTCCTACTTAGCTGAATTTTTATTGGAAAAAGGATATGACGTGCATGGTATAATCAGAAGAGCTAGTTCTTTTAATACCGCTAGGATTCAACATTTATATGCAGATCCAAAATGCCACCGCCAAGGCAAAATGAAACTTCATTATGGTGATATGACAGATTCCAGTAGCCTAATTAAAGTAATTAGTTCTGTACAGCCGACAGAAATTTACAATCTCGCTGCTCAAAGTCATGTTATGGTACGTACCTATTGTGATTATTTTATTTTATGATTATTTGAAAGAATTCTTTTGTTAAAGTATTATTACATTCTTGTAGGTAAGTTTCGAAGTAAGTGAATACACTGCTGAAGTAGATGCAGTAGGAACAGTTAGATTATTGGATGCAATACGTACCTGTGGTCTTGAAAAATCTGTAAAATTTTACCATGCATCAACATCTGAGCTTTATGGCAGGGTGACTGAAGTACCTCAAAATGAAAAAACTCCATTTTATCCTCGTTCACCATATGGTGATTATGTTACATATCTTACATTCAATTTCATAAATCTCAAAGTGACATTAAGTTCAATATATTATAATTTCAGCTTGTGCAAAATTATATAGCTTCTGGATTGTGGTAAACTATAGAGAGGCATATAATATGTTTGCATGTAATGGTATATTATTCAATCACGAAAGCCCCCGTAGAGGAGAAAACTTTGTTACAAGAAAAGTGACTAGATCTATAGCAAAAATACACTTAGGTTTGCAAGATGTTCTTGAATTAGGAAATTTAGATGCTAAACGAGATTGGGGACATGCAAAAGATTATGTTGAAGTAAGAGAAACATATATTATTCTTAATAATGGGAACATTTAGAAAATCTATTAAAATTTGTACATTCAACAGGCGATGTGGTTGATGTTACAACAGCCAATTCCGGATGATTATGTTATAGCAACAGGAGAAACACATAGTGTCAGAGAGTTTGTGGAAGCAGCATTCCAATATGTAGGTCGCACTATTAAATGGGAAGGTGAAGGTGTAAATGAAATAGGACAAGATGCACAAACAGGACAATTATTGGTTAAAATAAATCCTAAATATTTTCGTCCGACGGAAGTAGTAAGCATTAATTATTAAACAGTACGTTATAATAATATCATAGACAAGTAAAAAATATTTATTTTTACTCTTATAGGACGTACTTCTGGGTGATGCTAGTAAAGCAAAAGAAAAAATTGGTTGGAAACCTACTGTTACGTTTGAGGTATTTATAAAAATTATTAACGTAATATTAATATATAATTACTAGTCACGAATTCTGTGTCTAATAAGAAGCATTGTTTTAGGGTCTTGTTAAGGACATGATGGATTCTGATTTAGAACTAATGACGAAAAATCCGAATGCTTAAAATCATTTCTTATCAGTGATAGAAGTGCATTTTCAAAATACATTTTATGTCTCTGTGAGACAATAATATTAAGTAATGTATTTACTATACATACTGTAAGAAATTCTAGATGTCATTTTGTAATATTAAGATATTCCTAGATAGACATAAACAAGCTTTTTACTACTTGCAGGTATTCTATCATTTAAGATGTTAAAGAAATATCTTTGTATATTATCTGAACCAGGATATGTAATTACATACACTATACATAATATGTAATATATGTGGATACTAAATGTTATTTAATTTCATTAGATATAATCTACATATATCATATATTACATTATAAATTTGTTATTTCCTATTTACTAATGTATATTGGAGAGTACATTCTGGATATTATAATTCTCTGGTGTAGACCACTTAAAAATAATTTTAATTACTGACAGATGGCACAAAGTTATTAAGATAATTTTTATATACAACAAGTCTTCCTTGTATATACATTTTAATTTTATATATAAATGTACTATATTTTAAATTAATCGTTAAATATTTTTAATTTTTATACGCAATGTGCGATATATAATTAAAAATGTAAGCACATTTTTGTAATAAACAGCATTCATTCGTTTTCATATTGCACTTAAATATTATCAATAATTTTGATTTAGTGTATCGGAGAAATTATTTATTTTCATATTAAAATACATAGTTGCCAGATATTCAAATGGAAGATTCATTCGTAGACTTTCGCAAAATATTCTCGATCGTGAACATCATCGACTTTACACAATGCCCCTGAGCTTCTGTGTATTTTATTTTCCCATTTCGTGCATTTCCTTCAGTGCTTTTTTCTATTGTGTCATATTTCTGTTCCTTGTGTTTCGCATTAGGCAAGATTTGCGGCGAAATCTAAAATGACAATGTATAAATTTATTAAAAACATATCCACATCTGAGAAGAATAGTTGACATAAAATTTTTTACGGAAACGATTAGTCGGTTTAATTTCGCATACCGAAACCACCGTATGATCGTGTTCCTGCTTATCTTGCGTTAATCCTCGTTGTCTCCTCATTCTTCTTCTCCTATAATTACCGTGCTCGAACATTTCGCTTGCAGAAGGATCTAAAGTCCAATAACTTCCTTTCCCGACTTGATCATCTTCATTATCATTACCAATTACTTTATCTCTTGGTATCTTCACGAAACAATCGTTCAAGCTCAGATTATGCCTTATGCTATTCTGCCATCCTTGACGATTTTCTCTATAGTAAGGAAATCTATCCATAATAAATCTATAAATCCCTGAAAGGGTGAGTCTTTGTTTAGGCGAAGAATTGATTGCCATGGCTATTAAGGCAATGTACGAGTACGGCGGTTTCTCATAGCGTGGCTGTGGTTTGTATCTTATCAGAGGGAGATCCCATGAAAGAGGAACGCTCCTCGAAGTCAGTACATCCGGGACCAAGCTGTAGTAACTTGGCAAAGGGCACATTGTTGGAAATGCTTCTTCTGTGTTCCAAAACTCATAACTCCTGCGTATATCGCAGCTGTAAACCTTTGACACAGAGCAAGGATGGTTTTGATAGCTGTTGGACTCCATTGGAAGATGATACGATCAGAACATTCGACGTTACTGCTTTTGCTATCAATATTTCTTTTCACTTTACGAGGAATTGAAATTTAGTATTTGATTTCTCAATTAATTATTACTTGGATAGTGAATTTCTCGAGAAACTTATCATAGAATAGAAATCTTCGCAGTTTTATAAAAATTTACTACCTTCTTCCTCTCGTTTCTTCATTTTCTTAGAAATCCTCGTTTGTCTTTATTTTCATTATTATCATTTCAAACTTTCGACAATCTATGCTTCAAAAGTATGTTACTGTTTCAAAACTATGTTTCATACAAATACAATTTCACAAGTAAATATTCTAAATCGCAAGCATTTCATCGAGTTTCTTCTTCAAATTCTTTCACAGTCGAACTATACAATTCTTTCGGATTGAATGAATCACCTAGTGCACTTCACAATCGTTCACAATCAATTTCGTTAACGAGAATTTACGAAATTCGACTTGATTCAACACTAAAAATCGTAGTTCAATTGTTTAGTATCGAAAACAAATTGAATCAATTAATAAACTTAAATTTATATAAGGAAAAAATCTACATAATTATTTTCTTAATATTTAATAAAAACACACTTGTCTCTACTACTGGAGATCATCAATTACGTTCTTTAACAAAAGTAGTAATTTCTGATTGATTGCTTGATGCGTTCAAATAACACAATCGGCCTTTCTATTATAAGAGCTAAACGTTTTACAGAACTTTTGACGAAGCTCCCTGTAATATTGGAGACACTCGGTCGCCTCGAACTGATCTGAATTCGTATGCGTCGGAGACTGACTGCGATTTGTGGCTGGTTAGACCAATTCTCTAACGAAGGGTGTTTAATTTGACATGGGAATCCAGAGGATGGATCAGCTCCGCCCATCGTGGCTTCCCAGTGATACGTCGTTCGCGCGTTTCCAATGCGAGGGAGGCGTCGCGTTACCTATCCGGGACTCATGGGTACATGTTTTATTGCTGTTTACACATATGCTGTCCTAACACCCACGCCAGCAGTAAACGAGCCGATACGTAAACAAAGTTGCGGTAATTATACCGAAACCGTGATGTTTCTTGGAACCGCTCTTGTCTTCCTCTTCTGTGCTCGCCACCCTCTCGTCCACATTCGCAGACTGCGGTGACTTTGACTAGGGGGGAAAACCATCGGGAGAGTCACCCCTTTTTCTAACGAAAGTTTCGCGACTCACTTCCTGCTGGGCTGGAAATGCTTTTTTTATCAGTTTTGTTTTCACTTTCTTCTTGCTGCTCTTATTACATTCCCGGTTATAATATCACGTTCTTATTACTAAAATAAATCAACCGGGGGACAGACATCCCGGGTAAATCGAGGTTTAACGGATAATCCAAATTCGGAGAGAAATAACCAAAAGTGTGTTCTTCTATATAAAATAATCGAGATTCCACTGTGTATTCAATATTTTCTTAAATTTTACGAAATTTCGATCCCTGAAAAATAATTTTTTTTTTTTTTGAATAATTCCGATGATTTTTAATGATCCATTAATTTCAAAATATTCCTTTCAATCCATTCCTAACGAGACGAAGCCACAGCTACGGATACAACCAAAGATGAAGAGAGGGAAGAAACGTTATTATTTGTTTATTCGCCGTTTCTGGTGCCGTCCTTCGAGCTTCGTTCCATCTTGAAATATTAGGAAACAAATCACGGTGGATTTGACGGCAGGAGGAACCGGCGGATTAGCGTATTCAAAGCTCCAAGTACTCCTTGGTTTCGTGTCTCAGGCATCTCCGGCATGTTCTTCGAAAACAGCCAGAATTGTCTTCGTCGCGTTAATCCTACGCCCCTATTTTCCGTTCCTTAAATCATCCCGATCGTATAAGTAAAGAAAAACATTTACTGAAGTTGCGGCAGATGGTAAAAATAATTTTCGTCTGGAAGAAAGTAGATACATTCTCATTTTTTGTACTTGATATTTTGTACTTGTAATTTTCAGTTTTATCGAAGAATGCCTTTAATTTCTAATTTAGTATCTATTAGAATGTTTTTATAATTATTTTATAATAATTGTTGTTATACATAGCTGTATAATTGTATTATAAATAATGTTTATAATGATAGCATATGAAACTTTTTATTTGGAAATCTTTACTTAATTTCAAGTCAGTGGCACATTTTACCTAAAACAAAAATATTGTATCAAAATGATTACGAATAATAATTTCTTTATATATACATAATATTTGTAAGAATAAAAAAACATAGAAATTTCTTTTGGTATAAAGGATCTTTCGGTGGTCAGGAGAAAAGATTTTTTCCTATGTTTTATTTACAGGATCGAGCAACCGCAGAAGCCTTTCCTCTTCGTTGGCGAAACTGCCCCGCAAACGCAGACGGTCTTGTTTGCAGATCGTTTCATTTTACTACCCAGTATCCGCTTGAATCTAAACAATCGTTCCTTATTGACAAAATCGGTGGGCGTCTGCGGGTTAGCCAGTTTCGGATTGTTGCTTCTGCGACGTTTTACGAGTGTGGGAAAATTCACAGCGCGAACCAGAACCACATCGTTTCGGTAAACCGTTCCGCCTTGGGGCCCCAGCTAAATCGCAAAAAATAAACAAATCGCTCCTCATGACGACGAATTTTCTCGGAAATAGCGAGCTATTTAACTGTCGTTGTATCAGAACTTAAAAGTGCATAACGCGATCGAAAGGTTTGATGATCGAACCTTTTTCCTTTTCTTGGTTTAATGGTTTGTTCATAATTAACATATTAAAGGTTGCGGACTTGAATTTCAATTGAAACAGTAAAGTACGTGATGGACTGCTTTTTAAAATTATTTATTCTCTTCTAATTTCCATTCATTAGACCTTGGTGTCCATTTCATGCGCTTCACTTCTTAAAATGACTCTTTTGTTAGCTGGTAAACTTATTTAGTATCCACGCCATTGCTGCTGGATTATCCTTTGGTACCTTTACAACGAAATGATTCTTAAATAACACGACTTTTAAACCAAATATCAAATAATTGCATTCATATAGAATACTCGGTTAGAAAGGATGTTTCATAATATGTGAGGCCAATTTCAAAAGAAACGAATGACAGATTGCAAGATACGGTATATGGTTAAACAAATTATTTACCATGTGTCCGGCTCTGTTGATCCAATACATAGAAAAATTGCCATAAGATTTTACATAGCCTTCAATAATACCCTTCACTACTAAGGCAGTTCTGGCAGAGCGGTGCCAGGAATTAGCGTTTTTCCACTGCATCTTCTCAACCCAGCGTAGAGTGCCTGCATCGCGTTATACTTTAGTAATTATCGGAAGATTATAGTTTCCCGAAAGCAATGTAAAACGATTGCAAAATAAGTTTCATAGCATTTCTTATAAACAGTTTTTACGTGAAATGTTTTTTACAATTTTTTAGCACTCTATTATTTTCATTATTTCACTATTAAATCAAAGAAGAAATATTAAGGTGATTATTTTAAAAATAAAATAAAAAAGAAACATACCAGGAGTATCGACGATAAGATCCATATGACCACTGATCACCGCAACCTTTAGATTAGTTTCGTTCAATAAACTCTCCACTAGAAAAATAAATACAATATTAATCTATTAAAATATGCAAATATCGCAATTTAGACAATACCTATATTGACAACAGGTTTCATGAAGTCTCCTGTTAATTTACTGAATACGAGATTAGATTGGGCGCCGTGACGAGAAGATAGTTGGAGAGCTTCTTTCACAGGACCGTTCATCAGCTTGTCTAAAGATGCGTCGCTGAAGACGGAGTATTCTAAAATAATCGAATAATCCTTAAAAATTGTTATCTCGAATAATCAATTCAAACTGTATATATCATTATTATTACTTAGTATATATCACTATTATTAATTATATTATATAAGAAAATTTACCTTGAGCAAATGTTGGTTCCGATTTAAGTCTTTCCATGAGGGAAACCTTGTTACCAGGTTCCATTTTTGTTAGAATATTATAGAAATCGATATTATTAGTAATTTGATCAATGACTCCTTCAGTATAGCTCCACAGTCTCGTTGCTGTTGCCCACTGCTTAGTATCTACGGCATTTTTCGTTTTTACAGCTGCTTCGTTGATCTTCTCATAACCAGCAGTGTCCACCATACCCTATAAAAATATTTGACACAGATAGACAGTATATGAATAGTACGAGGGCTCAAGATATAATTAACAAAATTAAAAGGAGATATTGTACCGTAGCAAGTAAAAAGGGCGCCCAAGTCATCACGGAATCAATGGGGGAGATCCAGGCGTCACCAAGAGCAACACCCTTCAAGTTACTTTTGATACTGCCCTTTTGTTGTGCCTGTAAAAAAACAAAGTATTAATAAAAAAAAAATGTATGTATATTTGATTAAAATTAATACAAATATATGTGTTTAAAATATATATATTTATATATTTTAATCAAATTTTTTTCTATATTATATATATTATATTTAATATTATATATTATATTATTATATATAATTTATATATATATATATAAAATATAATATAGGAAAAAATTTGAAAAAAAAAGTGATCTTACCCTGTACCATGATAGGGCAAATTCTGCACCCATTTTTCCTCCATAAGATTCAGTGGTGATGTATGTGGGTACGTTAGAAAACGCCGGTAGCTGTTTTAAGAAACCTTTTACACATTCCAAGAGATCGTTTGCGATCTCTGTATTCGTCGTAGTGTATCCTGCTTGTGTAGTGATATAACTGAAACCGGTGCCGACTGGGTTGTCAATGAAAAGAACGTTGTAATCTTTCACCTGTGAATGTTTTAATATTTATTTATAATATTTGCATGTACATATTTCATTACTACTTTCATTACATTTTTAAGGAATTGTTTGAAATGTACATGTTAATGATCTTTTTATAACTTTTTAGTTATAACTTCCCAGTTTTTGTGGGAAAAATACTGATGTTTAATAAATTTGATCAAGATTACTATGATTTTCTAAATTTAAAAATATAAAGAAAGTACTTATATTAATTAGTTTCAATATTTAATTAAAACATTTTGAACCGTGATCAATTTCTTTTCACTCATAACTAGATCGTGAAACTGAACATCTATGTTATCCACATTTAATTTCAGATGATCGATGAACTTCGAATTAATGTCTTATCTACACTAAAAAATTTGTTTAGAAACGCGTGAAATTGATTTCAGATACAAGAAAAAGAGATTCTTATCAATAAGATTCAAGTCAAGTTAAATTGAGTTGATATTACAATACCCAAGTGTAATTCCTTGGCTTCAAGTCAACGTCCAAAGGTCCAAGTTCCTCAAAGTTTCCATAGGAAGTGGAGGATGCTCCGGGTCCACCTTGCAGCCAGATGACCAATGGTTTTTCATAGTAAGAAGACACGTTCGCGGTGGTATAATAAAGCCACCAGAACATGTGTGCAGTTGGCCGTACTTTCACGTATCCCCATTCTTGTTCTCCAGGACCAAATCCTTTTTTTGCTGCCAAGTAGGAATACTGTCCGATTATAAGTGTGATCTTCCGTGAGTTTGCATGATCTTTTTCTGTGACTTTTAGCGATTTTATAATTTCCACTTAAAGTTCGTATTAATACTGACGTTACTAAAATTGCTTCAAAGAGAAATGCTATATTGCAAAATGGTATATGGAATGTAATGTTAATTCTTTTCTTCTTTTTTTTTCTCCATTATCGAAGAATATTTTAATTTTATTACAATGGCTGAAGAATTTATGATGCAAGGAGATGCAAAGACGAGCAGCTTAAGCAATGCGGGCTTTAAGTTGATTATATATTCGTAGAGATTCTTCCGCGAAGCAAATGAATTGGTATAGCTGTTAACACTTTTTGTATAGCTATTAATACTTTTTTTTTCTTTTATCCATTGGCAGGTAAAGGATTAATGGTGTTTAATTATTCAAAAAAGTATTTGAAACAACTGTGTCTTATTGGGCTTATAATTAAGGAAGATCAAGTTTGAAAATGATAATTTCATAAAACAAGAATTTAAGACACAGAATCGTATTGTTGAAGAAATCTGGCAAATAAGATATATTTATGTTTATACATATAACAATATATCTAGCACTTATTATAAATACTTACCAAGGGCTTCAGAAGCGAAGCACAGTGTCGCTAACAGGAGTATCGAGAATTTCGTCATTGTTGCTTGAATAACAGACAATTAAAGACTAAACATTTTGAACGTATATAAATCCAGACAGGATGGTCTTATCTGTCATTAGCGGTCGATTGATTAGATATACTGGAAACGATTAATCCTATCGTTCGAGGTTTCGCCATATTTCGTTGTATCAATCAGCTGCAATTAAACAATGGATGATTTCTTATTAATGGTCTTTTATTAATTCCTTCCACTTGAAGGATTTTGTAAAATGATTACCGTCCTCCTCAGGTAATCGCACTAAACTCATCAGCAACTCACATGCGTATAAATACCTTGTCTTACGTGTCATTAGTTAGTTTCCCGTTAGTTGATCGAATTGTCGTCGTACGCAACTCTTCAGTTATTATTCGGAATTTCAAGCTGGTTTTCAGAAATAACTTAAAAATAATGATGATAAAAAAAAAAAAAGAAAATAGGGACGAGCACCGCTTTCACAAATGAAATGCAAATAACAGTTATTCTGTACGTACCAGTTCCGTATAACAGGTTTTACACTTTTCTGACTTTTTAAAGTAATTTCTTTTTAACGCTCTTTTTTTTCAACAGCTCTTACATTTCTCCTCGATATTTCTTGAAACGTAGTTTTATGTTATATTTGTAAAATATTTCAGCTGACTTATTCGTGCGTTAAGAAATCGATCAATTCTATCAATTGATCTGATAATTTATATTTAATTTCTTTCCGATCTCTTTTTATCAACGTGTCAAGATAGATTAAGAAATTGTTAATCTTCTATTTCGCATGGACGAAATGATCGAATATGTATATATATATATATATATATATATTGTGTTTGATAGATTAGCTGCAACTGTGTGAATAATCATTTTGAAATCAGGTCGTCTCATCGATGGTTGAGTTTGCAGAGAATTTCAAAAAAAAAAAAAAAAAAAAAAAAAAACTTGAAGAACTGGTCTGTTCCTCAGTTTCAATGGCATTGATGTAACTTGTAACACTTGCTATGTATTGGAGATATATGGAACAGGAACTACGGCTGGTTTCTGTGCCAACGCTCCAGAATGTGGATCTAGACACGAAATCTTATGAAAACACGCATTTATCGATGTAAGCTATCGGATAATTCATTAGCTGTCAAAAATCTTGCATTATTTATGAAATTTATTCTTTCTCTGGACGATGCTTTCGGTATAAATACGATGGAATTCTTAAAATTTCTCTAGGCATATTGGGACTATTTTTATGTGTGTTTATCTACGATAAAATTGCATCTTTATTATTGCGCTATTATTTTACTAAATATATTTTTATTTGCTATGGTATTGTGTATTATAGTATCAAGATTTTTCTTAAGAATTTTTTTAGTCTTTGTTATTATAGTTCTTCCATATTCAAATTGAGACCATTTCTTCAAATAAAAAAAATATTCTTGTTGTTTTATATCTCAAAGAAAAGTCAAAAACGAAGAAAATTCCTTATACATGAAGCGCAGAAAAGAAGAAACACAATATTGTACATAAAAAATAACATGTAAATTAAGAGATAAATATAATCCATAATCAATGTATATCTTGTACCTTGACAAACAAATTATTTTATTTTCTTCATTTGCATATTCACTTTCAACGATTTCAACGTCGCGAAATATTTTCACTTTACCGTAATCTCGACAGCCTTTCTCGCAAAACTTTTTTCAAAGCTACGACTTTTTTAAAAGTCACAACAAGACAAGCCGGGAAAGTAAATCAGACAAACCAATTAACACATTCATCTCGGCCGCAATGAAATTTTCTTTTCGTTTTCGTCTTCGAAACATTCTTTCCTTATTCTTTTTATGCTCGGAACACAACTTTTCATTCACCTTTGTTGCTAAGTCTGGACCTTATCTGCATAACACGGAAAAGAAAGAACGTACTAAGAAATTAGAAGAAGAATGGAGATAAACAGCGAAGCTTAATTAACAAAATAATACTCAATGTGATCTCTGTTTCCAATATTAATAAAATTTACATAATCTTCTTTCTCTGATCACTTTATTCTCTGTATATGTGTAAAACATACATGAATGCATATATATATATATAAAACACATATGAATAAGGAGAAAGAAAATACTATAGAGAATTTCGATGAGCGAGAAGTGAATATGCAGGTAGTAAAATAGCGAACAATAAGTTTGAATAACACAGAGATTAACGAACGCAGCTTAGTTGAACATGAATAAAGAAACAAAACGATAAGATGGGAAATAGCTACCGTAAAACATTAAACACACGTGTGGTTATTATTTCCTATCGATGATCGTTGCCTTCGGTTATCCTTGATCCCTCTTGAAAAGAAGAAAAGAGAAATCGCGGTTGACCGCTCGAGTCGCAGAAAGAAGTCCACAATTGCAGGTTCTATGGAAAATTTCGCAAAATTTCTCGATGACCACTGCCATTTTCTGTGTCCTTGATGCACCTGTAACATGGAAAATTGTTGTCGAAAGTATTGCAAACATACTTATTCCCCTTACCTATTAGAGATTTTTCTTTCTTATTTCTTTTTTTTTTTGTCTAAATATTTACCTGGCATCTTGTGACTTCTGTTGGAATGTAAGGGTCTCGAGATGTACACGCAGATATCTACTGTTTTACATCACGGACGATATGTGCATATGTAACGTGTTACACAATTTGTTGTGTTACGAAGTCAAAGAAATGAGACACGTCGCATTGCCGTTACAGGAATCCTAATCACGAACTAGGTTTCGAACCGCTTCGGAATGCAATCTTCCTTCCTTGTTTCGTTAATCGTGAGAGTTTAATCGGCTAGATGGTCAATCTGAGATTTCGAACAGTTCTTCTTTGTCTTGAATGCTTTTAGTTATTATCATTTTCTGATCTTCTGATAATTTAATACAGATATAATTCATGTATGTCGTATATGTCGTAAAGTATAATATATGCTTTGTCTTTGGATTTCTTCGTAATGAAGCGATCAAAAACGGTAAGGCTTCAGGTCGATAAAGAGTGCTCAATAAACAAGGGAGGTAAACAAAACAAATTACATTTCCATTTATTGTGTTTCACTTGGTCCTCCTCGAGGCTAGCATAGAGAAACATTTCTTAATCGCAATAACGAATGCTCAAGTGATGACGCTGTCACTTTCTCCCTCGTAACTATTTTTCACTTTCGGAGTGCGTACGCGCTTGATAGGGAGCATTTCTCCGTCGTTAAACATCAATTTACTTCAATTTGTTCGAAGCAACAGTTACGCGATCGATTATAATTAATCCTGCTCGTTATGATCGATTCTTTTCAAGAGAAAATTATCAACGTTGCACTTTATCGTAGCACTCGAACCTCTCCACTTCGATGACATTTAATTTGATTGATCAACTTCATCAAGAGATAATGATTAATTTTATAATTGAATTGAGTTGTTTCGATTTTTCGTCGATTCTAGATACAGATTGATTATCATCGCCCATTAACTTGAAATATTTTTATTAGAAAATGACATTGTCGATTATCTGTAATGTATAGTGTGTGTCTTCTTAATTGAAAACGATTCGCAGACCTTACAATCTAATAAAAAAAAAATTATTATTATGAGAAGAGAAGAATGTACGGTATAAATAATGTTTTCATATAATTAAATTAGTTCCATTTTTATGAAATAGTATATAATTAATTCCATTTCCATATATGAAATAGTATATTTGATATATAATAGTATATTTTATATATGAAATAGTATATTAGTAATTAAATCGATATAATTTTTTAAAAATATCACTTTGATGGAAATGCCGTTTTTGTGTCTAATCACCGTTGCGATCAAATTGCAGCTCTCACGAATACAGATGATTAACTTCTACCTGGAAGAGACAAGTAAATTATTCTGTTGCGATGCGTAATCTTATTAAAAATACTATGTTTTATGAATTTTTGTCTAAAACTAAATCTAGTTATTTTAATTTAAAGTCTACTTAAATTTTATTTAAAATGTTGCATTCTCAATGTATTAATTTCATATTATCTAATTTTATCAGATTGTTATTCAATTTATTATCTAAAAATAATAAAGAAGAGAATAAGTTAAAGAAGTGAACCATCAATCGACGATAATATGTAATAAATAATGCGTAAATAGTACTTCCAATAAAAAAGACGTGCACGTATTATTCAAATCATGGCTATGGCTGTGCTTCCAAATTGAAAGTAATTATCATTATATAAGCCTCTTCCGGATTCTCTTCAGGAAGACGCAGTTTCATGGAGATTTTATGTCGATGTTGAACAAAAAATCGGCAGCTTACGTAATCCCTATCATTGCCTATTATATCGTGAAAGTTCCTCGGACAATCTAAAAAAGAAGAAGAAAGTGAAGAAATGGCCTGTATAATAAAAGTTGCATTTATAAAAGTTTCTCTTGCTCACGTTCCTAAAAATTGTAGTCATGTTTTGAATTCTTATTAATTTTTAAGAAATAGAAAGAAGTTATTGAATGAATTATAATATGCCAAATAAAGGGTCCACAATTTTTATAGATCTAGTATTATCTGTTTCAATTCGTACCGTCCGATAATAAGGAATCAATGACAAAACTAATTACATATTAACACTGAGTATACAAGTAAGAAAATCAATTAAATTATAAACGTTCCGTTTGGATAAGTTCAGGTAATAAAGATAATGGAAATAATAGCCGGCAGGATATGACGATCATGATAGCGAGGAAAAAAGCGATAATGAGGGACGAGTGTCGATTGACGAGAATATTTTCCTGAACAGTAGTCTCTTAGCGTAAAAGTCGATTCTTTTCAGATGTGAATTAAGGGTGAGAGCAAGGGCAATTGATGATATTGTATGTATATGCAGAAGAAAATTATTGTACAATCGCACGGTATGTGAAGATATTTCTAATTATTTCGTTGATCATGAGAGATTTATCGCTTTAAATTATTTTTCAATTTCATTTTTAACGCATCTGTGGTTGATCCATTGGAGTCTGAAATTGAATTAATTGTAAGTATAATTTTAGTGATGATATTTGAAAAATATTACTTAATTTCAATATTTATATATATTTATTTTTTAAAATATCATTATGACCAGATTGAAATACCGAAATTAAGAAAATGCGATCGCTAAAGAAGATATCGAAATCTTACAATCTTGGATATTTTCTCGTTTGTAGCTCACATACGAGTTCTTCATTATGAAGTTTCGAAAAGTATTCCACTTGCATATTTTACATAATATTCGAGAGAGAATTCGTTTCTTTTTTTATTCTACACAACAAGTGCATCTGTCAAATTGTTTGTTTTCCCTTTGGTTTTAAAACCCAGTGGTCTCATTTCTCTACTTCAGGAAAGTATACAATATATGTACGTATGTATATTCTTTAAAAATTCGCAGCAACTTTCTGAAATAGAAAAATTAAAATTTAAGTCTTCAATTTTAAACGAAAATCTATATTTGAAATAAAAATTCTCAAATTAAAATGTATATTTTCAAATCAAAATTCTTAAATTTTCATACGTGATATTTGCTCCAATCGCCAATTTTAAATATTGAATTTGTAATTTGAGGAAAATCAAAGTGAAAATGCTATTACTTTGATTCAATTGTCTTGCAGCTCACGTGAACTCTTATGTACTCGAATAAATCTAAAATCACAATACGTGCGACTTGCGTGTATTTGTTGCGTGCAAAATAGCATCATGAGTTTCTAACATGGTTTTCGGCCATTGAATTCTCAGATATTTGCAACATATTATATAACATATTGCAAATGTAACTTTCTTTTTGCAATTGTAATAAAACGTATTCTTTAATCAAACTATTGCTGTTCTGAATATTAAAATCTAATTAAAATATTGTTAGATTTTTATATTTAAATATATTTTGCAACTCATTGGTTTTGAAATTTGACATTCCTTAAATTAGGATAAACAGATGTTAGTTGATTAAATAGAAGTATCTATTTCATAAAACTTACTTGAGGTCAAATGCATAACATGAATAACTTGATAACATTTAAATTAATTTTCAATTCCAAATTCAGTGATAAACATGGAATATTCTGTATGGGATTTGTAAACTTTGACAAACTTGTAAAGAGGGTACATCAACAGTTCGATCGAATTCTCGAAAACATGAAACAGCGTCGGTCGTGTATTTTCGGCGAATTTTAATGACTTGTTAGTTTATCCTCGCAGACGAATGGCGTGAAACAGATTGGTACCTTTTATTTCCACAGACACGCCTCCAAAGAAACAAAAGTTTTCACTGGCTTCCTACCGTTTTGTTATGTGTAACAAACAATACATCGTCTATGTTAAAACGTAACGAAAGTATTTTTACAAATAGTGTTCACTGAATATACAATAAACACGACGCAAAAACGTTACGTTTGCAAATATATTGCTATTAAAAATTCGTAAGTATAATGATTTACATAGCTATTATATTTAATTATGTTATATTCAAGACTATCATTAGCAAAGAGGAGCATTGTTAGCTGCGTCAAAAGTGGTATAAACCGGAAGATGTGTCACCGTATCTTTTTCTTGTTAATGACCACTTTAATATCTTTAGCTAGAATAGCTGGCTTGACCGTTGTAACTCGCTTTATCAATATAGAGATCATACAATAAAACTTGGTGTGATGCGATCGTCTTGCCGGAAGATAATTGAGTCTTTCACGTCTCGCATTAATGAGACGTATTTAAACAGCTAGAGAAGAACATTACTTTCATTCGCACACATGTCTTACCGTTCTTCACACGTTCTGCAAATTAATCTGAGATCAGCAATTTTCTCTCGTATTCAAGTTGCTCATTCCTTTGTATTTAGTTCTGTCTTTTTAGCCATTAAAAATTAGACAACTTTCTCTCGTATCTTTCCGTTCAGATTAAGATTAATTTCCATGTAAAAATCAAATCATCGTTACATTGAAAATCAATTAAAAACATATAATAACAATTAATGCGAAATTTTTGCTATATTGCTAATTAATGAAAATCCCAACATTACTGTCAGTAATCAAAAAATGTTTTCACTTATTGCCAATAATATTTCCAACAAAAAACAATTTTCGTCGTTACGATAATGATTTAATTAATATATTAATTATAATTAATTCAAAGCAGACTGCGGATTTTTGTATATTTATACGAAACTTAAACATACACAAAATACACACGTTATATGCAAAAAAATCCTTTCCGTTAGAAATATGAATTCACGTATATAGAAATCCGCAGTCTAATTACAAGTTACGATTGTACAGGATGGTCATTAAAAGACTGAACTTTTACAAACACGTTTTTCAAATTTTTATTATTTTATTTGGAAATTTAATTAATATAATTAACCTACAAAAAAAAAGAAATAAAAAAGATTGAAAATGAACAAGTTATGACTTTTTCAAACACTTCGGTTTTTCACTGGCCACCCTGTACTACTATCGTTAATTGTATTGCGATTTCTATGTGGAAGAATTATGAGAGACGAAGAAACTAACCTCTCACACATGGAAACGTCAAAACTATTCTTATGAATAATAACAAAGGATTCATGAAGTGTAATTTAGAAGATCACTGGCAAAGGCAGTCAGGAAAAGACAAAAAGTAGAGTCACGCAATCAGCGATACCTGTGGCGCACAGTGTTACAAATGTGATAAACCGCTACACACGTATGCAACTAGCTGATTGATTGCACAAGCCACCAGCAGAATCGCCCGCAGAAACTGTTGATACACAGGGCACCGAAACCGTGTAATCGTTTTAATTTTACTCATTGAAAGACTTCCTGGTTACACTTCCTCTTTACCGGGAAGGTAGCTTTTCCTGATACATTGTTCTGATGCTGTAAATGACGTTTAAATCATTACTTCCCTGTGTTATTGTGTTGGAAGTACATTTAAATTCTGGAGGTTTATTATTCTAACCTAATTCGCAACAGACGGCGCCCTTGTGAATGCTAATGAAATTAATCTTCCTCGGCGCTTGAATCGCATAATTGTTGCTACACAAGTACGGAAGGAAAGTGTCGGTAACCGTTAAAAATCTTTCTTACCTGCGATGCGCGCATGCGCAGGAAATGCTACAATGTAATTTTGAAATGTTTAAAATTTGGTGAGTATCGTAGTAGATAAATTTACTTTCGATAAATATATCGAACTCTTGAATATTTTAAATTCAATGAACTATGAATAATCTTATCCGCGGATTCTTTTTCTTTTTACAAGTACATATGTTAACTAAAAATATGATAAGCAAGAAGAGCGTTCGAAACCAAGATTGTCGATACTACATTTTTTTTTCTAGCATTGAATGACGTTACACGATCATTAAAAATAGGATTAGCCAAAGTCACTTTCTCCATCTTCTTGGAATTTTCGATACCATTTAAGGATCTCCCGCAGAAGAATTCGTGAATAATACAGTGGGTCTCCGCATTACTGCGTGCGCATTGAAGATGCGCTCTGGTCAACGAAAATTTATTGAAAGTATTAAATACAAACAATATTGAAGCTTTTTTTGTTATTGTATACTAAACTTGATAGTAATTCACGATACAAAAGAAATATAAGTTTCAATGAAAAATATTTTAATACTTTTTTTTTAAAATAAACAACTAGGTAAACGCAGAGTGGAACACAAAATTTAAAATTGACATCTGGTCACGTTTCATTCAATTGGAAAATAATCACGCGGAAAGCAATCTTTCCATTTTCGTAACGTCAATTGACGGGACAAGAATTTCTATAGGACGCAAACTAGACGGAGGATACATGTAAATTACGTATTTACCTTTTATCACTGTCAATTACTTTCAACAACCATGTATCTTGGTATGACTCAAGAATTTCTCTTTTTATTTTATCATGTCACCGGTTGATAAGTGAACTGCACGTACGAGTACTAAGAACGTGCAGTGGCTGATGAAAGTATATATTTGGACATCTATCATACAAAATTTTTACGTATACATATTGTATGTGACAGGTTACATAAAATATTTTAAAATTTCATTAGCATTTGTTGCATGCATCATCTTGCTGTAATAACAGAATATAACAGTAAATAACAGTATATAAGGTAAATAGTTTCAAAAGTAATAAATAAATAAATAAATATATATACATATATATGGTAATGAATATATATTGTAATGACTTGAAATTATAACTTAATATAACTTAACTAATTAATTTGTAAATGAAATTTCACTTAAATATACTTAATTTTTTCAAGGTAATAAAAGTAATAAGACAGTAATAAAAAAGAGAGAGAGAGAAGTGAAATTTATAATAGTTCTCACATGTTTCAAGCACATTTGGTGTATAACCCTTCGAAACTAGGACCCAGTTCGAAAGTAGGACATCAATAACTTTTTCTTACTTGTAGATTATTATACGTTTCATAATCGTTATGTCAATTTTAATTCAAGCTAACGTTTCTAAACTAGTCAATCACGTCGACAAATCATATACCTACATTTTGACACAATGTCGAACGTATAGAAACAAAATGAGAGACGACGTAACGGTTCCTCTCCTGTTGAAACGAACTCTTATATTGCAAAGAACAATGATAAACGGTTTCATAAAATGATTCGAACCTACACTGTCAATCGTACTCGCTCCAGGCATAGTGAAAGTAACCAAGCATCATTATCCTTTGGAACATAAAATGTAAAGAAGACAGCTGCAACCCTAAATCGAAAGAAAGTCAAAGTGACCTGATCGTGAGTATAATGACGACTTTCAGCAAACGGCTGGCATCCTTCACACGTATACTTGTAAATCTTCACTGAGAACATTATACTTTTACTAGACCTACAAAAATATATTATAATAATATACTATTTGATTTTTAACATTGCAACTTTTAATCAGAAAAACATAATAATGATTATTCAGAAGCAAAAAAATGTTGGAAGTTCTTTGAAAAAAGAATAATAAAAGATAGCTAATAAAAGATAGATTGTTAAACAAAATGGGCAATGCATTGTTTATTAAATGTTCGGATTAGAGATAATCATTCTGATTTCAAATAGATTACTTATTTGAAAACAAAGTATTCAATTTTAATATAAAATAGTTAATTTTACGCGATGAAAGTTATGAATATTATTTATTGCATACAATAAAGAATGAAAAATAAAATTAAATATCCTAAAATTAAAGAACATTTAACGGTTGAAAGATTTAAATTGCTATATTAAGTATCATATTAAATTATTATATAATAATTAGGTCCTTTAGTCAATTCCATATTTTAAATTTTATTATATGGAAACAACAATTAAAAGAAAATTCTTTCAGGAAAAAATGAGGAATCTCGTTTTGTGTATTTTGCTTCAACTATCACTCGAAAATGCCAAGTGTATCTCACGATCCATATTCGAAAGACAAAGATGAAACAGCAGAAAGATAAACGATATCTTTGTTGAAAGAGAAATTCGCGATATTCCATTTTCTCTACATCAGGATGAAGGCAAGAAGGCAATCTACGCTTGAAGCAATTTTTGGCTGTGATTTAATATTAGAGAACTTTCCTTTAGAAACATTTTTATTTTGTGTAAGCTTTATTTTCGTTTCCTCCGGAAACTGTACCTTCTTACTTTGCAAAATATTATTTTGTGCATTTGTTTTAAATTCATAAGATTCTATATATGATTTTAGCAATATAAGTTTTTCGGAAGAAAAAATTATTTTAAAATTGGAAAGAAGATTGAAATGATATTCGCTTTCTTCAAAACAAGTGATCTTTTAAGATTAGTGAGAAGACTGAGGAATAGAATAACTGATGAATACATTTTTTCTATAGAAGATTTTCTGAACTAGAAAGAATTCTGAGAAGTAGGACAATTTCGAGACGTATATTATACATATTCGCATCGATTGGTTTCGCTATCTCCAAAATGAACATTTCTTCGAACTCTGTATTTCTTCAACTTTTCTCTAAAAAAACAGAGATACTTTGTGGACTTTCATAGCTAATCTCGCATATGTATATCCTTTAACAAACACGTTATACTGTTCATATAATAGCTAGGTATCTTGCATTTTTTGTCTGCTATAATTATTCATTGATACAAAAATCGGAAGTTACATCGGAAGTTAGTATCTTACTGTAATGTTTTATGTATTGCAGAGATCCGTGTTACTTCCGTGTCGTTCTAACGCTGTCACGGAAGCAAAGGATGGCACGGTGAAAGGTATCAAATCGATAGGAAACCGCGAGGAGAATCTAAAGAAAGTCAAAGTGACTCTTTAAGAGGTAAAATCGAGTCGATGTAGTTTCTTAGCAGTAAAACGTTTATTGTGTGCGCCTCGTTTGTGAGCTTCTTCTCACGTTCGGTTTCCCGATGCGTTTCTCTGGTTCGTTGCATCCTTACTCACATTCCAAGATAGTTTAATGTACTTCCAGGTTGAAGCATGTTCCAGCATACTTGTTTTTGAAACCTTTCTATTCCAGATGATTAGCTTTTTTTTGCTTTTAAAGCAGATAGTAGGTATCTTGTTCTTCCTTTTATTAAAAGAAAATTTGTTAGTGTCAAATTTCATTGTCAATGTTCATTATTGTTATTGTTATTAAATGTAACTATGGACATTAAAGATAATTATTCATTTGATGTAGAAATTAAGTAGTAATAGAGATGTGATAAAAAATTTTAAAAATTAATTAAAAAAAATAGCGGTCTTACAGAGATTTAGACAAAGAAATAAATTACCGTTGTTAGAACACACATCTAGTTTTTTATTCTGTTCATAGTGTAGATAAAACCGGATTTAGAGTTATTGAGAGATGTGAGAAATAGTAAAACATGTCTATACCTATGTCTGACAGGAATGTAAGAATTTACATAAGGAATTGTAGAATGTAGAAAAATTCATGTCACGTATTGCCCACTGGAAGATGGTAAAACGTAATTTCACTAAAAGAAAAGAATAAAGGAAAACGATCTTTTTTTAAAATGTGTATTGGTTTCTCAAGATCATTTTTAAAAATTCCAAGTTGTGAAATAATTTATTCACGGAGAAAGAACTATAAAGCGATCCATTAGCAGGAGCATGCTCGTAAATTAGCCGATTGCTTTCATCAAACATTTCCACAGATTTCTCAAGTCTGAATTAATTAGAACGAATTTGAATTAACGAATGATACTAATTTTGTACAAACTGTTATCTTAGATATATTTATCCGATTTTCATAAATTTCAGTTAATCATCCTTTATTCTCTTTTAATTTAATGATCCGATTGTAATTCCTGTATTTTAAGAACCGTTGAAATATTGATCTTGACGAAGAAACCGGAAAAAATCTAAAATTTACATGAGTCAAGCGTAAAAAACTAGAAAAGTACTCAAAAGGTTGAAAATCTCAAAAATATAGGTGAAACTCAAAATACTAATCAGGCCAGAAAGCTAAAAATGTCGAAAAGATTGACAAGATCAGTAGGATCGAATAGATCAGAGAGATCGAAAAAGTTCAACGAATTAAGAGTAACAAGGAAGCTAAAATTAAAAATAAAATTCAAAAGGTCAGTAAAGTCAGGTAATCAAATATGTCAGCAAAAATGTCATCAGGAAAAGTCAAATATGTGAGAGAGATCAAAATGATGTTGAAGATTAAAAATAACATAAAGATCAAAAGTCAACTATGACAATTTCTCTCCATATTCGATTCTCTATATTCTACAAGAATATTGCATTTATCTGCGTCCTTTCTCTCATTTCTTTTTATTTTTTTTTTAGATATGTTCTCGTCTTCTTCACTCTGTCGAATCAATTGAAACAAAAGTTTCACCGCGAGCCGATGATCGAGTTGTGTTTTCCTGTGGTAAGCGAAACAAGCGAAATTAATATTTTATACGAAGCATGACCGATAATTTCGTTCCTATTTCTGATTCACATTCTGTCTAATCTCCGCCGACAGATTGCATAATCGGAAGTCTGTAGCCCCAAATCGATTCGGTTGGGCAACAAGGTCTCTGACAGAAAACAGGTGGGCCCAGATCTCTCCTCATTCTCTGCCGGACAGGTATAGGAAAATTAGTCGGTCGCATGTGTTACCAAACTACCTGATTCCTAAAATAAAACTGGAAATCGACATTAATTCAATAGTTGGAAATAAACGAATCTTTATGATGACAATCAAACGATTTGAATTGACAAAGAGGAACTCGTTCGAGATTTCTAGAAACTTTGAATTGTAAATTATTGGGATTGTGTAAAGAAACATGTTAGACTAATCTACAAAATATTGGACATTTCAAATGTCTGATTTAATCAAATTAAACATTTTTCATGGGTAAGATAAAAGAAATGGTGGAAGAAGTGTTAGCATGTGAAACATAGTATATAAAAATTTTTCAAACAAGTTGTTAATTATCTACATTGGATTCTTTATAGAGTTTAAATTTTATAAAAGACAATATATTTTTATAAAACTAACATTTTGTTAAACATGCGTTCTTTTTTTCGATGTACAATTATTTTACTACGAGTTTTATAATCACTCTTCGAAAAATTCTATCTTAATTAATTCTTCAACACAATATTTACGAGCTTAACATTCAATTGAAGGAAATAATATGTTCGGAACTATTATTTTATTACTTGATAAATAATTTTGTTCTAAGCTTCTATTACGATTAAATATACATATATATATATATATATATATATATATATATATACACAATATGACATAATGTCAATTACTAAAAGCCTTGCACTTCGAAAACAATCCAACATTACATAATTCATTTCATTATAAGCAGTTATAAATAGTTCAAAGCTGCACGTTTACATGCATAGCAAGTGCTTATGTATTGTGCTGTCAAGAAGGCTACTACGGATGATTAATGGAAATTATGACATTGGAAAATAACGATTGATTGTCGTTTATATCATTCTTGTAATATTTAATGCACTGAGCACTTTCTCAGAGTGTTACATATGCACGAATCGAAGGTCTAACGAGTATAGCAACGATTGCATAAAATGCTTTAACTGTCGTACCAGTGAAAGCAAACAAATTTACTCTTCAATGTTCTTTTCTGTGCGTGCTTGTATACCAGCATTCAGCAGACTGTAAATTCAGCAACATTTTGTAAAATATTTTATTTGCGCATGTAGAGAATCTTTGTACTTTTCCATCTCTTCCTTAATTTACATTCGTGAAACGAGTTCTACTAATGCGAACGAATTTAAACTTTGCTAAAAACTTTTTCTAGGAACATGTACCACGGATGCGAGATAAATTCTGTTTTGTTATTTTTGTAAATGAAAATTCTGGAGAACGAGAGGAAACCACGAACATTATGTATGCAGTTTAATGTTATACAGAAAGCTGTCAAAGGAGTATCATGGACGAATTTTTTGATTAAAACATTTATCAAAAATTCGAATCTACATGGCCGAGGTTTGGTCGCATTTGAAAGTGTTATGTAAAGAGTACGAATATTTATCATAATAATTACATTTGAAAATACTATTTAAAAAAAAGAGAGAAATTATTTATGAGGATTTTATAAATATGTATAAATGTCTCTCTAAGTAAGTAGAGAGATCAGGCTATTCGAAACTTTTGCAGTTACTTTTACAGTTCTATTTACTCGATTTATTCTGTCTATCAGAATCAACTTGCAATATACTCGATTCCATCATTAAACATATTATATTTGATTAAGCATATTACATTTTTAGTTACGAGGGCAAAATGCTTTCTGTACGATCTTGCACAAATTTGTTAATATTTTTCAATGCAAAGACAAGCTGTTTGCCTTCGCTAATGTTAATCAAACAAGAAAAGCCTTCAGCCAGCGAATTTGACTTGAAAGCCTTCACCTGGGTAAACGAGTCGAGTGAGCAGCGTACGACGTTCAGACAAAATTTCACGATTCGCGTCTAGCTACTGATGGCACCCAAATGCCCCTTTTACCTTCGACGGGTGATCATAACGCGTCGTGGATCCCCTCCAGAGGTGAGTTCAGGATGTAAGCGCAAGCACAAAGACTCCCGTATAGCATCGTGAACGCACTCATGGGTATACCCCTCCTCGTAATGTCTCTATGCTTAGGGCGACTAGCTGCCTAGGCGGAGGAAACATCCGCTATAAAAGGCACTGTAGACACGAGGAATTCGTCAGAGGAGTGACGAACCGTAACTAAAAGGAAAAAAAAAAAATTTTTTTAAAACGCGGCGGCCTTTGCCGTTTTTTCCTCGTCGTTGTGTGGTGAACAACAACCTTCCCCCCCAAGTTTGTGAAGATGCAGTCTAGGCTGGTCAGTGCCCAATTTTTGTCGCCATCATTGTCGCTATTGTCATTGTGATTCGGATTCGTGTCATACAAGTGTATCTGTGAAAGAAAAAATCGTGTTATCTTTTTACTACAAATCACGGAGTAGTGACGAGAAAAGTTATTGGAACCGAGCTTTGGTGATTAACACGTTCACTGCGAACCCCATATTGGATCGTACGGACTGAATTGAATGTGGAACATAAAAGAAACTGTGGAAAGATAATAACTGATGTAACATTTTATAAAGACAATTGGAAGTATAAGGTCCAATGTACAAATTGTCGCACAAAATTTTATTGTTTCATTGAAAGTAGAATAAGAGAGCTTCGTCCTTTTTCAAAAGAATCTTGCGGCGGAATTTGTCGCAAACAGCTTGTCTGTGTCGGACCTAAGAATTGTTTCAGGAATTTAGAGAGAAAGTGATGCAAATAATGAAATCTTCAATTTGCTTAAAATTAAACTAGAGAAATTTGCATGATTTTAAATATTGAAATACTATATTACCACATGTATTCACATGGAAATTTATAATAAAATTTCCCAGATAGATACAGATATTATGTATCGCTTTTTATACTTAGATATTAGATGCACCTGTACCATTTCTTTTTTTTTGTAGTTTGTGGTACTGTAGGGTTAATAAAATTTAATTATTGCGATTCGCAGTGGACGTGTTGTTCCTCAGTTTTGTTCCTCAAGATTTCAAGTAGAGTAGTAGGTTGACTGTTAAAATCAAACTGATAGTGGATCTTATGAAACGTGTCATAGATTGATTATATATTAATTCTTGGATAATTCAAAGACTAATTAACTTGTTGGAATATTGAAATTGTTTATAATAAAACCGGAGAATTTTGCTCATTTCTGAATTCCTTGATACTTGAATTTGTAAATATCTTATATTTGATGTCATATTGTCAGATTGAAGAAAAGTGTAAACTGAAAAGTGTAAACTGAAATTTTATTATAAATATTTTATTTCAGGTCTTATTATTGAAATTGAAGAATTTTCGAAAACTCTCTCTTGCTTATTTCTTCCACAAGCAGATTCACAGTTGGTGAAGTTAATACTCGTTCGAGTCACCGGTGTTTTCTAGGAGCTGTCCTAAGAACGTATTCTCATCGTTTCACGTTGTGCAGAATGGAAAGTCGAGCGTTGTGCTCGTGCCTCGAATGATCATCTCTCGTGAAACTGCACCAAAGATATCCGAAACTCGTTCACGTTCCACGTTTAACCCAGTTACGAAAATCTATTTCCGCAGAAGAATTCCAATTCCGTAAAATCATTGACTTGAACATTTTCATTCTCGAGTGCTGTTTCTTCGAAATTCCGCACATTCTTCACATCAGTTTCCTCTGGTTGCTGAACGCGACTTGTTTCTTACACACATAGGTACATATATAAAAAAATACATAGAGGACCGTTGTCACACTTTTTCCCTTTCTATCGTTAAGTTAATATCATCTTCGACAACTTTCTATCGGTCTCCAATACTTTCATAAATCATCGATGTTGTCACGGGTTCGATCAATTGCCCGATCATCGACCTCGACACAACTTAATTTAATTTTTATTCGCAGAGTACTTCATTAATTTTTTTCGCCATTTATAGGTTTTTCAATTCAATCTAAAAATTATAAATAATCAGGCTTAACATTTTAACTCAGTATTTAAAATTCTAAGATGTCTAAAAGATTTTTAATTAAAAAAAAAAAAAAGGAACATTAATCGAACAATCGTCGGGTTATTATTCTCTTGGATCGAATTGGGCCTTGATCTTGACAGAGCAGCCGTGACTTTGGTAATCGACGTAACAGGAACGCCAGTGGCCAGCCGGTTCGCCGATGAAAATAAAAAAGCGAACACGAGGTCGCACATATCTCAGGGGTTGGGAAACGAAATTGAGAGGCCCACTTTCCCTTCGGTTCCTCCTGGCATTAATGAACAGCCATGAGTTTCACGATCGGCCTCCTGTTTCCACGTTAGTAAAGGAAACGGAGAAGAGAAAAAAGGGGACCATCGTTGGCCTCATTCCCGGTCTTGTTCATGCGTTAGTTCGCACGTGGACACTTTCATTTTTGAAAGACACGCTTGTAAACTGGCCAGCAAGATATATTATTCATAACTTTTCGAATATGCCTCTGGGAAATGCGGTTAGGATAGCATCTGTGCAAAAATTCCTCTTTTTGTAATTCTAAAAATTCAATTTCAGCGTTAGATGTAAAGTGGCGTGATCGATGGTCAAGATATAAAGATAACGACGTGAAGGTCGAGCGGAATATAGATTGAAATCAGCCTGCAATTATAAATATAATGCTCGTGTACGGAGGTGCTACTCCAGGTAGAACACACAAGAGATTGTATCTGTAGTCGGTTGAATGTCTGGAGGTTGTTATTGGTGTTACTGGGTATATAATTATACAGTCACCTAGATGACTAACGTGCCATGATTGGTTCATTTGCATTTCTACTCGGATGATACGTGTGCTCTCTTCCGATAGATAGATGATACTGGCATGATTTCATTTACATTTCCGTAAATATCGTATCTTCCGCGGTTCTACTTCTCTTCGTCATTATTCATACACTTATCTATCTCGTACATCTAATAACAAGTAAAAAATGTGAAATAAATGAGTAAATTACAGATTACGCGAGGAAATAATTTTAAATAGGTAATGAAAAAATCATTTTTGCAGTTATTCCTGTGTTGTTTCCTTTTCGTCTCCAGTCTTGGGGACCCAATAAGGACCAAGAAAGAGTGAGTAGATGACTTTGTGACTAATTAGCGAAATAAATCATTACGAAGTCTGTGAATTCAGATACATGTATGTGTAAATAAAATTCGTATTTATGACTTTTTACATATTTAAGAAAAATTTAAACGTGCAAAAATGCATAGAATGTTCAATTGCAATACAATGTGCAGTTGCAACCACTTGCAGTTCTATGTGCAATTTTTACTCAGATTTTAAAAATATTAACTAACTAGCGAAATATTAATTATGAAAGATATAAGATTTGAGTAAATATCCGCAACCTGATGATGAATTTAAAATGAATAATACATAAGTAAAAATGTAAGAAATAACAACATATACTATACATTATATTGTATATAATAATAGCACCATAATAAATACTACAAATACACAAATAAATAATTTCAGAGCACCTTTAAGTCCACCTTCAAATCAGTATGGTCCACCAGCAACCTCCTATGGAGTTCCAAACGTAGGAAACTCTTATAACGCACCGTCCGATTCCTACGGTGCTCCACCGCCACCATCTTCCTCCTATGGTGCTCCATCAGGGCCATCCTCTTCTTACAACGCACCATCGTCCAGTTATGGTGCTCCATCAGGACCGTCTTCTTCCTACAATCCACCATCGTCTAGCTATGGTGCTCCATCGGGACCATCTTCTTCTTATCATGCACCGTCAGGTTCATCCTCTTCCTATCACGCACCATCATCCAGTTACGGTGCTCCATCAGGTCCATCCTCTTCTTACGGTGCACCATCGTCTAGTTATGGGGCTCCAGCAGGTCCATCTTCTTCCTACGGTGCACCATCGTCTAGTTACGGCGTTCCAGCAGGTCCATCTTCTTCCTACGGTGCACCAACTGACCACGGTAGTGATCACGGCGACCAAGGATACAGCAGTGGTGGATCTTTTAATGATGATCACGGAGGTGGGGGTGGACATGGAGGTGACCACGGTTCCTTTGGAGGAGACCACCATGGTGGAGGAGGAGGTGGAGGGGGTGGAGGAGTATCAACTTCCTATGGCCCTCCATCGCAATCATACGGACCTCCAGCGCAATCATATGGACCTCCAGCGCAATCCTATGGACCGCCAGCTCAACCTCAAGGAAGATGGGAGAAGAAATTAACGTGGAAACCAGAATGGAAACAAATTTGGAAAACAGAGCAAAAATTAACCTGGAAACAGGAATGGAAAAAGGTACAAGTACCTGTTTGGAAGGAAGTCCAGGTTCCAGCATGGAAAGAAGTTAAGGTACCAGCATGGAAAAAGGTCCAGAAGCCTGTTTGGAAAGAGATCCAAGTCCCAGCGTGGAAGGAGGTCCAAGTGCCAGCCTGGAAAAAAGTTTGGAAGCCAGTGTGGAAAGAAGTACAGGTCCCCATATGGAAAGAGGTTCAAGTACCTGATTGGAAGAAGGTTTGGGTCCCTGAATGGGTTAAAATAGGCATTCCCGGTGAGCAATACGTCGGTAAAGATCAGCATGGATGGCAGTATACCAGTCATGACCTTTGGAAAAAGAAACTGATCTGGAAACCTGTGTGGAAGAAAGTTTGGAAGACAGAGAAGAAGCAGGTTTGGGTTAGCGAGAAGAAACTAGAATGGAAGGCTGAATGGAAACAGATCTGGAAGACTGAGAAGAAACAGATCTGGGTGAGCGACAAGAAATTGGTTTGGAAAGAAGAATCGGTTCAGGTTTGGGTGCCTGAGAAGAAGCAAATTTGGGTGACGCAGAAGAAGCAGGTATGGAAAGACGAATGGAAGAGCAAGTGGGTGCCAGTGTGGAAGGATGTGCAGGTACCAGCTTGGAAGAAGGTATGGAAGCCCGTCTGGGAGAAAGTTTGGGTACAGGCCGAGCCCCACCACGATGAACACCACGGATACAAGTAAAATTCCTCCCGAGATTCTTCCGTTCGATTCTCATCCATCTGGACGATAAAACGTCCGTCGTTGTTAAAGTTTTTTTGCTAGTGTAGTCGTAGCCGGAGGATCAAAGGTCCGTGTGTCGCGAAAGTCGTCATCGGTACGCTCTTTTTTTGCTCTCTTTTTGGAGGAAAAATGAGGACTCGGCTGTTGTGTGTGATTACGGTAACGGAGTTCAAAGTTTTTTAAATCAATGGGAACGTAAAACTACGTTCGAAAATCAAGAGACTTTATTCTTGGTACTAAAAAACGTTTTCACAGTAGGAAATTTTGAAGTTATTTGACATTTAATGATCTTTTAATAGGGCGGCGAAATATTTTCTTATTGTCTATATACTTTATTTTTTCTTCTAGGTAAAATTTTGTGGCTAAATGTTTTTTAATTAAAAAAGTTAGTTAGAACGAGTTGTTGTTGAAAAATTATATATTATTCATATGTAAAAAAAATTTTTCAAAAAATTAAATATTTCTTTGCTAGTTGAAATTTTACAAATAAACCTTTTTAATTAAATTCTATTACGCATCTTAAAAAAGATAATAGTAGATAGGAAGTTTTATACGATTTTATACTGCATATTAGAATAAGAATTGTCATTTGTGTTTGGATAAACAATATATGACAAATCGAATGTAATTAATTTTCTTTTTTTATTTGTAAATAACGATTCTTCATATATTTTTGTACTATATTTGTGTATGTTGCCGTAATAAAGTACATTTTCTTAAATTACGAGTTCATTTAGAGCCAGCTAAAATATAACGTATGAATATTTCAATTGGAATATGTATTTATAAATTTTGTATTATATTACAATTAGAAAAAGATTCAATTTGTAAAAGAAATAGTAATTGAAAATATTAAACGCGTATAGTTAGACAGTAATTGAAAATATTAAAAACATTAACTTGACAGTTTATTTAATATGAATACATAGAACAATCTGTAGTATCTGATAACTATAATGCAAAATAAATTTTCTGTTTGACAAGAAATATTCTGGATGAAAATGAATTAAAATGAACTAAAATCGCAATTATCACATATGTAAAAAAATTTATCTCGATTCTCATATACAATTTATCGTAGATTCTATTTATCGTTATTAAAGGAAGATGTTTAATAAGTGTGTTTAATAACGTTTCTATAACAATTAGCTTTTATCCATTTGATAAATTTACTACACTTAACTTCTTCAATCTTAATTTTAAGTAATTCTTTTGTTTGTTCAATGCACTCCAAATTTTTATTTCATGAGACTAAACTTGTATAAGATGTAATATTTGCAAGATTTTTTTTTAATTAAACATAATTTAGCGTTTTCTGCAAAAAGGAATTGTCAAGACATTGTGTGTCACTTCTTTTACTGACCAACTATTATTGTTTTATCAATTTAGTTTGATTAAATCAATAAATTTGATTAAAATAATCTTTAATAATTCCTTTGCTAATATTTTGATATTTTGATATCAATTGAAATCATTTTGTAATTGCAAAAAATACTTTTCATTTCTTATGTACTTTGATTATCTAAATGGGAATTTTTATTAGCTCACTGCATGCACTTATCCTCTCTAATTGTAAGATTTACTTTTCACGTAAGTAAAAGTGCGAAGATCTTTCTCTCGATTCCCAAGCGGAGGTATCAAGTCGCATGAACACGAGGAAACCATATCCACATTAATTCCCGCTAGATGAAAGCGCTTAGTTTCTACGGAAGAAGAAGAAGAAGCGGCAGGAAGAGAGATGAGAGATGCTTTCTAGGGATAAGATGAGATTCAAGGGAACCAGCGCATCTCAGGGTCCTCAGGGTCGCGATTCACCGCTCACGACCTTTACTTTCTCCAGATGCCATGCGCGTGACAAGTTATACAGGATGAGAAGCGTGAAAAAGACGAGGAAGACAGACAAGAAAATAAGAAGACATCGGAAGTAGTTGGTCTGAAACTTTAAGATGACGATATAAGGTGAAGCAATTTTCAGAGTTTAAAAATAAGTTTCACTGATTGCATTGTCATTGAGAAAATTTTTTAAGATTAGTTCATATAATATGATCATTCGTATTATATATTGTCATAAACGTTTAGTGCAAGATCAGTACCATATTAGATAGTTAAAATTTTTCTGTTGTATTAAATATTAAAAAGCCAAATTATCAATTTTACTTTTTGAAAATCAAAATATACTTTTTATACTCAATATTAATTTGATATAGTATTTATTGCAGTATTCAGTTTAGATGTTTCATCTTTTTGAGTTAACAAACTTAAAGTAAAAACTAAATATTTTTGTGATTGAAAGTATAGTATAAATTAAATCACACCTATTGAAGAGAAGGAAAACCAAGATGCTCGGCGACGTTTGATAAATATCATAAGAAATTATAATCAGAATTAAATATAATCAAAATAACTTAATATGAAAATTTTCTTACAAATATGTTTTTATGCGCGTCTCTAACTTATATAATGTTATGGATTGAAAGGTAGCAGTTGAAAAATATCAGAAATCAATCATGTAAATGACAGTCTTCTGTCTTTCTTATTACACTTCAACTTTAATAGCGAGTTCTCTACTTTCTTCGTCGTAATCTCACGGTGTGTAGCTTCAATTCACGATACAAACCTCCTGTCGCGCGTGCTTATACATCTCTCGCTCTGGAGACAAGGGAAGTCGCTTTCGAATATCCTGCAAGTGGAAGCATTTCGACGCGAAGCAGGCACAACTAAATGCAATTAACATATAACGACCGCGATACGAGCTGGAAGAAAAGCTCCAATCAACGTGCTGCTGGCTTCCACGGACGGTGAAAGTTCCAAAGAGTAGGAGTTGAGTATATCTTCTGGCCGCGTGTTCAAGAAGCTTCAGAACTCTCGCGTCCACGGAGAGGTTTAGATCAAGCATAGAGATTTCTTTTAAGAATAAGAATCTTGCAAAAGATGGATGAAAATTGGATGATGTAATAAACTGATCCTCGAAGAACATTTGGAAGGAGATGAATCTAGATAAAATTTTAGGAAAACATGCATTTGCGGTCGATTTAGGAAGAGATGAACCATACTAACGTAGGAAAGATATAGATCTGGAAATATGTACTTATCCCTAAAAACGTAATGCAGATTCTAATACATTTTAACTGAGATTTGATTTAATTCGAATTTTATGTTCTTTATTACCTTCTTGTCTTTCACCTGCTTGCTAGGCATGTTTCATTGTGTAAATTATAGATAACAGCGTAATTGCCAAGTTGTTAAATTAATATGGAGTCGTTTGGATATTTTCTATCTTTCTATAAAAAGAAAGACACGATGAAACTAAATTCTTTTAATTATATTTAAATATAATATATTTGAAAAAACTAGTGTATGAAATTTTTAGAACTATTATATTTCAATTATTTACACCGAAACACGCAGTCTTCTCAGTAAATCTGAGAAAGCAACACTAGATAGAGTTACTTGTAGGTTTGTAGAAATTTCTCCTACGTTTTATGCCGCCGCTTTATCGGCATGACTGTTATTTCCAACGTAAAACCGGTGGGCACTAGCTGGCTTTCTATAAAAGCAAACCAACATTATTATATCTAACTCAGTTTAATGAAATTAATATAAATAAACTAAAAAAATGCCCCTTTTTATTTTCATGTATTAATTATTAAATAAAGAAATTATAACCATTGAATGTATTTAATCAAATTTTTAACTATATACAAATATTTTTGTGTTAATAAGTATTTCAAACTCTAATAGACGGATTTTTACAAAATAATGCTTCTAATATATTTGCGCAACGATCAACTGTTCTTGCGCTCATAGTCTATTTGTGATAAACCAAAGCATTGAAAGTTGTTCATGCTTTATGTATGGCACGACACGAGGACATATACGATCACATGTATTACCCAATAGAAAGCGAATCGTTCATACGTTGAATTTGTGGTAATTACAATCCACCAACATTTCCATTTCAGGATTAATGATTGATTTAAGAAAATGATAAACATAATTTCTAATTAATAATTCAATTATTGCAATGCTGATTTTCTCACCGTAAGAAAAACTAAAAGGAATGTTATAAGAAAAATAAGGTAATGATATCTTAATACCGCTGAACAAAAATAACTATATAAGTTAATAACTCTAAATAATATTTATCAATATTTGTTTTATAAATTTTTTATCTTATCTTAATTTAATCTTGTATTTTAAATATTTTTTATTGCAATAACATATTTTAATAAAGCATCACGTCATTCCATTCATAAAGCACCCAAAACTTTCTGTTATAATTACCAAAATAATCACTTCAGCCTTGTGTATGCACAGAATACAATAATATGCGGTTCCTTTGTATCTTTTCCTCGTGCCAATGCAAAGAATTCGAGTGCTTCTTCCGAATGCTGAGCATCGATTTTTTAATCATTGATCAATTTTTCGTACGCTACACAGAATGCGAAGAGACGAAAAGTACCGTGTCATGATCTCGACAAGGCCACTTTCACATGACTTGCTGTCATGCGGACAGGCACGTGTACTTACATACATGTATGTATATATATTCTTTCTTTGTCCATATCTGCACTTGGATCTCTTATTGATGATTCCTCTTTTTTTTTAAATTCACTTATTTCCGCGGGGAAAATATAATTTATAACTTAACATACAAGTATAAATGTCTTCTTGAATTTCTTCAATTATATAACGTGAGAACTATACAATTTCTATAATGCCAGTCATAGATGTAGAATTCATATATTCTGCAACCCGCGTATTTACTTTGAAAAACAGATAGTCATACATTTGTAATCTTTGTTACAAGTTAGATATTTTGAAGCGTTCAGGAAACATTTTTTAAAAACATTTTAATACTTACGAATTGCAACGTGCAAAAGTTTTACTCCACGAAGATTTCGATATTTCGTAGTTATAGTGTTTGAGCACTCAGGTGCCTTCAAATAGCTAGAAATTTTAGAATTTTTAGATAAATTGCCATAGTGCTATGTGCAAATTTTTAAAAATATAATAATTTACCCAAATATAGTCCAGTATAGCACAGTAGAGTGGATACGAAAGGAATATCGATGGGATGGTTACGTGAGCCGTACCATAAGTGGATAACTAGTTTATTTGTTTTTGCATCGCATGTAACATGGAATCATTTTGTAATGTGAATGAAACATACAGGTCAATGGTAATGATAGCTTACTCCGCTACCCATTAGAAACGTAATTTCACCCATATAACGCGCATCGCTAACTGCGAATTGAAGCAAATTTCACTTTCGAATTGGGATCAAATGCATCTTGCCGTACGATTCATGTATCGTAATGTAGTTGTCTTATTTCATAAACTTTGCCTAGCATTGATTTTCATTTGAATATTTATATATTTGTAAATACTAACTATATATAACATACGGTGTGTATATATACACAGAATATCCCGAACTTAAACTGCAAAGACTTGATTTACACATAAAAAGAAGAAAAATGAAGTACGTCAAGAAACGCCTTATTACAGCGCTATAAACAAATATTTTAGTACGAATAGATACGCATTTTTTTACTTATGAAGTACTTTAAAACAACAGAAATAACTTCATATGGAGAACTAAAGCAAAGAAATATTCTTCGTATCATTATAATTAATGATTATATGATAATTATGATGAATTCTAATTAATAATAGCATATGAAAAAAGACATACTTATCGACCTAGTAGACTGTAATGAAAAATGCTACTTACATATTTCGTATATATAATATTTATTCACAACTCTGCAACAAAATATTTGTTGTTGAATTTTATATAGCATTTCTTTCTCCTTTTTATGTGTAGATTAAACTCAATGCAGCTTGATCGTTTAAGTCTGGGACATCCTACATATATATATATATATATATATATAGTTTATGAGTACATGACAAACAGTAATATATTATGCTAATAGGTAAACTATTGAATTTAATATTTGTAATTATCACAATTGCAATACAAATAGATTCTTTGAAACGTATACTTACTTTTATTTTGTCTTTTTATTAACATAACGTGACGCTAACCACACATAACCTAATTTCGACGATCCAGCAGAATTTCTAGATCAAAACCACTCGATCGATAAACGTTCCCTGACATTCGATTGAACAGCCAATTAAATATCGAGATTTCACCTGCTCAAGGCGCATCATTGATTACAGGAATTGGGTTTCACTTTCGAACTGGAATCGTCTCGAATGCACCGAGACACTGTGGGTCTGCACGCAGCTCTCTACCCGTATACGTGAATATCCCGGAAGTCTGCCTTTTGACAACTTGAAAATTGATTGGAGTGACGAGAAAATTCATAGACATTCCGGGGAATATTTCCGGCTAATTTCCATCAGAATTGTATGAAATTATGTAAGTAATTTCCCGGATTTATAATTCACATAGACCGTGTAAGAAGATTCACGTCTGCTTGCATACAAACAATGCGCTCTTGTGCATTATTACTAATTGTAAGCTTCTTTCAGGGGAAACGATCTTCTTTCTCCCTCGGAAACATTCTTTTCAAACAATACATACTTGGTGCTCATAGAAATTCCAGTTGAGTTTAGAATTTTACAATTAGTGTTATAACGTTTAATATATTGAAATTATAGAAATAATAGAAAATACGATTATATAAATTGTATTGGACATTACATCAAGTATAGGAAGTATTGCTATTTTCTACTCTTTTTAGGTTACATCAATGTTTATACAAAGCTAA
This sequence comes from Tetragonisca angustula, assembly GCA_036937485.2. Lineage (NCBI taxonomy): Eukaryota > Metazoa > Arthropoda > Insecta > Hymenoptera > Apidae > Tetragonisca > Tetragonisca angustula. The sequence continues at coordinate 337,383 of JAWNGG020000120.1, read as the reverse complement.
AAATATGGTGAAAAACGAGTGTTTAACAAATATTTTCCAGACTTCCTACAAACAATTCAAACTTCGCGTTGCACGGAAACCATGGCATACACTTTTTTGTATGAGTACATTCCTGTACACACACAAGATCAAAGGCTCACGATTCCACGCTCACGGCTCTTAATTGGCTCGATCACATTGCCACGCTGTGGTGTATGTATGCGAATTTCACTTTCGACCCAACTTCCATCGTCTTCAGATACATCTTCAGCTCTCTACTGATTCGTTTGCAGCGGAAGTATACGCTTTCGTTTATAAGCCGAAAATCGAAGGCTGGCGTGCCGTTTGGTTTCTTCCTTGCTTGCTTCGTGCTAAGGATGTTCCACCGCCGTTGACTTTCTCGCTGTGGAAATCGCTTACTCTCCGGCCGGGAAATAGAAAAGAAAGAATCGAGTTATATGGGAAAAGGGTAACTGTCTGAGCTCGATGACCTCCAGGATACGTGGGATGCGCTTCCTTTTCATTCCGCTATTTCCAGTGATGCCAGATACGCGCAGGATTTTCTATTTGTATTATGTAAATATAGTATTTTATAATATTATAAAATCCTTTTAGTATTGTAATTTTAGTACAATATTGTAATATAATTTTAATATTATTTGATGTGTTTCTTTTTCTATTTTTACATTCATCACGTTTGTCTTCATTTTTGACAGAATGTATAAAATTTCGCGATACGTTACTCCCACACTAACGTTAAGTCGATGATATCATAAAGTGGAATATCGATTGGAAAGCAGATGCTCCTCAAGAATTGCTCGTACAGCTTCACTTCCACCACGTCAAATGTCAAGGTGCACTATAGAAATTTACTGATCGTGAGCGAGAAAATTTATGCTTGTCACTGACTAGTGGTCTCCTGTAAAGCATTCACCGCGCAGTCTCGGTTTCTCCGTGATTAACGATATTGCAGGGAATTGCTGAGAAATTCATCGAAGGAAGAAGCTAAAGCTTCAATGAACTGAACCATGAACTTTACCTTGAATAGGTGAAGTGAAATCCAACATGTTCAACGTGCAGCACCACTTCGCCTGTACTTTTAATAAGGTATAAAAAATGTATAATATATCAAGATACAGAAGCGATTTATCTGCACGTTAAATACAGAACATCTTAATGTGGTTCGTGAAGGTTAACGACAGAAGAGAATTCCACGGAATCAAAGTTTATTCAAGCGTGCTTGGGTAACCGGCCGTGATCTTAATAACGCTTCCTGTTCGTTGAGAACATTCCAGCGTTTAAAAAGTTGTTACAACGTGTGAAAGTTAATCTCGGCGATTAGCGCATTCTCACACTCTCCACTGTCAGTTCCAACAATTACGTTTTACGCTTGTCCACTTCCTACGCTCCTTTCTTCACCCTCGCATTCCGACGTCATTCAAAGAGAAAAATCTTCAGGCCAGTTTCCTAAAACATCGCCAGATTTTTGGCGAGAGAGCGGAACATCCGGTTTGTAATATACGCTGCACGAGGATGAAGGTATTTATCGAGCTGTACGCAACTATGTGCCAGGAAATCGAAAGGGACGCGGTACGCAATTCACTTTCAAATGAAGATGTGACAATACTTAACGCTTTCTAATGAACGGAATCGATCGCTTGTGTTAATTAAATGCTTATTGTTTATAAGTACCAGTTTATTATTAAATTTAAGAACTTGTAGATTTGGAAACTTATTAATTCGAGCATTTTGGAATTCAAGTACATATGTACTTCGAAATCCAGACGCTGGCAACTTGTCTGTCGAAAATTCAAGCACTCTTGGATTTTAAAATCCAGGTTCATCAAAATTTCAACAACTCTGGGAACTGGTATTTCGAATTTCAAACACATACTCAAGTAAGTTCATTTGTAGTACTAATCATAGAAGTATAAACGTGAAAACGTTCGGAAGAAAAAGATAGGAAGCCTCTGTAATCAGTCAGTTAAGAGTTACGATAATATAAGTTTTAAATTCTTCCTTTCATAATCTTCTCACGTACAAATCTTGCAATTGGTTCAGACTAATTATTACCAAGATACCGACCACGAACGATGAAACACCTTTCACTGACTTACCTACTTATTAACAGATAATCCATCGTAATTTCAGGAGCTATTACGATTCGTAATAGAATGACGAGATAGAGCGAAGTTCAGAGCAAGGCTGTTACATCAAGCCCGGCCGTATTTGTTACTTTCACTGAACTTCCACACGCCGATCGATGTTCGAAGAATCTAACATAAGCCGTACAACGAACAAACGTATACACTGGATTCTAATTGAACGCCAAATATTGCTTTGGTTGAGTAATTCTTGGCGAATGTTCGATTTAAAAAATGACACTACGAAGTGCATCAATTAGCAAAATCTTTCAAAATGCATCGAAAGGTTTATTAAAGCCTTCTCTGCGATGAGAAATAAATTGTTAAAAATATGCAAATCAATTTTGGCTGGAATAAAATCCTAACTGGTATACTCCACGTTTACTTGCTTTCTAACACGTTTTGGTGCGTCTTTGCGCATTTTCTTCTCAAATCGCATTGATAGTGCACGTGCTATTATACTTATTTGACATCCATTGAAAATGTCAGAGACTTGAATGGAAAGTTCAACGTGCATTGAAGACGATGTGAAACGCGAAACGTGTTAAAGATCATTCTAAGCACTGCTCAGAAATTTAGAACTTTTAGTATGTAAAACACACCTGATAGAACTTCTGAACTAATAATTAATAATTAAGAAATTTCTCTGTTAATAGGTAGTTTAAGATTGCAAAATATAAAAATGATTTTGATGAAACCGATTCGCTTTAATTGGTGAAAATCATGACGAATCGAATTAATTGATAATGGATGGCGGGTAGACAAGGATTAGGTAACGCGATAATGTTTGTTTATATGGACATGCGAACGTGCGTAAACGCGCGTACGTGTATATGTGACCATGTAATATGAAATCACCACGAACACCTTTCACTCCTGAGAAATTACACGAACGAAAAATCGAAGACAAATGAGAGATTTTAGAGTTAGAAGAATGTAATTCTTGAAAGTTATGCAGCAAACATTTGATTTTACAGATAAGGAAAAGTTAGGATCGTATACGAAACATTGGAAATGTATTTCTAGATGACTACACGTGTTCTGGATGAAGTAACATGTCTCACGTTTCACGTTTCCGTTTTTTAAGAATTGTTTTTTTTTTTTTTTTAGGAATTTTAATTTCTTAAAAATTTGATTTTCTTTATCCTTTTTCCTTAGAAATAAATATTTCAACAATTCTTATCTATTTACTTTACAAAATTATTTCTATTCTTCCGAATAATTAACAATAAAATTCGTTGCTTCTTTAAAGAAAATTCGTGTTGTTCCTTCCATTGGTAAAACAGCAACAAAATTGTGAAACTAAAAGATATCATAAACTCGAAAGATATATATTGTGCGTAAACTGGGAAGGATAAACTTTCATCTTGTATACCTGGTTGCCGTTTATGTATATTTTGCCTGGATTATTGTCGACTACAATTTAAGGGGCATGGTCGAAGAAGAGATTATCGGTGGAGAAATTCGTGGAAAGATTTAAACCAATTACCCATTACTTCAGACAGTAGGTGTAAATATCGCTTTGAATAAATTGATGCTTGAGAAAAGTAGGATGAAGTAGAATGAAAGAGCAATGCGATACGTTTATTTTAGGTGAAAGAAATACTCATAAATACTCATGTTACGCCTTATCATAATAACCATCTATAAATGTAAATTTAAAAGAAGATATTTGTGTTTTCATCTTTCGTAAAGTTTCTATTAGTTTCTATTAGTTTTCTATACTAAAAACACTAACTAACATAAATATGAATATCACGTTTAATTGTAGATTAAATTTTTTATGTCAAACATCAATTCTGATAGAGACGTTGTTTCTAAGAACGTGGAGCAATCGTTTCTTTTTCGTAAATCTTTTTACAAAGGCATGTAACCCAAATATCGAAGAAGAAACGTTTTTAGGGGCGAGGTGTCGGCTATCTCGAAGGACAAGAGGTTTAGAAAGCAGATCACAAATATTCGCCCATAAGTCGACCATATAGTGTGCAAATACGAATTTCTAAAATACTTCGGTCCTTTATTTACCATTACGTCTTTGGAACGTTTCAAACATCCTTTTTTCTGCTTCTAGCCGCACGTGATATTTATCGCGTTTACATTGATACACAATTGCGTATATATTGATACTTTCTTTCTAAAACATCGGAAACAAATTGGTGAAACTTTACTGTATAATAGCTAGTAACCGCGTTCTAAGCTGTGATTATGCGTAATTATACAAATATGAAAAACAGAAAGTTAAAACGTTGGTAGGAAGTTCGAGGAACGACGACTTTCAGTTTCAAATGTTTCAGGTTTGGTTCTTTCTTCAAACCTGAAAGGAAATGCTGGCATCAAACGAAAGCTAATATCCCGGACGCGGAGGAATGGTGAAACGCCGATCTGGATTGTTCTTGCGTACGAGCTTGAAAATCTGGAGCGACCACACGACTGAATGATTTACGAGTCGAAATTGTTGGAACGTGTCTTAACAGTTTCGTACGCTACCGAGTCTGGCTCTTCGTAGGCTGAAAAATTCACTTTCATCGCGCGAATACATATAACTGTCGTTACGTATTTCGCGCGAAGTTAGACAATTATCACTTCCAGTTTGGTTAACAAGTATAGTATGACTATGCAGTACAACCCATTTTCGTGATAGATAACTTGGGAATCATTTCTTTAAAATACATTCGATCAGATATATCAATGGAATTATTAACACAATTTCATCACTGTCAGTAGTTAAAATTTCAAAAAGGCAACGCTACTCGTTACTTTTACATTGTAATGTTTCTTCTCGCTTTAGCGTTGTCACTTTCACCGATGGACGCGTCTGTGATTATGAGCTTTTCAAATAAAACGCAACGCCGCCATAATCTACGCACGTTGTTTCGTTTCAGACGATTAAATCTTGCGAAAGTGTATAATACGCAGGAGTAAGTAAATTCCTTGTTTCTTATACCTTTCTTTTTTTCTATTTTTTTCCAAGGGCAAAATTCGCTTGACATATTTCAACGACCTTGAAATGAACGTTAGATTGAATAAGAAATTACTGTTTGTCGCGTGGCTGTTGAATAACTTAAGGAGCAATAAAATTATGTAAACGGAATAGCGCGTATCTCATTTGGAAATTGATCTATGGGAGCCTAACTGTATACGTAATTAATGAACATATTTTAGCAATCATTAATGAATGAGGACGCATCAGAAATTTTATTTCCATTTGATGCAAAGGAGAAAATACGATTATGCGTCATAACAACAGTTAATTTTTTCTTAAATTCAAACCTTAAATTACAATAAAATATAAATTATAATAAATTATAATAACCTTAAATTAAATTTATAATAAAGATGTTTCCTTGTTAAAAAGAAATTTTATAAATTATAAATCAACTACGACATTGGTTTAATTTCGTTAGTTAATAGCTAGATTATTTAATTTTTAGATACTTATAGAAATATAGAAAAATTTAAATTAAATATCCTGATCTAAATTGTAATCGATCATCTACCAAAAGTCGTAAAGAATCTATAATTTATGATGCAACTTTTCAAAGTTCGAATTTCAAATTTCTATTATTTTCGATAATACTCTAAAGAATTAGGTGTGTATCTCCTTCGAACCTTAAAAATTCAATTCCTTTTGCAGCTGGAGGAACTGTTTTCCACTTGACGATTAAATAATAAATTTCGACGTGGTGTCGATCGGACACTTCTCAGCGCTCATCAATGATGATAGAATACGTGAAAGGAAAAATGATGCTGGTCCAGCCCTGGGGCCTTCCGGGAGAGAAACCGGCATGGATGTGAAATTGATGGGCGTCCCGAAACCGATCGAATCATTCGAGGGGAAAAAAACACGAGGTGACACCGGTCTGTCTTCTTTTGCCACTACTTTTCCGTCCTCTGGTTATCTAGAGCACCAGGTATAACCTTGCTACATAACCTTGCCTCCCCGTGAACTTCGCCTTCGTTGGACAGAGCCGCGTAAATACATATATACGAAGAGAACGAAACCGCCAGCTTCGTCCGAGATCGCATTCCCGATCACTTTCTCCGGAACGATGGCCCATCGTGGTGTAAAATAAGATCGCCAGTCTGGACGTGGGAGGTGGACAGCGGCAAGAAGGAAGGAGAGTGAATGTAGCGATGGAATTAAGTCCCTTTTGAACTCTGCAAATTACGTTACGGATATCTTTTATTAGCATTATTACGAAATATGGAACGCATGCTTATAACATATAATTCTAATTACAGGAAGTAGAAGATAGGCAGAATTTTATAATGAAATTAATTGTGGCAGTTCTTTTTGAATTTTATAAATAATTTTTTGGATAAAATATATATATTTTGTTTACGAGATGGTATCGATTACAGCAATTACAGCAATAATTAGATTAAAAGAATTTATAAAATTTATAGCGACATTTTGATCTTTCTAAATAATACAGCCAGCGTCTTTGTATTAAGTCCAGACTTAATAAATATATTTTTATTCCTAGAGAAATTGGAAATATTTGATACCTGTGACAATATTAAACATAAACCGATATAGTTTAATTAATCAATAAACGTATCATTAAAAATACAGAATCTCTCAAGAACCATTTATATTCTAACTCGATTTTAAGTTTTGCAATCACTAGAATGTTTTTTCACTGAACTTATTCTGCTGGTTTTCAAAATGAAAAATTATTTTAAGAAATTTGAAATATTATAAGTCTAAACCCAAGAAGGAGAAACAGACAGACCTTACGAAGACATGATGGTAGATCAAGAAACAAACTTCATTCAACAAACCTTATGGAAAGGAATAAGGAGATCAGTTCCATCGCTAGGTAGCCGAGTTACAGGCTTTCCGTAACGCCGTCCCGTCGAAACCCACCACCATTGCGTCTCGATTTCCTCCGACTATGTGGACTACCTCCTCCACCAGGACGATTTTACCACCACCTTCACCACCTGGCCCAGACACACTACGAGCCACCTTCGGATAGCACTGGGGGAGAATACGCGCCTATATAACTACGGCGTTCCGCTGATTGGACGAAGTAACTTACGTTTTCCTGCACTTAGGGAACAAGAGTACGCGGCCCGAGCCCGACGGGCGGCATTGCGAGAAATATGAGGATTCGCCCGGGATGCGTGGTCAGTTTTTTTTTCTTCAACATACTCGTTTCGATTCAGTTTCTCCATATAATCCATAAACCGTGAATCTTTTAACCATCGCATAGTTAATTATCCTTTGACTATCGCAAGGTGGATGTTTTCATACAATTTCGTCGTAGCAAAGGCGTAAGCGTAATAATCAAGTGATGTCTTTAAGATTCGTCGTGTTCGGAGTAAGTAACGTATTTTACGATCGAGGAATTGATGATCGGTTTCGTTGTTGAAATCATCGTGTTTGAAGATCTTAGTAAAGTAATATTGATTATCATTTAACAATTGGACCAACGTCAAACGCAGTATGATAGTACATAGATTATTTTTAATCATTTTGTTGTTCATTTTCAGAGAAAATGTGGATACCGATTTATAACATATGACTCGTAAAAATCTATGAATCCATATCTACGGATTTTTATTTTAATTTCGAAACGTTTGATATTGCAGAAATATTAAATTAGATACAATCTGTACAATCTATGTTCTACAATCTTAAACATTTCTGTTTTGTTCAATAGCCATGGTATTTCTCTTCAACCACTGTGTATAATAGTTTGAGAACAACAGTGAACAGAACCGGAACTGTAGGACGACAGTCGCTATTTGTCGACAAACATGTTACTTGATTATCGATCAGCGACGAGTTTCGAAAGTGATGTTCCATAAAGAAACAACCATTAAGAGTCATGTTTGGAGCATCGCCGTAAAAAAAATCGAGATTTCTCCGTGTCTTGTATTAAACATTTACATTTTGGTTTTCTTATCAAGATTGAAATGCTGATTAAATCTGAAAATCAAAGACAGCAAAGGCAGACAACGTTAAGCAGTGGTGGCATGCTACTTGTGGTGAAATCCCGTAATATCCGTATAATTATGTTGTTCACAGGCTGCACTAGTAGTGCTACTGCAAGTCGCATTTGTGGCGAGCAAGGCAGTGGATCAGAATCAACTGCAGCAACAGAAGTCTCAGCAACAAATTCCGTACGTACACATTTTGTTATTTTTGCTAAAAATGAAAATTACATTTTATTATATATTTATCTTTCACGCTATTAATATTTTTTCCTTTTTAAATAGTTTAAACTTTAGCAATACTGTACCAGATATTCTCTGTAACGATTATTTTTGCTAATAAATTTAAATCGTTATTACGAATTATAATTTTGTAAATAACTTTTATATATAGATATGGCACAGCGGCACAAAAAAGATGGGGTGGTGACTTGGGAGGCCATGGTGGCGATTTCGGTGGCGATTCCAGTGGCTATGGTGGAGATCTGAGTGGCCACGGTGGTGATCTTAGCGGTCACGGTGGTGACTTAGGAGGTGGTAATTTAGGAGGTGGCTTCGGTCATTCTGGCGGTGGTGACACTGGCGGTGGTTTTGGTCATTCCGGAGGTGGTGACGCCGGTGGTGGCTTTGGTCATTCCGGAGGTGATCATTTCGGTGGCGGTGACGCTGGTGGTGGCTTTGGTCATTCCGGAGGAGGTGGAGCTCTCGAAGAACACCATGATGATCATCACGACCATCACGATCACGATCACGATCACGGTTATTGGAAGAAAAAACTGATCTGGAAACCGGGATGGAAGAAAATTTGGAAACCAGCGAAGAAACAAATTTGGAAGCCCGCGTGGAAGAAAATTTGGAAGCCCGTGTGGGTACCAACGCAGAAAGCAGTATGGAAAGAAATTCAGGTACCAGTTTGGAAAAAGATTTGGAAGCCGGTGTGGAAGGAGATACAGGTTCCAGTGTGGAAAGAGATTCAGGTACCAGCCTGGAAAAAGATTTGGAAACCAGTTTGGAAACCTATAAAGGTCCCAGCCTGGAAAGAAATTCAGGTGCCCGCGTGGAAAAAAATCTGGAAACCGGTTTGGAAGGAAATTCAAGTACCAGTGTGGAAGGAGATTCAGGTACCAGCCTGGAAAAAGATCTGGATCCCTGAATGGGTGAAAATCGGCATTCCTGGTGAACATTATCACGGCACGGATCACCATGGATGGCAGTACACCAGCCACGATTTGTGGAAGAAGAAACTGATCTGGAAACCATTATGGAAAAAGTATTGGAAACCAGCGAAGAAACAGATCTGGGTACCTGACAAGAAGTTGGAGTGGGTCGAAGCCTGGAAACAGATCTGGAAGCCAGCCAAAAAGCAGATTTGGGTGGATGACAAGAAACTCGTCTGGAAGGAAGAATGGAAACAGATTTGGAAACCATCCAAAAAACTCATTTGGGTACCTGATAAGAAGTTGGAATGGAAAGAGGCTTGGAAACAAATCTGGAAGACTGATAAGAAGCTTGAATGGGTACCTGATAAGAAGTTAGCCTGGAAAGAAGCTTGGAAGCAGATTTGGGTACCAGCTTGGAAAGAAATTTGGGTTCCAGCATGGAAGAAGATTTGGAAACCAGTCTGGATATCGGAATGGTTCCCTGCAGAGGACCATCATCCTCATCACAAAGGTTGGGAGGACCGGAAAGATACTCAGGCTCAAGGTTCTCAGATAGTTCCTTACAGTCCTGACGCTGCCTCGAAGCAGAATGCTCAGGGTCAGCAGCAGCAAATCGACGAGAATAAAGTCAGATGGGACAGATCGTCGAAGACTGAAGCTCCGTCGATCAGCCAAGATCTAGTGCCGCCACCGGAGAATCAAAGCAGCCTGGCAGCCAACTTTGCGTTCCCCAATCACTGATCCAGCAGTATGCTTGTATAAAAACCTAGAATACTGTAACATAAGCCGCTGTATATATCTTATTAGTCGTATGATAGGTCGTAGAGAATTAAGTTTCCGCAGGATCAATTGACTGACAAGGTCCTGACTCTAACGCGTTCTATCTTTTTGTGTATGTACATTTCCTTCCTTTTCCCTCTTTTTTTACACAGTGTTGTTGTTACTTTTGTTAACCGACAGCGTTACAAATAAAGTTGATTAATATTTTGTTAAAACAATTCTGTTATTATTTTACCTTTTCATCATAATTTTTATGTATATTAAGACTGAAAATTGTAGAAAATTACAGTAAATCTATGTACGTAATAATTCTAGCAAGGAGGAGATTACTATTATTGTAAAGCTTTGCATTGTATTACTCCACTATTTCAGTCACTAGGTAATATAAACTCTGGGCTCTACTTAAAATTAAAACGTTTGATAAAAACACGAAATATAAGATTGTCATCTCCATTAATACGCCAGTATTACAAGCACGGTTTGTTAATACCTTATTAACACCTCCGCATTATTGTTTCACTTCGTCATCTTAGGATTTACGTTCGACATGACGCAATGTGGCCATGCGATCGTAGCCGTAGCCGCTGCTGCGAAACCAGAGAAAGTTCGAATCTGTTATGGAAGGAAGTCGAGTCGCGTTGTATATGGGAGACCTCGACCGTGGAGAAAGTATCCGTACACCTACACATGTAAAAGTGGTGCGGCTCACATGTACTTACACAGCGACATAAATTAATCTATAGCATTGTGGTATACTACTATATTCATGTCGGGTTATCCAGCTGCGCTATTAAGCCGGGTCTACACCTGACGAACGAAGTTGAGTTTTCTTCTTTAATAGACAATCGCTATCGTCTAGCAATTCCTCAATAAATTTCTGACATTACTAAATTAAACTAATCAGATATTTGTACATTGTTTGCGATTGATATAGAAAAAACTCAATCTCGCGGACGTTTTTGAACACTTAAATGTATAATATATTTTATGTATTCATATGCATGTATTATATCAATATATTACATTAACTAAAAATTCCATAGATAATTCAATATACTATGTATATTAACTAATTGACAATGTAATAAAAAATAATTTTATCATAATCACATGGTAAAATATGAAATTAATCTATAGTTGCTACAAACACGTATTTACATTACATCAAGTCAGTACATGACTAATTATTTTTATGAATATGTATGTATATAAAGATGGTATCAATGACTACTGAAACTTATCAATAATAATTTACAAATGACGTATAAATATTTCTGTGATTTTTACACCATATTTTGTAATTTCTATATATTTTTGGTCCAAAATTTGTAAATAAATCATGTTCGTCGTATCATATTACAGTATCTATGAAATTTTAGAGTATTTTCCATAATACATGTGACACATTCACAGAAGATTTTCATAAGTGTTCAATTACTTTTGCGAGCTGCTATATACTATGTGTGTGCGTATATATATATAGGTGCGTATTCTAAAACTGCATCTCTGTTCCTAGTTAAGGTCAACATAACCTAATTTATGGCCAATGGAAGCTTCACTGTGATTTAAATGATACATCAATTTACTACCTTGATGAATTATGTTTAACAATGCTTGTTCATTCGTTGATATCGCTAATACTCGTTTGCCACTGTTTATCAAGTATAAACTCGGCTTAATAAACTGTATGTGAGTATATTGCGCGGTGGAATCGGCCTCGATGCTCGCCGAGAGAAACTCTTGCTTTAATCCGACTGTACCGCAGGGTCAAACTTTTCATCACATGTACCGGGGAAGAAAACGGAATCGGAGAAATGTCGTACGCGTATATTTTCTAATCGATCTCCTCGATCGGCCAACACGATTTTCACTTTCCTCTAGGCTTCTTTCTTGTCGTTCATTTGATCATAATTTACGTTAACGTTTCGCCAGTTGATGTTCGCAGATTCAACGAACCAGATAAAATTTTATCGAGAGGTACTTTATTTTATTAGAAATATTTATCAGAGAAATTTGATCAAGATTTAAAACATACCTGCGAGGATATTTTTAATCACGTTCGATGCACTGCTGAAAGAAAGATTTAACGAGAATTCAACTTTTCGTTTTCTCGCTATTTTTTCTTAATTCCAAGCATCCTACTGAAAGCAGCATTTGTCCATTATTGATATCTGTTTCATTGTTTCGAAACTTTCGAATGTTGATGATTTCGAGAATGGTGAAACGATTGAGTGATCAAGAGAATACATTTCCTCAAGAATAGTTTACGCTTGAAGTGGGTAGTTAAATCAAAATCTTGCAAGTATCAACCTCCACATATACCACAATAAAAAACAACTTTAGAACTACAACGTATCATAACGAAGAGCTATAACGTAAAATAAGTTTCGCGCGCAAAGAATGTTTCATTAGCGCCACCTTGGAGTAGTTTCTAGCATAAATTATGATTGGTTTGAATTGATGCGAATTTAATGACGACGAAATCAAAAGTGATTGTAATTCATTTATTTTTACTGTACAATCATTCATCATACAATTATAAAAAGTATAAAAATGTAAATTTGTGTAAATTTTTTTCAACAGGAGAAAAGACGATATAATAAAATGAAGATTGGAAACGTTTGTAGAAGACTTTTAAGAAAAGGTGCTTATTGCTGCTACTCTCTTCATCGACTTGTATCCGCAAACATTGCTCACAAAATATACGTGTGCAAGCATACAACGTCGATTTATGTTTGTTTTAAAATACTTGAACACACGAATATACGAACGATTGTTCAGAAAGAAGAAACGGTAATATAAAATCTAATTAAACGTCACGTTAAATAATCATATGTATAAAATAATTAGTATATTTTTACAATATACTTACTATCTGAATAGCAATATAAATAGAAATATATCAAACAATGAAATATAAAAATTGATCGTCTTGTAGCGTTAATTTTGTTAATAATATTTTTAATGATTATTTTTCAAAATTTTTCAAGGAAGACGATGATGACATGATGATGATGACTATTTCATGGTACTATGTTTTATGTTACGGAAGTACAATAACAATGCAAAAAGACACAACGGATACAGTAGTTAACGGAGATCTCCGTAAATTACAATTGAAAAACCCGTTAGATCAGTTTAGCTTCAATTAGTCTGTTTAACCAGGAAATAATTTAGCAGCTACTTACTTTGAAAGTTCAATTTCTACGACGCGTTTTACAAGGTGTAATTAAAACAAATAGGTAAACGACTCTTCTTATTTCGATACGTTTCACTGACCTTAGTGAATTGAGTATAAGCTAACAAAATAATTATTGTTTCAATTGTTCATAACTTTTTCAGGATTCGTATTTGAAGAGTAAAAACAATATTTGTATTATTTGCAATATTTCTAAAGAAGATGAACATACTTTCTCTTATCTCAAGAAATATATACTCTCGCATAATTCAATATTTCAAACGTTCTTCATGAGCTGCTTATAAATGAATAAATAGAAACCACTGATCATTAATGATTTACATGTTAGTAGGGGCGAAGTATAATTTTCAATCTTTCTTTTTTAAATAGCATTTCAAGTTGTAAATCATCGTTCTTCTTAAATAAATAGTTCGCAATACTTTTCTTGCGATCGAAAGCGTGAAGACTTTCGCTGAAGATTTTCTTCTACAATATTACATAAACGATGATGATTGTTAAGTTTAACTAAGCGATTCATCTCGTGTCGAGTTTTTATTGTATCGTAATCTAAAAAAGGAAAAAAAAAAGAAGAAAGAACAGATAACATTTCTATAAACGAAGTATAGAGGTAGGAGAGCACCATGAAAAGAATGTCTCAGACAAAAAGATATTTTTGTCAGAGGTCATGAATGTCATGCCGATAATATCACAGAGTACGACCAGAATCGTTTTTGTTACCATACGTATATATGCTTGGTATAGTAACTGCATTCGAAGTCCCTGAGGTATCAGTACACTTCAAGATGCTTTACGTGATCATCTCTCTTCTTTTTGTACTTTTTTCCATGTTTTGCGTCTATGATTGTATTAAACCGCACAATTTTCCTCCTGGTTGGTGAACAAAAAATCCGTGATTAATAGTGCACATTGATTTTTTAATTTAATTTTTTAATGTTTGCTCAGAAGAAAACTAAACAAAACTCTGTCTATGAATTTATTGATTTTTACCCTAGTAAATTGATTTATTTGTTGGAATATATTCAATTCAGTTTTGTTCAATGTTCGAGCAGGTCCAAAATGGCTGCCAGTAATCGGTTGCTTCCTCACGTTTCATCGATTGAAACTGAAACACAAATACGCTTACTTGGCTTTCCAAGACCTGACGAAAACCTACGGGCCGATTTTAGGCCTGAAATTAGGAAACCAGAAAGTCGTTATAATTTCGACGCACGATCTGGTGAAGAAAGTTCTTCTTCAGCAAGAGTTCAACGGAAGACCGGACGGATTCTTCTTCAGAGTCCGCGCGTTCGGAAAAAGGAAAGGTATTTACGTAACGTTCTTTTCTCCACTCGCAATAAAATCATTGCGATTATATTTGAAAATTTCACATTAGTAAATTAATATATTCTCATTAATAAATTTGAATAGGAATTTTATTCACGGATGGACCAACGTGGTCTCAGTGTCGCCGTTTCACAATGCGCCATCTCAGAAACTTTGGACTAGGACAATCAATTATGGAAAAACAGCTGATTGTCGAAGCTGAAAATCTCACGAATTATCTTCGTCATATCAGTGCCAAAGGTCCAGTATCAATGCATACAGTTTTTGACATTGCAGTTCTGAATTCTCTCTGGTGTATGTTCGCTGGTCACAGGTTTGACTATGGAAACGAGAAATTGGTAGAAATTCTTGAGATTGTTCATGATGCCTTCAGGTAATTTAATGAAGTTTTTTCTTTTAATATCATCGCATCTTAATTAACAATGCATAAAGTGCATGTAGGATGCAATTTGCATCTTTATGCGAGTCATATTCCTTCCCATAGATTGATGGACACAATGGGCGGCATTGTTTCGCAAATGCCATTTCTGCGCTTCATAGTACCAGAATTATCTGGTTACAATGATTTAATGAGAATACTTCAGAAGCTTTGGAGTTTCCTAGACGAAGAGATTAACATCCATGAAAAACAATTGCCCGAGAATCAGTCACAGGATTTGATCGATGCTTTTCTTTTAGAGATTTCCTCAAAAAATACGGAACCAAGTGATACCATTTTTGATCGTGAGTAGCTTTTTATACTTGTAGAATTAAAAAATAATACTCCGTTTGTTATTAAACAGCAATTTAATTGTTTAAAAAGGAGAAAACTTGTTGGTTCTGTGCCTGGACCTCTTCTTAGCTGGATCGAAGACTACAACAGATACTTTAACTACTACTTTTCTATTTTTATCTTTACACTCTGAATGGATCAAAGTGCTCCAGGATGAACTGGATAATGTCGTAGGCAGATCACGATCTCCTACTTTAGAAGATTATTCATCACTACCTCTGATGGAATCGTTTCTTGCGGAAGTAATTGATGATTGAGATTAACTGTACTATAACTACAACATTCTTTAATTTTTATTATCGTATAATAAATATAATAATTTTTTTTTTCAATTACATTAGGTACAGAGATTTTTGATCTTGGCGCCACTTGGAGTGCCTCACAAGGCTATGAAAAATGTGACTTTGAACGGGTATAATATACCTAAAGCAAGTACCGCAAATATAAACATCCCGAATAAAGACATTAGTTGATACATTTTTATGATTTTAGGATACTATAATTCTTTTGGATTTCCATAGTGTGTTAAACGATCCAGTTTACTGGGATCATCCAGAAAAATTTCAACCTCAACGATTTCTCGATGCAAATGGTCAATTCTGCCAAAATAATGCCAACATACCATTCGGCTTAGGTCAGTCATCGTACGCAAATCTTTTTCGCTATAAACTAGGATTTGTATAAACTACGTATTTTATAAGAACTAGTATGTATTCCATCGGGATAAATTTAATTCATTTCTTCTCGCTTGAAACATTTTCGAATTACATATATACACACACGTGCACACAGTTCATTCATCCAGAAATAATTCATCAGATAAAATCAAATTTTTTAAGCTCACGTAGTTCCCCTTGCTAATCAGATGATCATTTAAATAAAAATTCAATGCATAATATTGTAAATGTAAATATTTGAAGTTTTTGCATATTTTGAGGTAAAATGTTCTGGAATTAACGATGATGTTTCGCCTTTTAGGTAAAAGACGTTGTCCGGGTGAAATGTTGGCCCGGACATCCTTATTTTTATTCTTCGCCTACGTTATACATTTCTTCGACATTGAAATTTCACCGGAGCACGGCGAGCCGGATCCAAATGGACACGATGGTTTCACTATATCACCAAAACCTTATTATCTAAAGCTTACGGCAAGATCTGACATTATAAACTGTACTGTAACATAAATATTATAGTAAAATTTTAAGCGCAATTCGTTATTTTAAATGCAAATATAAAAACAGGAAATTATGTAACTAACAATTATGAGTAGATTCTTCAGTGTCTCTAAGAATAAATTGCTGTTCTGTACGTGATAAAATATTATGTTCTTAGACGACGCCAATTCAAGATAACTAATTAAGCATTAGAGTCGAGAAACATGTGTATTTAATAGAAAAGCATTCTTATTGAAAATTTTCTATTTATCAAATAATAGCTGAGTGTACGAGTTTCTTGATATATTACAAATATATGATAAAAAAAAAATTTGAAAAAAAGATATTAATAATTAACTACGTGATCTTTCTGAACTTTACAGAATCTATTTTTCAGCAACAAGGAAACATTTGACAGACACGTTGAGACCTAATATAAAAGGATCGAATCGCCACGTGGCGCGCGAACGAACTTACATTTGGACTTCTGCGAAACGAGCTGATTTCGTCGAACACGTAAAACGATGCGTAAAGCGACTTTCACGAGGCAGAAACAATAAACAATATTCGAGGGAAAAATTTGTTGAAGTCAAACAAACTCGGCTTCTATCTAGGGATGAAATTACTTCAAGCCGAGATTTCGACGGGCATCGGCAACATATTGATCATTTGAACAACAACCGAACAAATAAAAATACACGTACACGGTTATTGAAATAGACACATGAAACTATATACATACATACTTGATCCCGTTCATCCTTCGTACGAATCAATTAGCCATTTGATTTACCATAGATATGGAACATTTTAATAAAATATCGATTTCGGCAAAAAAAAACATATTTTTTATTAATTATACAAAATATAAGCTCCACTTATTGACAACTTCAATAAGAATGTAAATCGTAAACAACATACGTATCATCGTGGCGTGACGAGTGCTTCATAACGTTTTGGTGATGTTGTCAGGCCATAGTTAACTTTAACGGAGTACGGTCCTTTACCGGGAATTGGAAACAAACTATACTTCTGCATTACGCCCACAAATAATACAAATATCGAGGATTTTGCTAGTACCTCGCCTGGACATCGTCTTCTTCCTGCAATTAAAATTATAGAAAACTTCAGTGCATGAAACCATCTTCTTAATGATCGTAGTAAAAGCAGTGTCACTTGCTCGCGATGTAGTAATTCAAATTTGTAAAAAGTATTCTTAACTTTCGTAAAGATAATGAGTAATACCCTACTACTTACATATTATTAACAAAATTAATAGGCTGTATGTATCCGTGAAATTTTCATGACATTACAACAACAGAAAAATAAATTTTACAGATACGGTCTGTAAAATTTAATCTATCTTATACCTTTTCCAAAGTGTAAAGTATATGTGTTTGGTTCATAGGTGCCGTTCTTCATAAATCTTTCAGGCATGAACTTGTCTGGTTCCGGAAAGACGTTAGGATCTTTATTGATAGAGTACAGGTTGAGTAAAACAGTGGCATCCTTTGGTATCGTGTATTTATCGAGAACCGTATTATGAAGTACTCGTCGCGGCCCAATTATAGGGAATACTGGCCATAGCCGGAATACTTCATTTATTACAGCCTCCACGTATGGGAGCCTGTAACGATAAAAAAATTTCGGTTTTCTCTGTTTCTCTCTGATCTCTTCACTGAACATTCGCTTTTACTCTCCCATGAGAGAATCCCGATGAAAAATTATACAGGACACGCGATATAGAAGATTCTACAGAAGAAATCAATGACTTAACAATTTCAACTAAATTTAAATTAAAATTTTTATACAGATGAGAGCGAACATTTAAAAGAAAATTTTTGATTACTTCGCTCTATCCTCTATTTCAGGAAGTCTGTCACGTGGTATCATCGAGTCGATTTCCTCTTGTACTTTACGCTGCACATCCTGATACACTATCATAGATGAAAACAGGAAGTCCAAGGTTGTGCTCGTAGTTGTACTACCAGCAATGAAAATATCAACCAACAGCGCCACCAATTGTTCGTCTAAAAAGTATATTACGTAAAAAAGAAAAAAACGAACTTATACGTTTGATGGGGTCGTATGCAACAACTCCTAGTGAAAACACTTTCTCTTAACATGTAATATTGTAGGTGTTTCTATTAACATTGATGCTTTAAGAACTAAACGGATGTATAGAATTTTCTATTTCTTAATTCAATGAAAAATGTTAAAAATTGTTCTTTTTATTACAGCACATGAGTTTCGATGAGAATTAAAAAGAGAACGTGTTCACGAATAAAACAACTTATAATTTGATTGTACCTGTAAAGACGTTAGATTCTTCATTGTTCTTCATTTCATTAAAGAACATGTCAATTACATCTGCCTCATTTCCTGGCTTGTAGTTCTTCCTGTGTTCGATGATTATTTTCTGTGCAAAAAAAAAAAAAAAAAACAGACAGATTGTCGAACAACGTGTTTAATAAATGTAAAAGCATAATTGATTTACATAATAGACACACCATCAAGAAATCCTTGAGCTCATTGTTCAGCGTACATAGAAGATTGTATCCTGAGAGCTCAGGTGCAATGTAACGAATCCAAGGGAAAGCGTTGAGAAACCCGCCCGTCATGTCGAAGACTTGCGCCCGACGTTCCAATAAGTCCCCAAAATAATTTATGCTACGTTAGAGCAAATAATCACAATGTGCTTCAAATTTATGGCCTACTTTAAACTCTTATGAATCGTTACTTTAATTTCTACGATTTAACTTTATTACAGATAGTGAAAAGACACGAAAAGATGACAGTTGCTTATAAACGAAACGAATTTCGTACATCTTACATTTTTCAAAAGGTTTTGTGAGAATTCTCAATAAAATAAATGCAACATGTTTCTACGTATAATAATAAAAAAAAAAAAGAAGTAGAAGAAATTCAAGCAGACGTGTAAACGATCCAGTTGCTTATACGCATGGGGGACCAAATGTGGAAACGGTGCTCCACAAAGTAGAGAAATCCAATAGAACACGTGTATTTATGTACCTTGCGCCAAATGCCTGTCCCGACGTCAAAAACCAGAGTACATTCAGCACAGGCCTTGTAATCAATACTTTAAATCGAAGTGGACCCGTTTTATTCATGTTATCCAGAAGTATGATCAATTCATTTCTAATCATTTCAGCCATTTCGTGTTTTCCGAAACCGAAATTTTTCATGGTTTGCATCATCCAGTTCCGTAATATCTTCCACTCTGTTCCGTCGTTCATTGTAATGCCTATCGGTAGTATTAGAAAATGATAACGTCGCTAATATAATTCAAATGCACATCCGCTATATAGTGAAATATAACACAATATAAATATAGTACAATAAAACATCGGTCATTCAAATTAATAGGAAGACAAGTCCATTTCAATAAGCAATTGTTCATTTATGACAATACAACTAGAAAATAACTTTTAAAAATTAATTTTTTTAAATCAATTAATTTATATGATTTCTGTACTGCTTCTTCTGTTTTTGTTATTCTAATATGGCATCCAATGTGTTTTTCAAAAGTAATGTCATTTTTTTATGTGTCATTTAGAAACCAATTGTCGTTTCGCCGATTAAGTACGTCAATTGTTGGTATTATTTAAAGCTCTGTTCATACTGTTACTGTTTTTATTTCATTTCTTTTTATTTTTACAAGATAGTAAAAACTTCAAGGCGAAAGATCGAAGAGGTGCAGTTGCGGGCGTATTTTGTTATTTTTGTTTGATAAAGGATTAAAGCACAAAGAAGCTAGAAAAAATGTTGATGAAACTTACGTCGAAATTTTGAATATCCGTAAATCCCAACGGTGCTTCAAACAATTTAAAAACGGCGACCGAAATCGAAAAGACGATAAACAATCGATGACGACGCGTTGAAATCATTGGTGAAATCAGATCCACAAAACCATTAAGAAATTATCGCAGGATATCGGCTGTCCCTGGTCGACTGTAAAAGATCATTTAAAAAGACTCCGCATAAAACACAGGTAGGGGGTTTGGGTTCCACACGATCTATTGCCGTCCGATTTAGATCAGCGAGTGACCATTTATTCTTCGCTGCTGACCAGGTATGAAACCTATCCGTTTCTGAAAAGAATTGTTACCGGAGACGAAAAATGGATCCTTTACAGCAATTCACATAAAAAAAAACAATGGCTTTGTCTAGGTCAAAAACCGGTTTTAACGGCTCAACCATCATTGGACATTAAAAAAGGTTCTTTCATGATATTTCGAGTGTGATTCATTATGAATTATTAAAACTTGGTCAGTCTATCAGCAGAGATCGACTGTGCGCAATTGGAAAGATTAAAGGCGGAATTACTAAAAAAAAAAAAAAAAAAAGACGATCCGTTCTGGTGGATAAACAACGACGCATCTTGCAACAAGACAATGCGAGGCCGCATGCAGCGAGAATTTAAGATTTCGGTCGTCGTTTTTAAATTGTTTGAGCCACCGTTGGCATTTATGGATATTCAAGATTTCGACGTAAGTTTCATTAACATTTTTTTGTAGCTTCTTTGTGCTTTAATTTCCTTTATCAAACAAAAATAACAAAATAACACCCGCAACTGCACCTCTTCGATCTTTCGACATTTTTACTTAATCGGCACAGTCCCACGACAATTGGTTTCTAAATGACACATAGAAAAACGATATTACTTTTTGCTTTATCTAATACATCTTCAGCAAGAACCAATAAGATAATAGTATTATTATTCATGATAATTCTGTAAATATTATAACTTAATTCGAACGTTTGAAGTATGAAATATATCAAAATATAAACAAAATATAAATATTAAACAAAATAACTAAAAACGAGCTAGATTTAGTAACAGCTAGCAATGAATAATCGATTTCGCTCGCAGAATCGCTATTTATAATGTATATGACAAAATTATCATTACTAAAGAAAATATAATATGACGGATAAATATTTACATTCATACTTAAAATATAACATATTTCATAAGAGAAAATTATAATCACAGAATCAATATTTAAAATGTACTTCAGAGATTAAATTCCAATACCTTGCTTTTTGCCCATGTTTCGAATTTTAATAAATTCGTTCCAGGGACGCCCATCAAATTCATCGCTCTTCAATACCGTATCACACAGCTTGAATCCACTAACGACAAATACTTTCTCATTACCAATGGTCACTGTTATCACATCGCTGGCATATCGTTTTGAAAGCTCCAGGAATGCTTTGGCCTGTCCTCCAAGTTCACGAGTCAAACGTTTCAATAGAAATTGGTTGCCGAAAAACGGCCATGAGAATGGCCCTGAAAAATAATAAAAAATTTTAAAGAAAGAAAAGGGAAATTCATTTCACGGCTTTTCATATAATGATCGATGTTCTGTTATCTATTGTATCTCACAGAGAGAAATTAATTTGGAGAATGGAGATGAAAGCATTCGGCGAATTTATTTTAAATATTCAAAATTGTTGTAATGAATGGAATATACATAATAATAATTGGAGATAAGTACAGATAATAATATATACTAACAATTTGTTCAATAACAATAGAAAGTATTATAGTGTTATAAATATCAATGAACATTTTGGACATTTTGTAACCAATGTTGAAAGGAAGAGTTCAAAATCCATATTATTAAACCATTATTATTTGTTACTTATTATTTATATTTTTATTATTTGATCATTATTATTAATTAATTGTTTGTTCACTTATTTAATTATTAAATTACGCATATGTATACAGATTTCTTATGTACATATATATATATATATATATACACGTGCGAATATATTACTGTCTATATTTTTCTATGATAAACAAGAATTTCTGTGAATAATTAATGCGAAATAGATAATTTCATTGAACGAACAATAAAAGCTCTAATTTAAACTAGTTCAGTGACCTCGTTCATAGTTAAGCCAACTAAAGTAGGATATACGTCCGCACGATTTTATTCATTGTTAATGGCTCTATTCTTCTACTTCATTCATCTTAATTCGGCTTAATTCTTAAATTAATAATTCAAAATTTCAATAAACAATTGGAAAATCTTATATATGATTAATAATAATGTAATATTTATAGTCACCATAACGCGTTACATAAATTGCTAATTATTAAGCTCACTATAAAATTAAGAAGGTAAAATTGTTAACTCAATGTCTGCGGTAAAGACGCGTCAATATTATTCGAAAAAAAAAACAAAAAAAGAAAATACTGATTTGATCGACAATGATCAAGCTAATTCTAGTGAATGTGATTGAGTAACGTGACTTGATACGGCTAATAGAAAATAACTCTAGTTACCTGGTGGAGCTTCTCTTGTATTTCGTCCGACTACCAAATAAATGATTAATATCAGTGTCACTATTGCTAGTAATACGGTAACAAACATTTTTGCTTCGTCTCGTCCACGTAAATTTATGAGCGATCAATGAAAACGTTCGAACTAAAATTGGTTCTACCGTGGACGATTGACCGATTGGTTGAAATTCTCCTTACTCAACTAACATGTCAATTCTTACGTTTCAATTCCGGCTTTTTATATAGAACCGCCACCGATAACGCGAGTTCTCCCCGATAAGCATAGACACTGCTAAGTAATAATTAGTTTCTTGCTTATATATGATTAAGAATAAAGAAACTCCGAGTTGGCGATACTTCAATAAAGTATAGTTAGACAAATTTGCCTAGCATGTTGAATAGTACGTATTCTGTGTCAGATCCTTTATCGCCTCTCATTATATTTGAGTGACGTTTTAATTCTTTCATGGTCGAATATTGCGATATATTTATAAATAAATCACATTAAAATAATCTTTTTGACTATCTTTGAAGTTGTTAAAAACGGATATTCTTATGACAATAAATTAAATTTATGACTTAATAAGTAGTTTTTTTGAACTCCAAATAACATTCAATGATTATTAAATTAAATCCAACTTAAAATGATCAATTTCATATAATTTATGTTATTTTACATACAAATATATAAAATAGATCATTTGTCATATTAAAAAAATTTATTATTGATTGTACCTTTTATCTTACAATAAATATTCATTTATCATTGAGACATAGATATGTACGTATTTACATAAAATTACTCACATTTACATAAAATTAGTGTATATCATTTGGAATAATTATAAAAATGTTATCATTCTTATCAAAGTTCCGCTTTATTTTTGTATAATTTACATAATATCGAAATCGACTTCTTTTTTAATACGTTTGTTTGGTCTTTTTTTTCCTCTCACTGTGTCTAATTTTCTTTTTCTAGCTTCTTTTTTTCTCTGCTGCCTTGTAATTTTACGTCTGGCAGCTAATTCTGGATCCGTTACAAACTGTAACAAAAAAAAAATTTTGGTATTTAATAATTTACTTACTTATCTTATAGAAAAGTTAAAAATATAAAAAGAAACTATACCTGCTGCGTACGTATTTTTTTTCTTTCTGCTTTTTTAATATCCAAGTTCTGTTGTATTCGACTCAATAATCTCGTGTATTCTTCGTTACCTAAACGTTTTTTAATCATCGTAGCCGCTTCCTTAGCCAACCGTCTTAAAATGGTAATCTTTTCTTCTGTAGCAGATATTTCACGAACAATTGGTGACATGATATTAACAAGTATTACATTTAAATATTCCATAGGTATTGTAGCCAGTATACCAGCAACCCATTTAAAGAAAGCAGATCGCTAAAAAAAAAGAATGTAACTTATAATCTAATTAAATATTTAACCTTATAAGAATCATATAAAGATCACAATAGATGCTATACCACTGTTATTGACTTAGGAGCTTGAACTATTTCTATATTTACAGACTTTCTCAATCTCCTAACAAGCCAAAGAAGAGATAACTTTTTCTTATCTTTATCTTCCGTTTCGTCGACTCGATCTGTCGCAGTTGTATTAATCTGTTTCACAGATTTCAAAATTCTCGCGATGAAAATTAAATTTTTAACAGTCTGATTAACTAATTCTTCTAAAATCATATCAGGTTGCAGTTGTGCAATTAAATCTAAACTTAAACTTTTTATAATGGCAGTTGGATCAGAATACATGTAACTCGTTTCCGCTTCACACTTTTCAGGATTTTCTAAAAGGTCTACAATTTTGTCGATATCGAGAACAGCTAAGATAAATCCAATCTGTTGAGACGCTGCTAAACGCACCCACATATGAGGATGTGCTAACAAAGATTGAGTATACTCTGAAATCCATAAAATTTTGTCAATATTGAATTTATTCTTTTATACTGAATAATCATTAGATAGCATAACACATTAAACCTACCAGCAAATGAATGAACAGCATCTTTATATTCTTCACTTTTAAGAAATGCCGTACAATTTGCAGATATCTTCAGTAACAATTGTAGCACTTGAAACATATGATGATCTTTCATTTTCTCTGGATCCTTGATATTACGCTCCGTTTTTAATTGAATTTCTTTTTCAGTTTGTAATTTCACAAAACGACCAGGCTCATCGTTATCATTGAAGTCTGCATGAAATTGTTTCAAAAGGAGGGGTAATATTTCTTTTAAACGAGACTCGAAAGTGTCTTTTTCTACTATTACAAATATACCGCATAATTGTGCAGCCAATGTTCGATGCATTACCTAAAATAACACAATAACAAAATAATTTTATACCATTGAATATGTTATACACTTGAAAATCATTTTCGAATAATTACCTTAGGATCTTTCAACCACGTTACAACTATATCAAAAAGTTTACTTCTTTCATTGTAAGGTATACGTGTAATCATTTCTTTAATACATTTAGCGCACAACTTACGACATGTTGGAT
This sequence comes from Tetragonisca angustula, assembly GCA_036937485.2. Taxonomy (NCBI): domain Eukaryota; kingdom Metazoa; phylum Arthropoda; class Insecta; order Hymenoptera; family Apidae; genus Tetragonisca; species Tetragonisca angustula. Next base: position 312,093 of record JAWNGG020000120.1, on the reverse strand, counting down.
CATCGTCATTTACTAATCTTGCACCCACCATTATAAAAATAATACCTGACTTGAAGATCAACGTTTTCTAAAATTACAATTAATATATAAAGTTATGCGATTGATTCACTTGCATTAATCAGCAGAAAAAAAAGAAAAGGAAAACTAAAAGAATTAAATGTACTTACTAGTGGAAACCCCGTAACAATATTATAAATCATCTCTAAAGCACTAAGACGACCTGTTTGCACTTCATAGCCAATTTGTGTTAAGTAAAATGCTATGTGTTTTTGCAAACATTTGCCAAGTGGATATTCCATCAAATAAGTATAAAAAACGGAGCGGGATTGTACTCTAACATGTTCTAGTTCCGAGGTAATGCTTAAAGCAGCAACTTTCTCCATAACAGCATGCATTTCAGGAAGAATCATTTTTCGAGCGATTATCGCTTTGAGCAAACCAAACGCTGTTGCTTGTTTCTCAGTATTGTGCATATCTTGTTCAGCATACATGATCAGGGCCTTCAACTGATCAGTACTAATTACATAATGTTTCACGTCACGAACAATTACGGACATACACTTAAAACCAGCCATCACCAAATCGAAATTATCACCTTTACTTAGGCCGGCCGCAGCATATTTATGCAAGATATTAAAAATAGATGAACAAATGTCAGAGATTGTTTCTTGTATTGAAGTTAAATCCATTTTGAGCAACCAATTTAAGCACTGTAAAGCCAAGGTACTTAGCTGAAAAAATATAATACCAATATATTAATATTAATAATTAATTACAAATGTTATTTGCGATAAGAAAAAAAATTAATTTACCTTAACGTGTTGAGATTTTATGCACTCACTTATAAATGGTACAAACGGATCTATCAGGGACTTAAAGTCTGCATTAGATATTTTGTTTCTTTTTAATAGAATATGGAAAAGTTTCAAACCAAATTCTATAATAACGTGAACATTGGTATTTTTTGATGTTTTTGAAGTAGCTTTTATGCCCATTTTATTTTTTGGTTCTGGAGGTATGATAAAGCAATCTGGTTTCTGTTTAGTGAGTATTTTTGCTTCCTTTTCTGTTAATTCTTTAGCATTCTTTTCAGGCTTAAGCTCGGGAATACTTTGAGATACTACACCATAAAGAAATATTAACATTTGTTCTAATGGTATAAATGTATTATCAGCTAAACCTAATATTATATTCCTAAAACATTCCACAACTTTTTGTATAGTTTTATGCGAATGACTTCTCATAAGCACTTCTTTCAATGGCAAAATTAAATCTACTAAACATGATTCAGTAATGTATTGTGCTAATATATGAAATATATCAAAACTTTTTGTAGATTTCGCTTCTGATACATGTTTTACTATTTGTATTACTTCTTTTTCTTCTGCTGTTAACCCAAATAAATCCACTTTACATACCTTAAAGATAAAATACAAGAGAATATTAACATTAAAAATATATTAATTTATTAGTAAATAAAATATAAAATTGAGATTTTAATATATGTATATTTATGATATTACTCACAGACAAAATACTTTGAAGATTTTCATTGATATCAAATTTTTGAAAATGTGGTTTCAGAGCAACTAACACTGATTGTACCGTAAATGCAAGGACATGAACTTGAAAACCTTTTGTTAATAAAGTATTCATTTCTTTTAGAAGATGATAAAGATACTTCGGACCCAAAGTTATCATAATTTTTTGTAATACTCCTCGAGTGACGCGTCGTACAGATTCCAAGCGAGATTTCAAGAATGTACATAACTTCATAAAGATTCTGAAACAATTATTTACAATACTTTAATGATTTATTCTAATTTCACATGAAAGTGTATGTGTTACATACTTACCCTGGTAAATTAATATGTAAAATATGTTCAGGTAATTTTTGTAATAATTTAACAAAAGCAAGAGCGATGGGAACTCGCATTAACTCTTCTTCCTCATTATCCATTGCAACTCTTTTCTTATTAATCTTGTGACTACTTTCGCGACTTGTTCTCGCTATAATAGAACGATGAAGTTGTGGTAACAATTCCTTGGATATACTAAATACAACTCGTCGTGCTCCGTTCTGTGAAAGAATGATCTGTTTTTTCATTACAAGTATTTCTTCCTGAGTTTCATTTTGTATTTTTTCTACAGTTTCTTCCACGGTATCTATATTTTCAAAATTCAAAGCTTCGTCTAGTTTTTCTTGTACTTCTATTTCATTAGTCTTATCATCACTTTTTTCGTCACTTCCTTTGTCAACATTTACATCTTCTTTGGCACTGGAAATCATTTTCTTTTCAGAAATTTCTTTGATGTCTTTTGATACTGAAAATTCCTCTGCAGGTTTATATTTTGACAAATCAAAGTGAAAGGAATCTAAAATGCTAACAATGATTCTAACAAGCTGTTTTTGAAATTCAATGGAATGTCTTAGCTTTTCCAAGTAATGTTTCAGAATAATTTCATATTGATGCCATGGTAAAAGTCTACATACAGTTCCAACTGTTTCTATTGCAGCATCAATAAGACTGTTCTTGCGCATAAAAGTTTCATTGCACAAATATGAAGAAGCGAAAGGAAGGATAAACTGTGTTAATGTTCTTGGATTAAATGGCTTTTTCAGTGTTTTTGCTATATTACAAAATTTAAGAAATGCTCGACCTCTTCTATGTAGTTGCAAATGCTGCATGTTTTCGAAGAAATCTACTTCACGATCGGCTTTATTAGTTAATACAGATAAATCTCGTAAAACAGGATGGGTGTCTGAACATTCCATAGCTAAATGTCCCAAGAAGGATATTGATTGCAGCCTCACAACTTCAATTTTGCTAATTATCCCTTTTTTTATAAGTGGCAAAATTGTCTGATCCATTAGATAACGTCTATCTGCGGTATTTCCTTTATGTTCCTGTGCCAGTTTAGAACCCAGAAACTTAAGGCATTGTCCTGCATTATCTCTCAGTGATAAATCTGCTTCATTTTTAAGAATGTAATAACAATTATGAATGATGCCTATCCCAAACTCTAATGTAATCTCATTCTTTTCTGTTGCATTATTAATTTCAGAAAACGCATCCAATCTTCTCTGAAAATCTGGTTGATCAAGCCATCTACGATCCCATGCATTAAGCGCACTTATTAATTCATAATTTTTTATTAGTATCTCACGACAATCATCAGTAGACTTTTCCACAATGGTTTTATAAAGCTCCAACAAAAGTTTACGAGCAGGAATTGTAGACACTGTACCTAACAAAGGTAGAATTATACGTATATGTATTGTTGGTTTCTTCACTTGTTTTACAAGATTTATCACAGTAGTAATTAATTCAATAATCGTTTCTTCTCCTTCTTCGGCTGTAGCTTTTTTAGCTAATATTGGTAAAGTAAGAGTAAGAAGCATGTCGCATGCATCTGCATCTTTTACAAATTCCGATATACGTGATAAAATCACAAGTTCTAACTTATTTATTCCCCTGTTTGACTTTTCAAGTTTACTTTTAATGTACTGTAAAATACTAAACACATGGGGAAGAAGGATGGTAGACCCATAATTAACACCGTTAGATAATGCTTCATCATTTATCTCAAGTAAATTATTAAGTATAGGTGTTAAGGGAACGAAAGGTGTATCAACCTCCATGCTACTTTCATTTACCTGTCTATAATCCTGCAGCGTTACCATTTTCTCAATCATCTCTACAATAGCGTTAATAACGCATGATTCAGTTTTTGGACCCAATAGAAGTTTCATTATATATGGAAGTGGAGTAAGAAATCTATTATCTTCGCGATATTTCATAAATAAGGGATAATAACGTGAATTCTGGCTCCATGCCATAAATAGCTTTAGTAATGGAGTAGGACTGTGAATACCGTCCATGGGTAACTGTTCCAGCCATGGGAATACAGCTACATTAAACAAACTATCCATTTCATATTCATTCCACTCATAATTTTCATAGTGGCCGAAAAATCTTGCTAATATTAAGATGCAACTTGACCTTACGTTTTTGATAGACCGTAAATAACCAGTATAGACTTTGTCTGATTTCTGTAAAATTCCAGTTATTTCTGCTAGAGTGCATATTACCAAACTAAGTAAATAAGGTAACAATTTCTTTCCCATCTTGCTGCCAAATTGCTCTATTAAAATTGCAAGTAAATTCGTCGCGCTCTGCAAACGTTTAGGTGGAATAACGTTACTCAAATCTACATTATTAATAATATTTTGTGTAAGTTGTTTTAAATTAATTTGTTGATCGTTCATTTTATCCAATTCGAGCATGTATTTCTTGAAAGGCTTAAACGCCATGTGAGTAAATATAATCATTTCATTCTCTTCAATCCCAGCTAGAAAACGTAAGATTATTTTACGTTTTAAAGTACCTCCAGCTTTACCGCCAGTTCTCATTCCTGTTTTTGCAATCATTTTAGCGTAAATTATTCGCATCAATATAGGTATAAATTCAGCGCGATGTTCTTCTGCAATAGTATTACTTTCTTTATCGACCTTAAACCGTATCAATTCATTTTTCAGATTTCTTTCATTAATTATACTAAGCAAGTTATCCTTGTAAGGTAGTAAATATTTATATTTATATGTTAGAAGACAATTTAAAGCACCCTTTTGAATGTCAGGAACTTTTGATGACAGCAAGTCCAAATAAATTTTTTGCATCTCTGATTCCCTGTATAATGTTCTTGGATTTGTCATCTTTTCAAATACCTCAAGTTGAGCAAGTAAAAGTTTCACTTTATAAATCTTATTCATAACACTTTTACTCATCTCTTTAGACTCAGTGTCCATTTGTTTTATTTTTGTATCTGTAAAAATAGTAGCTTCTCTATTTTTTTCCTCTTCTTTTTCGCTTTCTTCAGATTCGTTATCACTTTCGTTTTCTATATCAATTTCCATGTTGTTATTAGAAGAAGTTGGCTCTTGTGCTTTTAAAATGTTGCAACATTTCGCATCTTCAGAATTGGTCTTAAAAAAGTTATCATTTACAAAGTCAATAAATAAACATGTTACATCTCTGTTTTTCATCTCACAAAAATTTGAGAAATTTGTCATACATTTCCACAATAGAATTTTATGATTTTCATAGTCTGGTTTATCACTACATATTTGTATTGCATTTTCTATTTCAGAAATAAATTTACATTCAAACAATGATTTATAATCTATAGTTACTTCACGATTAGATTTTAATTCAGTTAAGAATATAGGCCAAAATTGCTCATATTCTCCGAGTGCAAAAGTAACTATAATCTTACTTACAGGTTCCCATAGCAAAGAGAAATTTATATATAGATTTCCTAGTAAATATCGTAATGGAAGTTCATGATATTTCGAATCTAAATTTATCATTGCATCACTTTCATGTGACAATGCTTGTAAATGCAACAGTCTACTTCGATAACTCTGTACAGTTATAGGTTCACATTCTGCCAAATACATATGTTCCATGGCATTTGTTTCCTTCTTCTCATTCGTAGTATGCGATTTCACTTCAGTGATATTGGAGAATAAATAAAACAAATGAGTTACTATTAAACGTATTTCACTGAATGGTGAACTTAATTTTTGTGCAATATTGCTACTTAAATTATCAAATACAGTTCGATTTATGTACACTTCTCTGTATTGCGATGTACTAAAATATGTTATACATAGATCTGTTGCATTCAGAATGAATTTATTATCAGGATATTTAGTAATTAAATTTAATATTTTTAAATCATTCTTCTCCATAAATTCGTGCAGAGTTTCTAATTCCAATATGTGAATTGCAGATTCCAAAGCTATTAGAAATGTCAAACATAATTTGATTATTTCAATTTCTGTGTTGGTATTATTTAATATCCGTTTATACAAAGACAATATTCCTCTTTTTAAAATATCCTTAAATTCTTCCGGTATAGGCTTCAGATGTGGTAAAATAATTAACGTTTTTAATGCATTTGTTGATATATCATTATCCAATAAATTTTCTAACTGCTTTTGGAGATAATTAATACTATCAGACGTTATACCTCGTATATCTAAGATGTATTTCGTCCATTTGTTTAAATTGATACCATTAAGACATAAGGGAACTTTCGCTTTAATTATTTTAATAAATAATTGTAAAATATTATCATTCAAACCAATGGAAATGCTATGTCGTATTATATGTGGCAATATCAAAGTTTCGAATGATGAATAATGAATTAAATTTTCAACAGCATCATATAACAATTTATTATCTTTTACTGACATAACTTTAAATAATATTTGACTAGATGTTTCCTGCATTAAACTAACATTAGCTGCTAAAAGAATAGCAATTGATACATTTATAACTTTTTCTAACACATCATTCTCATCTTCAAACATATCTAAAATTTCTACCAACTTTTTAATCAAAGGTATAGGATCTGCAACCATTTTTCCATTTCTGTGACTGACAATTGTATTTAACAATTGCATTAAAAGAATTAGACTTTTCTTTTTCCCAATTTTTGGTTGAAATTGCTTGGTTTTCTCAATAGATTTGTCCATAGCATTTAAAAGTACAGACCAAAGTATCTGACATTTTTGCGGATGTATATTTTGCAGTATACAATTAATAATTTCTTCCAATAATTGAAACATTAAACTTTGATTTAACGATTCGTTGTTCAACGCATTGAGGTACAATAAAAGCACTTGCTCTGCACAGGAATGAAATTGACCTGGTACACCAGATATTACTTCGAATAGTAATTTACTACATCCTGGTATTCCATCTGGATTACTTTTCAATATATGCAACACTGTCTTTAAGAAAGAATCTTTGTCCTTGATCTTGCGTACCACGAATGCAAAACTTTCAGCAGCAAAGCTGTTTACATATGTTGGCTGCGTGTTCGCTAACAATGGTAATAACAGATCAAACACAGTTTTCACATTTTTAACCAAGTATCTCCATAAAAATTTAAATAAATAAGCTAGCGACATAAATGTGTATTCTATTTGTTCTGTATCCTTCGTTTGTAGTAAGTCGATAATAACTGTTAGAAATTTAGAAAAATACTCATAGAAGTCTTTCTGTAAATCTTTAGACACAGCTACGACTAGCCTACAATGAAAAATTGATACAAATATCTGTCAGAAACTACTTGAATCTACGCGTACTGTAACTTAATACTTACTCTAAAATTGGTTGCAGAAACAAAACATCCTTTTTCTCTAAATATTCTATCAACGTGTCTACCACGAATTGCTTTTGATTTACCAATTGTGGAAGCGTTACGACATCGCGAACTTTCCTCTTAAAGCTGCAAAAACCTTCGGTGAGGTTGAGAAAATTCCATTTCTGAAGTGTTTGATAGAAATATGTTTCAATCTCTTCCTCGTTTTCTTCATTTCGGTGTGCGACACGATGAAAGACATCGACGTCAATCTCACTAACTCTTTCGTTAAATGTTTTAAACTGCAATAAAAAAGATATAGCATATGTAAAACAGACAAAACAATTATTCAAATACACTGCATACCTGAAATGTATTTAATTCTTTATGCCGAATTGACTTATTTTTCATGTTGAAATTTAAGAAACTTTTAAGTTTATATTAAATTCAATTTCTCATGTTTAAGAAAACAGAAAATAATTCAAATTGACAGTAACAACACGTGTACATATTCATTCGTTCTTCACGTGTGATCTACATATGGAAAAGTTACATTCTAGATAGGAAACTTATAGATCAAGAAAGGAACCGTAAAATATTTTCTAGTAACTTTCTGATACATTTATAATCTATGAAATACAAATGCTAATGGGATGTATACAACGCTGCAGCTTTTATTTTATAAATTATACAGAACTTTGTGTTATTTCTCTGTATTTTGTTAACTTGTAACTTTTTTCATCTTTGTTTAAATTCAGTCACTGTTTATTTACAAAAAAATTGATTTTATTTGTAGTAAAAATTGTGTATATACAACGTAAGACAAAAGTTACAAAATGACATATGCAAATAAAGTGTAAAATAGTATATCTCTTATTTAATTATTTGTTTCAAAATAGATGACCAGTACAGAAGAGAAAATAGAATTTAAAAAGAAATCGAAGAAACCAATAAGGAAACGGCAGGTTTCATCAGATGAGGATGACAACGAAAATGAAGAGTCTGTCAGGTAAATAACAAATTCAAATATAAATATAAAATATAATGATTATGCAGTTTAATAATAAAACTTAATAAGTTATCATATAGAAATTATTGATTATATATATATTTATTTAGGGAAAAAGTTGAAGAGATGAAAGTTATACAAAAACTTCGCGAACGACCAAAAGGTATAAATGTTGTTGGACTAGCTCTTGGAGAAAATGTAACACCTGATGTAATGACGGTGAGCAATGATACTACAATTAATAAGTAAGGTATACCTATCAATTTCTTTTTTAAAAGATTTGCTTTTCAGTCAGATCCTTTTAATGTAAAAACTGGAGGGATGGTAAACATGACTGCATTAAAAAACACTAAATTAAAGCAAAATGATGCGTATGAAACTGGTATTGGCACACAATTTAACGCAGAAACTAACAAGCGAGATGAAGACGAAGAGATGTAATTACACTTGTGACATTGATGTAATTCATTAAATATTTAATTAATGATTTCTTATTTCTTTAGGGTAAAATACATCGAAGAGGAACTATCAAAAAGAAAAAGTAAAACTGAGGGCACAACTGAGAATGGGCAAAATAATGACAAAGGATCTTATTGTTCGCCAGAAGAAGCAGCTTTGCAGGCAGTGCCTGAGCATTTAAGACAAAGTTCTGCACACAGAAGTGAAGAAATGCTTTCAAATCAAATGTTATCTGGTATTCCGGAAGTGGATCTTGGAATAGAGTACGTTGTTTTATAGGATTATACTTGATTCTTTTTTGAATAAAAATTGCATATAAAAACATATTTTTTTTTTAGAGCAAAGATTCGTAATATTGAAGCTACAGAGGAAGCTAAATTAAAATTGCTTTGGGACAGACATAGAAAAAAGGACGGTCCTTCCCAATTTGTACCAACAAACATGGCTGTGAATTTTGTGCAACACAATAGATGTACATTGTTTATAATATATCAAAATCAATTCTTATAACATAAATAATGTTTCTTTTTTTCTTCAGTTAATATAGAAGATACAGATTTCCAAAAATCAAAACAAGACTCCGACGACAGAAAGAAAGCAATAGCACCGAGAGATGATTACAAAGGAAAAAGAAAAGACAACGGAGAAAAAGCAACTGATGACTATCATTATGAAAGATTCAAAAAACAGTTCAGACGATTTTGAAACTACTTATAACAGAAATAAAAAGTTATAATGAAGTTTATTATTTATGTTGAATATTATGTATATGATAATGTATAAAATAAATTTTAGTTTATATTGTAAAAACTATTAATAAAAATACCTTGAAGTACAAAATCAAACTTTAGATATGAAAACTTAATAGCACGAGTTTGCCTATGAAGAATATTGTAAACTCGGCATAAGCTCCGATACGATCTCGCAGAATGACGACATCGTAGCGACGTCAATTGAGTGTGAGGGGATTATACAGAAATTCGATCCCTTTAAACTTGCCGTAACCATTGTTTTTCTGCACACCGCGATTATGAGTTGTGGATTTGTTACTTGCGGGCCAAACGAGGCCCTCGTAGTGTCAGGTAATTCTATTGACTGATCGCTATTGCAAATTGCTTGGTTTTTGAATTTTAGATTAAGCCGACATGGGAAGAGTACCTTGTTAATTAATTGAGTTAAAAAATTTAGTGCGCAATAAAGTAGAAAAATTAATTAAACGGCATATCACTAATTATCTTCTTTTTTTTATTAATTTTGCATGTTTAATTCTAAGTCAGATTACTTTATGATTTATATTGTACATCTAGCTTTTAAACAATACCAATATGAAATCATATAATACATTGATATTTCTTTTCACTGATTTACCTTTTATTTTCAAGGATGTTGCTACAGCAAACCTCTGTTAGTACCTGGTGGTCGGGTATTTGTTTGGCCTATTGTCCAACAAGTACAAAAGTAAGTAAGTTGTTATAATTGTTAAAGTTAAAAGTAAAATTATGTGTAATTGTATTTTTGTTTTTTGTATACAAAAAAATGATACTAAGTAATAGTTTCATTATAAATGAATCTTACATTTTTCAGAATTTCATTGAATACTATGACTTTACAAGTAGAAAGTCCAACAGTGTATACTTGTCAAGGTGTACCAATATCTGTAACAGGAATTGCACAGGTAACAAAAGATATTAATTTAAAATATAATTAAGGTATTCGTATATAAATAAATAATTTATTTATTATGTATTTACATATACCAAAGGTTAAAATACAAGGCCAAAATGAGGAAATGTTATCCACAGCATGTGAACAGTTTCTTGGTAAAACTGAAGAAGAAATTCATAATATTGCACTTGTAACGCTAGAAGGACATCAACGCGCAATAATGGGAAGCATGACTGTAGAGGTATAACAAATAACATTTCATTAAATAAAAGTAAATGTTAATTTAATTTAATTCACTTTTGTGATACAGGAAATATATAAGGATCGTAAAAAATTCAGCAAAGAAGTCTTTGAAGTAGCAAGCAGTGATCTAGTCAATATGGGCATTACTGTTGTGTCCTATACTTTAAAAGATATTCGAGATGAAGAGGTAAATTAATTTTTTTTTTCCCTATTAAATAACATTTGACCGTTAATGCCGAACTCAGGAAAAATTTTTATACAGAAAGTACAAAATTAAACATTCTAATATAACTATGTATAAAGTTTTTTCGATATGAAAAGTCCCCCTTTAAGTGGTTGTATGATATTTATAAGTAATTTTTTTTACTAATATGAGTTAATATCGTCCAATTCTTGTACATTGTAAATTGAATACATTTTTGTTTTGCTACTTGCAGGGGGCAAAGGTACGTTCAAATTTTGTTTTATCACTACATATAATGCTACTGCACTGCTGTTCAAACAATATTAGTACAGATCGTTAATATTTGAAAAAAAGGAACTAGAGCATATCTCAAGTGTTTGCTTCAATGGTAGCACAAATATTCTATACACATTTGCAAATTTCTGTGTTTTAAATATGTGTGATATTCTTATATTGTATGCTGCCTTTATGTAATTCAGGTTGAATTCAAAATAATTACTAAAATGAATATTATTACATAAAATTTATAATGAAAATGCAATATTATTGATTATGTTATATTAAATATCCATCTATCATTTATAGGGATACCTGAAAGCTCTTGGTATGGCACGAACAGCTGAAGTGAAACGTGATGCAAGAATCGGTGAAGCAGAAGCTCGTCGAGATGCTCAAATTCGCGAAGCCATTGCTGAAGAACAGAGAATGGCTGCCCGTTTTCTTAATGATACCGAAATTGCTAAAGCACAACGCGATTTCGAATTGAAGAAAGCCGCATATGACGTCGAAGTACAAACGAAAGTAAGTCTCTTTATCTTTATTATTATTCATATTGATAGCACATTGATTTATGTCTTATTTGAAAATTATTGTTATCTTATTGATTTTTTGTTTGTTATTGTCTTATTGATTTATTCCTTATTAGAAAGCAGAAGCGGAGATGGCATTTGAATTGCAAGCTGCAAAAACTAAGCAAAGAATTATGGAAGAACAGATGCAAATAAAAGTTGTTGAACGTGGACAAGAAATTGCGGTACAAGAACAAGAAATGATGAGACGTGAACGTGAGTTAGATGCAACTGTACGACGTCCAGCTGATGCAGAAAAATATAGGTAAGTTGAATGATGTTAAAAAATTGACAAGCAAGTATTGACAAATATTATCTATCTACAGATTAGAAAAAATGGCTGAAGCTAATAAATTACGCTTAGTAATGGAAGCTGAAGCCGAAGCAGAAGCCATCAAAATTCGTGGGGAAGCAGAAGCCTTTGCCATTGAAGCAAAAGCTAAAGCGGAAGCAGAACAAATGGCAAAAAAAGCTGCTGCATGGAACGAATATAAGAGTGCTGCTATGATAGATATGATGTTAGATACTCTTCCAAAAGTAATTAAACAAAAATTTATATCCTAATTTTAACGATTTTTGTCAACTGAATAATATGAACATCTTTTGCATCTTGAATTTCACAGGTTGCAGCTGAAGTTGCAGCACCTTTATCACAAGCCAAAAAGATAACAATGGTTTCTAGTGGAAATGGAACTATTGGTGCAGAAAAACTAACTGAAGAAGTGTTTAATATAGTGACGCGCGTACCAGAATTGGTTAAAAATTTGACGGGCGTAGATATTGCAAAAGTATGTAGAGAATAATATTTGAAATTATTAAATTATTTTTGATTGATCGATTGATGAACATAATTATAATTTTTTTCAGTCTGTTCATGCGGCTTAATCAAATGGTACAAGAGTTTTAAATATTTCCTGACCACATTCATACTCGTACTAAGTATAAAGTCTTTGATATACACATTTATTTTAATATGCTGTTGCATATTAGAGACAACTCATAAGTTTTAACTTTAATGATATTTTGTTAAATAAAATGTTTAGTACTTTCACTGCCAATTAATTGAAAATAACAAATCACTTTCAATTAGTGCCAATTTTGAGTAGATATTTTTAAAAAATATATATTTAAATTGGTATACATTTTCGAAAATAGATTATATATTGGAAAAATGTTCGCACAACATTCGCATTTCATCACTTGAAAGGTGTGCAATAGATAGCAATGAATGCCTAAGTTATACAGGCAGTGAATGTGTGTTTTATTTAATGGGTATTGAATACTCATTATAGTATAATTTTTATTTGTATTAGATGAAATAAGTTTGAAGTTATACCAAATTTTTATGTTTATTATATTTTTAATTAGTTTTTTATGCACTTAGGAGAAAAGAGAAACAAATGCAAATATATCTTTTTGAATTTCATATTGACCAAAGATGGTCCAGTTTTGTCCATACATATATAACTTTGCCACTATGTGCCGGAACATTCCTTTAAATATGCTATGTGTACCTTTCAATAGTATTAATATAATTAATGAATATGAGAATTTTAGAACTGAAAGTGCTAATATTTAACGCTTGTTCAATGTGGTTTGATGTTAAGTAATTATGTAAGTAACACTCCTTAAACTTTATTTAGTTATACTTTATCTTCTTTTAAAAATGCATTAATATATTTTGCGTCAATTTAGCTAGAATTTACTGTGATCTAAAACTCTTTGTACGAATAAAAAATGATATAGTCATAGTTCTTGAGACGTGTTTGAGAGCTTTGATGACAAAATTTGTATGACCAATTGAACGCCTTAAATTAATGAAAAGAAGATTCAATTTTATGTAAAGCGATTAAACGTTAAAATCAAATTTTCTGTATATTGATTTATCCATCCCGACGTCATAAATTAAAAACAAAAATAAAAAACAATAGAAGTTACAAATTAATCTGTTATAAAAAAAGCTCATGTCGTTAACGTAGATTAACATTTATTGATTTGCAGTTTCCATACGTTGAAAAAATGTTTTATGTACAAATAAAGTTACAAAGGCAATTGATCCATAAAATTGTGTTAATGTTATGATTACTAATTTGAATCGATTTTATCACTGATGCAATCTATTTCTGATATATACATATGTTAAAAAAATTGTAGTATGGATACATATAAGTCATTTTTAATAGATTTTTTAGCTGGTGGGATATCTGCAGCTGTATCAAAAACTGCAGTTGCACCATTAGAAAGAGTAAAGTTATTACTCCAAGTTCAACATACTTCAAAACAAATAAGACCAGAAGATCGGTATAAGGGTATGTACAATTTTAGTATAAATTAAAATAATATTTCCATATTGTAGCGTGATTTTTATTAGGCATGATCGATGCATTTATACGCATACCGAAAGAAACTGGTTTTCGTAGTTTTTGGAGAGGGAATTTAGCTAATGTAATTCGATATTTCCCAACTCAAGCTTTAAACTTCGCATTTAAAGACAAATTCAAAACTATATTCTTGGAAGGTGTTCCAAAAGATGCGTTTTTGAAACAGTTTGCTGGAAACTTAGCTTCTGGTGGAGCTGCTGGAGCCACATCTCTTTTATTTGTGTATCCACTTGATTTTGCTCGTACAAGGTAATATACTAGGTTTCCATAGCCTTAAATAATATAACAATAATATACTTTGCAGATTAGCTGCAGATATTGGAAAGGGAGATAAAAGAGAATTTAAAGGTCTAGCTGATTGTATAGTAAAAATTTTTAAGACAGATGGCTTTATTGGTTTGTATCGAGGTTTTAATGTGAGCGTTCAAGGAATTATTATTTATAGAGCTGCATATTTCGGTTTTTACGATACCACAAAAAACATGCTTCCTGATCCAAAAAGCATTCCTCTGCACGTTACCTTTTTAATTGCTCAAGTATATTATTATTTAGTATTTTATTATTTTTAAACTTCTCAGACTTCTATGACGTCTACACGTATCATTCACAGATAGTGACAACAATGGCAGGTGTCATGTCATATCCTTTTGATACAGTTAGAAGACGTATGATGATGCAATCAGGACTTAGTAAATCAGAAATCATGTATAAAAATACATTAGATTGTTGGATCAAAACAGCTAAGACTGAAGGTATTGGAGCCTTCTTTAAGGGTTCATTATCAAATATTCTCAGAGGTACTGGTGGAGCATTAGTTTTAACACTATATGATACAATTAAAGACTTCTTTGAAGATACATTGCGTGATAATGACTTATCTAGAGTGTCCAAATGATATAAAATGATGTCACATTCAAATGTTAAATGATCGTAAATTAATAACAAACAAAATTGTATTGATTTCCTATAAATTGAGCTATGAAAGATAATAATCATTATTCCATATACTGAAATTATTTATTTATGCAACAGTTCATAAATACCAGGCTGTATAAATAATAATTAATAGTAATAATTCAATTTATTTTTAAATAAATATTTCATAAAAATATATACACTTATACAAATAACATATTTCAATACTTTATTGTTTAATACATTACTCAAAAAATTTAGTTATTAATTATGTATTTGATGCAATGTTAACATAATATCCATGACCAAATTTGCTAGCATTTACAAATAGCTCAATTATTTATTTTTTATCATTTTATATTAGTATTTAACCATATTTATATGTAAAATAATCTGAAAAAATTATATATAGAATTGTAAATGACATCAAATAAATGTCACAGCCTTTGTATTGTTACTTATTATATTTAATTCTTTCTATAAACTATATACTTCAGTTAAGCATGGTATGCCGATCGTAAATATTACGCCTCTGCTCACGAACTTGACGTTTCCATTTATCTTGTTGATGACCAACACGATTTAGAACATTACCTCTTTCACCCATAGCATGAAATGTTCCAGGAGCTGTTGAAGAATCATCCTATCAAAACAAATATGATTTAAATAATATATTTCAAATTAAATACTTAATATTTCAATCTTCAAAAGATATTTTCAATGTCTGATATCTTAGTCTTCAGATGTATTAAACTTACATCTTCATTATTATGTTCATGATAACCAATATTTGTTGAAGCTTTATGAATTCTTTTATTCAACAATGGATCCAAACAAATCAGGAATAACATATAAATTACTAACAGTGATATAACCCAAATAACAAGTATCACCACTATCTGAAAAAACAAATTATTCCATAAATTTTTTACTTTAAATAAGAGAGTAAAAAGAGACTTACTTTAATAATGGTAGTGTTCCTATTTTCATATTTGCAATCACATCGTGAACAAAAAATTTCCTCTTTACCTTTCAACTGATCTCCCACTTTTGATAAGACAACATTTTCACATTTACTGCGGATTAAAATTTACATGAAGTTACATACATAAAATGCTAATACCATATACGTATTACAGATTGAGATTATATATTTCTTAATTAGGTATTAGAATTTGATTACCATTCGGATGGTGGAACATTTATGATATACGTTTTTCGTTCCGACGATGATTGCGTTGTATTTATAACGGAGAGAAGGCTAGGGCAAATGCACTTGCATCGTTTATCATCATATTGCGCCTGCAATGGATCATGGAGATTATGTATTATAGTAAATGGATTTTGTTATTTTCTAAATTGATACCCTAACCTCAGATCCTGACAGACATATTAATACAATCACAGTTGCAGCGAAAATGTGCTTCAACATTATATTCTTAAAATTTTCGTTGAATATGTGTTTTTCTTTATTATTTCGATACATTTAACTCGCGAACCAAACGTATTTTCAAACAGAATAATTAATACATCGCGCGAATACAAATATAAACTTTCAAACAACACGCAGTAAGCGATGAAGACTGGCAAGTGAGATGGCATGAACTTTATATACAATCGATAGATCGCATCACGTGTCGATATAAAACAATATGGCGCGTTTTAATTTACAATATTAAATATGTAAACTTGTAAACATGGTTCGCATATATTTAACTGTAGAAATAACAGCTTGAAAATTTGAATAAACTATATATTACTTTTACTATTATGCTAATCAGACATAAAAAAAAACAAAAATTTCTCTTAAAATAATTTAGTAATTGTTCAATTTCGTAATAATAAAACATTTCTTTTCAAATTTGATATATATACATATATAATTCATTTTACATGATTTATTACATTTTGGCTAAAATAAATCAACATTTTTAAATATAATACATTAGCTTACAATGATTTCTCATTCACGTACTCTGCTGTTTCATAATGTCCGTAGCAATACTTTTATCTTAATGTTTACAGATAAGAATAATTTTTCATGGGACGTTCGAAACTTATACACTATGATTATATCAATTCATTCACTCTGATTCATACAATTCACGCAGGATTTAGTTCTTGAAATGCACAATATCATTTAAAATGAATCGTTAATATTCACATATTATGCTCCCTAAAATTATGTGAGATTATTAATCACGACTATACCATGAATGGATCTATATATATTTATATATATATTCATATACTTTTCTTTATACGCATGTATATACGCACTAATATTACACAATGAATAATGAAACGTACAAATGGACTGGGCAGTCTTAGACTGGCCGTTGCACATCTTACTCGTAAAATAGATCTTGCACCATTTATTATCACAATTATAAGAATGTTATTAATAAGATTATAGTACGATGCAAGTTCATCTTCCATTACGTTCGTTTCCATTGATAGTACTAATTTCTTTTCGTATTCGTAAAGCGACTTTAAATCAAATCAAAAGTTTTTCAAAAAATACACCATATACAACATGGTACCTTGTAATTAAGATGCAGCTACGTCTTTCCTCATCATTTCGTATTATTGAATATTTTAAGACCTTTGCCAAGCAATGATTCCAATTAATATAGACAACACGATCGCTCCGATAAGAGCAAGTATGCATTTTTTCTTGCGCAATTTATTTTGATACATGCTTGCTTGTCTTACGTGTGAAGTAGCTTCATTGACAGATACTTCTGTTCTTTCAACAGAAGCCTCTATGGAATCAATAACTTCTCCTTGATCATATACCAAAGCACCAAGATCTTTGAAAATTTGATTGATATCGCTAATATTGCTCTGTAAATATAATCATAGTAAAACGACTTAAAAAATTGAAATATCGTTAAAGTAAAAAGATGTGTACCTCCAGTTGTCTTATACTTGCTTCCTGTTCTTCCAACATTCGCAAGTTTTGTTCTTCTTTCAACTGCTGTTGCTGCATTTGTTTCTGAGTTCTGCTGTCTTGTAACTCTATTAACGTCTCTTGCTTTTTTTCACCAAATGGTGTAATACCTGCATTTGCTTTAGCTTTTCTAACCATTTCCTTCTCTTTGGAAGCTGCAAGCCTTTGTACCGCCTATGAAATTAAATTTATATATGTAAATAAATGTGCTAGGTCACATATAAACGAGACATTTTTATAAACATACTTGAAAAGAATTTAATGCACTTGTAAATTCATCTTGTAAACGTTCTCTCTGCATTTTACGCTGTCTTTGTTCGCCAGGACTGGTAGATCCTGAATTATTAGCCAATATAGCCAAATCTCGAAGATGTACACTAGTGTCTTTTGCCAACTGTTGTGTATAATGTTGTATCTGGTGCCTAAAAATTGTATAAAACAGGTAATCAGGGAATTGAATGTACACAAAATATAATTGATCCAAATCTTGTTTATAATGTCTTACAGCTGATTTCGCAGTTCTTGAGAATCTGAAGAGCTGCCCAATTGATTGACCATCTTTTGCATAGAAGACACTGTCAAACATAAAGAATGATTACTGAATATATCTTCTAATTAACATAATCCGCGTACCTACCATTTTGGGATATTTTTAAAATTGATGTGCCGATGGTCTGCGACAATCTGCCAAAATCTTGTTCTCTCGTTGGTCCACCATTGTGGTACGATGAAAATCCGATATCCATGTTGCTTTTATGTTATTTAAACAAGATTGGAAATATATAAAGTACAATCTATGTATTACTTGCTACGCGTGACAATAACCTCCTTCTTAGAGGTTATACTCTCATTGACTGATCATTTGCAATAAAGAATCACTTTCGTAATTTCTCGTACGTACACACTGGATTCGTTTCGGAGATGATAACGGTAACGTAATAAAAAGAAAAAAAGAAAAGATCGCGACTGATCGTTCTCCCGTCTGCGGTTTCTCGACGCGTGGATCACAAAAACTCGCGAGTTTCGCGAGAAATTACGGAACGAAACGAAAAACGCAATGACAGTTGAAATGTCAAACGCAGTAAAACGTTATCAGTCTATCCTTGTTCCACGGCTGTCAACAAAATGACCAGCACTGGCAGAAGGATCGGTTCGCGAGGTGACTCACACGGTTCACGGATCGAACAAATTAACGATTTCTCCGTGCAATAGACCAGGCACGCGTCGATCTTTTTTTTTTTTTTTTTTGTTGTCGCTCGAAATAAACCAAGTTCACTACGCGAAGCTCTAGAACTTCGTAAATCGATAACGCCTAAAGTAAGTCTGAATGAATATAGCCGTCACCGTCTGTCGCACAGTGTATACGTAGTCTCGCACACGAATCGTGTCGAGATAAATAAATGCCGCTCCCGATCGAAAGAAACGAGGCCATTACGCATGTGAAACCATCTTCGTCTTGCCACTTGCCGAGAAATTGGCAGATTATATTCTCAATTTTCGCAAAGGAAGAAAAAAAGAGAAAAAATGAAGCACGCATGCATTTAATTGTTGAATACCACGCAATAAATACCATATATAAAGAATACTTCGTTGTTCTTTTCAATCTTTTCAATTCGTAAATCGAATGAGTAACTCTTTTTTAATTAAAATTACGTTCATGAATAATGCGAGAATATATTAAGAATGTATTTATAGAGCGTGTTGCTATATACTAGGATGATTACCATGGAATAGTAAAACATCAATTTTTTATTAAATTCCAATGTGATAAAATATATTTAACGTGTATCTATTACACTTGTTCGTAGAGGATAATACCAAATAGAAAATAATTGTACGTAAGATATATATTTTCGTACTGAATTAAAAGTTCTCATGCTTATGAAAGTAACGTTAAAATTATCAGTATTTCCGTTTTATTAAAAATATCTTCTAGTTATACTGTTGTCAAGAGTAATGTCTCCTTTTTATCTCAAAATGTTTAACCGATAGATTCAGAAAAATTCCGAAAGTTATTGTTCCAAGAAGATGCAATATCTTAAGAAATAAAAAGAGAACAATAGAGAAAGAAACAGAGTTAAGATATAAGTTATTGGTTATCTATATATAAGTTAAAATATAAGATTTATATAAAAATATAAGTATTTGTAATATAGAGAACAAAAAGCTAAAGACACATAATATTCATTACAATGCTTTTGTATTTGTAAACAAAATTCATACCTCGTGTATGTAGCAATAAATACTTTATTTAAATCACATTGGTCGTTATCTTTTAATGTTTAAAAAATATATATATATATAAATATGTACAAAGAAATAAACTGATGTTTGTCACGCCAATGATACATACAGTTGATAGAAAAATAAATTCATACCTCTACTCATAACCAGGGTAAGAAGCTAGTTTACAAGATGTGTGGTTTATAAATTAAGAAAGAGATGATGTATTTAAAAAATTACTGCATTTGTTCTTCTAGAACAATTTAAAAATTAAACATGACTCAGGCATAACCTGTGGGCATTATAGATTCATTGATGTTATGTGATAAAAATTACTTTTTTACTTGCGCAATAAATACAAATCTCATATACGTTTAGATTCGTGGGGCCATTTTATACATATTTGTATGTTATTTTCTTACTCGTTAAGAAGAAACAATCCCCAAGCAATGAAAATCCACCCGGATTTGTTTAATTAACTATCAAAAATTTATATGAAATAAAAACGCAATGGAAACGAATTAATAATGAAACTGTTATTAGACATGAAATGAAAAAGAATTTAAAGTTGTCCAGGTATTTTGGGACTGTGTTTCAAAACTTATGAGCATTCTCGATATTATGGTATCTTTTTAACTTTACAGTGAACGTCATAAAAATGTGTTTGTACATCAATTTTCAAAATGTTCGCATTGTCATGAAAACTTGGGAAACCTACGTCAATAAATATTTCCAACTACATTCCTGTTAATTAAACGCGAAATACTGTATATACATTTAACATACAGCTAGAAAACATCATTATTATTTGCATGCAATGATATAAATAATACGTTTCATTTCTTTTGATTATCTTTCGAATTGTCATTTTCAACGAATTATTCTTGGAAATTTTTTTTTATCATCAATTACGAGATTTTCATACTTTCAATGGATTGTGCATTATTTAGGATAGTGTCTTCCAAATATCACTAGGTAGAAGTTCTTTGCTTATTTACAATATGAATATTTCAAATAATCGAATGTTTTCTTTATATGAATAATGATTACGTAAAAAATTGTTATTAAAACTGGCATCTTCGATTTGTAATAATGTCAATAATCGGCCTCAAAGCATATGATTGCAAACATATTTCACGTACATTATATTCGACTGAATAAATTGAGGTATTTCGCATAGTGATGCAGTCGTTGACTGCGTTCCTTTTTTTCTGTCGATTCTTTGGTATTTCAAATTTTCTTTGGTTTTTCTCTTGTGTCTGTATATATTCACTTAGATACCTAATATCTCACTTTTCACATCGTTACCGCAGCAATTGCTTAAAGGTCGATTTAGAGTTTCAATCACAGACTAGTCTCCTCGATAGAATCTGTTCTTTGAAGTTGTAGGTTATCATCGATACCAACGAAGTACGTTGTAACAAATCCTTTCGGTTTAACGTACGTTTCTCCTCGAAGATGACACTTGATACCTTGTTGTTCGAGAAGAGCTGCAGTTTCTGCCGTAACCTGTGTAAATGATTGTTACTCGAAAAGAAATAGAAAAGATATTCCTTTAAACCAAACTTTAGTTTTAATTGAACCTGTATTTTCCCCGGAACACCTGTCGTGTCCATTCTAGATGCCATATTCACAGCATCACCCCAAATATCATACAATGGCTTCTGGGCGCCTACTACTCCCGCTGTTACTTCGCCGTGTGATATTCCAATTCTTAGTCTGAAACAATACTTCCCTTTATAAACAATTCAAATATAAATTTGCATGATATGAGTACGCACCTATAAGGTTTCGATGTGTAAAAAGACTTTCTTTTCAATTTATCTAGAACTGCCATCATTTCAACCGCAAATTGGGCCATAACTTTTATCACATTGTCATTGAAATTTTCCTCACTTTCTGCGCTATGCATCGAATCTCGTCGACCGGCTTCTAATCCACAAGCTGCCATATAGGTAGTACCTAAGACAATCGTAACATAACTTCCATTATGTCTTCAGGAATAGCAATTCAAAAATTCTTATCTTTGTTTAATCATTTACCAGCAATTTTGATTTTTTCAATTCGATAGACATAGTATGGCTCAAATAATAATTTATCAAATTCACATATGATCTCATTTAGGTCTGCTAGAGTATTACTTCCATCAATAGAGACATCCGTTAATGAAGCAAACATGACGGCCACATTATTATGAGCTTCGTGATAAGGCTCGTTTTCTTCTGTTCTGTTCATATTCAAGTAGAACTCCGCTACATAAAATCGATACATGATATAATTACGATTGAAATTGAATGAATTTTAATATTACTCGAATATTAACGTACCAACATGTTCTGGTAAAATATTACGAAGTAGAAGTTTATTAGCGTTTCTTGTATGGAATGCTTCATCTTGTTCTTTTGTTAATTGACGCTTCCATAAATAGTCTAATCTGCTCAAGTATTCTGCCTGAAATAAATTTACATTTGAATTAATACATATAAATAACGTATTATTAAAGAAACAGTTGTTAATTAGAGTACACTCACCTGGCGATCTATCAAGTGCAAAGAAAAACTAAGAAAGATTATGCTTAAAACGTGTGCCAATCTTGGTTCCAAATATGGATTCCATCTTTCGCCTGACTGTGAAAAAAATTTCAAATAAGTGCAACCAACATTCATTATAGAAAGATAGAAATTAAAAAGGTGCTGATCAAAATTACCTGAAATAAATTTGAACGATATACCCAAACATTCCACGAATAAAATACCACTACTGTGGTACCTATTATTAACTTTAAAATATAATGGAGTCTCAAAAACAAAAAACTGGTCAAAATTGCCAAAGAACAAGTTTGCGTCATTTGCTAGAAACAATCATTGAACGAAATTAAAAACGTTATACAATATTTTGGAAACTAAGGAGAATCTACAACATACAAGTACCTACTAAACAATCTTACCCAAGGTGTAGCCACGCAATCAAATTTCGCGGCGTCAGGATCCATTATGCTGGATGTTATATTATTGCTTTCAAGCTCACTCACATTTTTACATTCAAACTGAAATTACACAACGATTAAATACTTTAATCGATAATTTAATATTCAATATAATATTTATGTTCATTGTTAACTTACAATCATATCAAACATAGCACACGCTGCTAACATTATTGTTATCACCAAATACAAAATCGTCCTAAGGAATGCACTCCAAACAACCTAAAATATAAAACAAAAAAAATTCTCAGTACTATAAAAATCATGTGAAAGGTATAATAAACAAGAATGTTAACCTTTATACTAGTTTGATATAGAAAACACAATAATTTATTGTGAGGATGCGGTACGTGTCCTTCTTGTTCATCATGCGGATCCTTATACCGATTCCACGCGAAGTGCATCCAAGCTATTGGCATTAAAGCGATCAAAAATAATATCGCCGTCACATAACTAATCGCTGTGCTTAGATGCCATCTATAAATAATAATCAAGTGTTAAGAATTATCCAATTTTATTTCTATTGTTAATGAACATTCTTATAAAGTAAACATACTCAGAAAGAGAAAGCGCAGGTACCAAATAAATAAGTCCCATAAAAATTAGGACGAACACAGCGGAACTGATATAAAATTTAAAAAGTGGATCAGGTTCTTTCAAAAACGGTATTTCCCAATTCCACTGTTGAAATGTTAAAAATATTGGATTCATATCTTCCCATTTACACCATTGCCTACAACATCATCCAAAAAGTTTATCTTTTACTTTATATAAAATATATCAAAGTGGCTAAGTAAGTTAGAGATAGAGATATACTTACTCCCACTTAGTGAGAGGCATTTTCTTAATAGCATTCTCCATCTCTGCATCCGCAGCTTTGAGCATCAGATGATAATCTCGCAAACAGGAATCCATGAAGTGTGTACGGCGTCTAGAAGAGCTAGTGAATACGTCAACATGATTATTTATAGTGGCGGTAAGACGTCTACTGTTTCTCGATCCAGAATTCACGCTACTGGATCGTAAGTAGAATTTCACATAATGTTTGTTGCATGGCGGTGGGGTACTCGGAGTCATGACTGTCAAGGTGTTCTCGCTGTTCTGCAACAAAGTTCATCTGTCAACGATACGACATACTCGACGCACGTTCGTTCAACGGTTAAGAAGATATGTCAGTGGCGTAGGAAATTTACGTTGTTAAGCGCAAACAAATTTTCTATTATTAAACAAATGTCGTTCGTTACAGGCTTCCTACGCCACTGGGAAATATGCACCTGCGTAGTCGGTGAATCCGGAATCGAAGGTGTGATAAGGTAACTTCGAATTCCGTATTTCTTAAGAACCTCGTCATTCAAGGACTCCACTGGGACGCAGTCATACTCGTTAGCGTTCACGAGGTCCAATGTTTGCTGCGTAATGTGAACTTTGCCGGGTTTTCCCGTTTGCTCCATTTTATTAGCTATAACGACATCGCGTGACCAAACATCATACTGCCACTTGTTGTTACCCAAGATCCCCGATATTATGTTGCCAGAGTGAACCCCTATTCTCATATTTACATCCACGCCACTCTCGCGTCGTACTTTAGCTCTCACGTCTTTAATGATCTTTATCATATCAAGTCCTACAACACGATCCAGATTTCTAAGTGAAAATATAAATAATAGATATATACATATTTTGAAATATATTTACCTAAATCTACGCAGCTTTTCGCATGCTGGGAGTTCGGAGTTGGCACTCCACTTACACAATAGTAACAATCACCTAGGAACTTGATACGGAGAACATTATGTCTTTCGGAAGCCTCGTCGAAACTACCGAACAAATCGTTCAGTGTCTCTACCAATTTTCGTACGGGCAATGTCACTGTTAATCCGGAAAAATTCACCACATCTGCATACAAAATGCTTACGTTGTTGTGTGTTTCGACGCATAGGTCACTGAAAATCAATGAATGATATTTGTTACAATTCTATATCTTTAGGACTAAAGATATTTATTTATTATGCAAATAAACGTACCTATGTGGACTTCCTTTAGGAGGAGGTTTTTTATGTTCCTCTATAAATTTAAAAATATCTCTAAATTCCTTTTTTATTTTCGCAGCTATATGTTGAGGCAATATACTCCGCGTAAGTTGTTCCTGAAGATTATTATTAATTTTTATGAAAACATATACAACCACGTTTAAACTCATTTATAGAAACATACTTCCTGATCCTTCTCATAATTCAACCGCAGCGTTGATTCCACACACTTGCGGTGATCCAAGAACGATCGTCTAATAACGATTTCATTCATGAATCTGAAGTATAATCCAAGACCATTTACGCAAGCAAGATATATACTCTCTGTAATGATCTGAAAGATTTATAAATCAAATTAGAATATTGCAATATAAAATCTTTTAACAGTGTAAGAGAATAATTCAATTAGAAAAATTTTAATTTTTTATACTCTAATTCTAAACACTGCTTTGTCAAAAATACTGCCTATCTTTCAGAATGAGTTTAAATAAATTCGAGAACATTTTAAAATAATAAGGTCATTCGGTCAGTTTATTTAATTTGAAATCAGATTATTTAATCATTCTGAACAGTTTGTTATTTAAAAATACATTTATCTTCGATAATGCTACATCAGTAAGTAACGAACTCATTTTTACCTTCGTACTATAATCAAATGTATTTCTGTAAGTGATTAACGAAAGAGTAGCTAAGTAACATATAGTCGCAGTGATTCCGAGTATGAAAGCGTGTAGATTCTCCGTGAGAGGTAGGAAGACGTAACACGCCAAGAGCGCGTGAGTCGCATACGCTGGTCTGCAAAAAATAAACGCAATTATTCACATGCGTCGAAAACGATTATAAGTTCACGGTTACGCGTTCATTAGCAGAAAAGGGTAAAACGACTCGCAATTAGCTGATTGTTATATAGAATCTGCTAATGAGAATTATACATTAATCTAATCTTCGTTATCGACTACCTATTACATTCATTGGATAACTCCTACATAAATACGTACAATAATAAAAAAAAAGTATTGAAATTTGAAAAAAACAAAAACCAAAAAGTAGACGATGGTCCTAACTCAAACCTGCAATTTCATTACTTCTTCTTACAACTTTGTCCTGACGGAATAATGAAAAGATAACGATTTATGGTACTTGCTTATCTATTCTAGAACATCTATTTTTAACAAAGTGATCGTTACAATTTACTGGCAATTTAAAGTTAAGTGAGAATACGACCACCGAGGGAAATATCTCGCGGATCCTATTAGAAAATGGCTCATGCAACCGATGGTCATTAATATCGATCCTGCTAATATTTCGTAACTACCAACAGTTTTGAGAAAGCAAATCCAAACACCGAACCACAGAAAACCAACTACACGAATGACGAACTGATAAAAGTCGCCGATGATAATTGAAATGATCTTACCACGATTAACCAATAACTAATTTTCTTCTTAGTTGTTCATTACCTTATCGGTGGTATGTCATCGTTATACAGGATGGTATAGTACAAAGGAACAGCCAAATCACCGACTACCAGCAGCACCACGATCAAGCAGGACAACATGACTGGTAAATACGTGTTCCTTGAAAAGATTTTCGACTTGAACAAAAGCGCGATTATCGGGCAGAGTAACGCGCTCATGAGGGTGTTTACTACATCCGGTATACAATTTTCTATGCTGACCTACGAAAAAGTAGAACAAGTTTATAATGTCTTCTTTGTGTTTCTTTTACTCGCTATTACCGATTAATTTCTTCGTAATTTGAATGTCTTGCGACTATTAATAGGGATAAAACTTGCTCTTTATCAATGAAGATTATCGATTCACTAAAAATAACGATTGTGTATACGAGTATTTAGAAATGATTATAATTCTATGATATTTATAATAGTGATAGGATTTAGAGAAAAAATTAAGTTCGATAAATTGCAATTTTTATTCCTTTTTTTTAGTAAGTATAAAAATAAAAAATTAGGTTCGGATATCGTTTTTTATTAGTATTATCTTTATAAGTGATTAATAAGTAATCATTTCTTTGTTAAAGTACAATGAATTATTAGTTAGAATAATTCGTTAGATTTAAACGGACCGACAACGTAATTAATACGATATTATACGTAGCTTTGAAAACGGAGCGCTTTATTTTTTCGTATTTTGTTTCTTACTTACCATTGTGATCAGAATCAAACAGTATATGATTCCAAGGGCCAATTGTAGGAGTACGAAGAGCGACAGATAACCATACTGAATTCTTCTCTGGTAAATCGTGAACAGCTTCTCTAAGCCCTTGTATTTGAACTGTTTCTGAAAGTGAAAGTTCATGTCAGATTATGTATTCAATGTGTGATCGGATTGTTGTTTGAACTTTCTACATAAGTTAACCATTGTCATCATCGACACTGTGATACTTCATCGATGACTATTTAACATTTTTATGAAAATGATAATAAAAGATGACAGTAAATTGTCCAAATAAAAAAAACTACGCAGTTGCTTCCTTCGAAGGTTCATTTGTAAAGGAGACTACATAGTAATTAATATATTTAAATGAAAAATGAAAATAGAAACGGATTCGATGATTAATAACTGAAAGAGTTAAAAATAACGCGATACACATTTTGCAATCTATTCTTTCAACTTTCACCCGTGACCATTTAAATTTAACGCGTGATATAGTACACGGTTGCCTCGTTAGTTTCCCAATGACTCGGAAATTGGAGCTGCTTAAAATTTGAGAGATACTAGAAAACTCAAAATAAATATACAGAAATAGATAAAGAAACAATCTTAAATACAGAGGTATATGTTCGGAAAGGTGCAAGTGTTTCATTACCGTCGATTGTTTAAAATAAGGCTCGTCCGTGTACCCATGATCAGAAGGCGAAAAGAAGGAAAATACTTTAAATCGACGCGATTATTCTAGAGAAAACTTGTTTTTTATGGTACTAACTTATAGGTTCTAAATTATAGATAATAATTTCTTTCTATAGACGAGCATATTATTCATCACATCTTACGTTTATAATATTTTTCCAATAATGAGCATATATTCGTACGTTCAGTCTTACAGTGAGGATTACACGTGTTCGCCATACTATTCTTTCAAAGAATATAACATTTACATATGTTCACGTAGTTACATATCATTTAATCAATACCAAGAAAAAACAAAACCTTAAACGATGCTTATTTTCCTAGTAAATGCACACCGAGACAAATAAAGAGAAACTACTGTAAAATTCCAGTCCCGGAAAAACGCAGGAAACATCCTTCAACGTTACCTACGCTCCGACCAATATGGAATCACATGCAACTGCGTCACAGAAAAACATAATATTGCAAGATGCTAACATAAAATGTACTTAGAAATAAAGAACAAATCAAAGCAACAATATTACAACCTAAAGTAAATTATCGGAATTTGATTACACAACTAAAATCACTATGTAAAATCACTAACTAAAATTACACTTTCCTATCGAAATGGAACCTCTTCTTCTCCCGACTCTAATAAACTCCCTCAATTTGGAATACAATAGTATACAAATAGTATATAGTGATTTTAAGAGCTTAATATATATACAACGTAATTAGACAATATTCTTTTCTGAAGAACCACCACTTTGATTAGAAATTATAACAGTCACAATTTCATCGATGGAGGAGTAAAAGAACTCGGTATTACCGACGTGCGCGTATCTCCGACAGTCACTGGCTGTCTGATGCAAAATCAACGACGTGCTCGGTAGCTGATGTGAATTATGCGGCTCGTAAAGTACGATAAAAATCGGGCCGAGTATCGAGGAGCGCAGCCGCGCCTCCACCCGACACGCCGCGAGTCTCCCTTTTCACGGTTTCCTGCCACAGGAAAGCCACGGAACCCGGCGAAACTCTCGAGACTCTCTCCACCGGGAAACGAACGAGTTCCCGTCTGCGTTTCGCGCGTGCGTTTTCATATCCCGCGAACCTTTCGTCCGGTCCGGTGAATATTGATCTTCAATCTCTGACTCTCGGACCCGACCATCTTTTTCTCCGTCACTTTTTCCTTTTCGTCATAATACGACCACAATCGTCATAATATTTATATCTTCGTTTCTCGATCGTAATATCTAAATTGGTTGTGAATATCGTTGATACAGTTAAGAATACAGTTTATAATGATTTTGAATAATTAAAATTTCCTATCTATTACATATTTCGAAACGTTTGTACTTTGTTCTCTTGTTTCTTTTTATTCGCTCTAAAATATTTCGTAACAGTAATGCATAATACATCTTTACCTAAAACATGAAGAACATTTAAATATTTCAATATATTTTGAAAGATGAAGAAAATACTATAAAATCTGAACTAAATGGTATGTAAGTTGATTGTCAATGAGCTAATAATACATAAATTGATCCTGGGTTTTTTTGCACCATTCAATTGATATAATGAAATTTTACGAAATTATAAGCTATTAATGAGTTTCTTTTCACAACAGTAATTTTGTTAATAAAAGGAATCCGAAAATGAATTTGATGAATTACCAATCACTTAAGTAAAGTTACAAAATTGTAACAAAAAAGTTTATAATCTACTTGTAATTTGTCGATTCACTAATATTTGTTAATAAATTATTGTGCAAGAGGATTCATTTAAAGACTGATGAATTTGAAATTTTAGAGATTGTGAATGATTTAAGAGCGTAGATCAATGTAAGTGACAACATCTATAATGATTGATGAATATTAGGTTTCAAAATATAGCTTTAAGAGTTTTATGAAGTAATATAAAAGATTGTTGTGAATGGATTAATAACACATTGACATACTTATGACGATTGATGAATAGAATCTTGGAGTATTAAAAATGATTCTGATGATAATGAAGTTGAAATAGAATTAGAGCGTTGAGATTTTTAATAGTTATAAAAATAAAGGTTTGATCCAAATTTTAATCCGCTATGTCTCCTAAACAAAAAGTTTAATACAAAAAGAATTAATAATTGTTTCTAATACTATTTGAACAGAGTTTTGAAGGAATTTCAATCTGTAAATTAACAGAGATCGTCAATTATATTTCGAATTACTTGAAAAGTAATACCTCGAGAGAGAATCTTAGTTTGAAAATTAATTAAAGTTTCTGTAATTGGTAGTGCAAGGAAATTAACAGGAAATAGATGAAAATTACATTGTGAAAACTTTTTATGAATTAAAAATCATTTCTCAAAAAACAATTTCCAAATAAAAATAGTGCTCCAAGTATGATTTCGATTGTAATATACTTTGAGCTAAACAGGAACGGCCATAAGTTTTAAATAGAATCGATATTGCGTGAAGGATCTGAAACGATCAGAAAATGTTTTGCATTCCTGTGGCCACGCGATTAGAATTTTCGATAACATGACATATCGATAACACCATCACCGTACACTGTTCTGAAAGTTTGCAAAAAGATAAGTATGTTTAGAAAAAATAATTGTTTATCTGCTTTACAAAATTAATTAGCCACGAGAGATTTGCTTCGTGAATTAAATTTCATGTAACAAATCAGAAAGAAAAAGAAAGAGCAAAAAGAAAGCAGAAATAAATAGTTATTATTAAACGAAAAAAATTTTCAACGATTGGCACATAAAACCTTGGCGCCAGATCGAAGATCTATACACTTCAATTAACAATCACTTCCACGCATTATTGAATTACCGCGAAGGACACGATCCAGATTGAACAGATTTTTTTCTATTTCGATTACATCAATTAGGCATCTATTGATATAAGCACGATAATATTGCAATAAATAAGCTGTCCGAACGATCATTCTTAAAAAAAACCTTGAAAAAACTTTTCCTCGTAATAGAATCATAGAACAGGGAAAAAACGCGATATAACATCGAACTACTTTTCAATTTTTCCGCGTGAACGATTGCATGCAGCTAAAAAGTTATCGAGATCTGGCTTCGATAGATAAAACCAAAGATAATCAATTGCAATTTCACGGAAATCTTCACGACATTATTAGATAGTAAATTTTTGCGTACACTTCCACGGTCTTCACCTTTCATCCTAACATCGTAACATCCTTATAATTCAATTATCGTATGTGTCGAGAATGTTTTGCAAAACGTGTGAAGCACAACTAAACGAACACGTTTATCTATGATTAGAATGATACAGAAATGAAAAGGATTATCTTTTGATCAAAATGTATCGACTTTAAAACGAACGCTACAATGTGAATACATTAAATTCTTTGGTTTTACTCATATCGCTCAACACGATTACGAAAAATATTATATATAAATTACGAAGAACTTATAAACATCTTTCAGGCGTAAAATATCCTTCTAAGAAATTTTAAGTAATCGAATTTCAATGAAACTTCGTGATTATCAGTGTATATGAAATACTTGTGTGTATTCTTTTTCTAATAAAAAAAAATTCTTCTATGTCTATGAGTCCATGACATTCCGTTTATTATGCAACAAAAACGTTTAACTCCAGAGCGAGTAAGCTGGATTCATTCATTCTATTGTCTTTAATAAGTTTTGCGGCGTTCGAACGTTATCGATCATAATCACTATTGACGAAGAATTGTTGCACTCACTCGCAAGCTGGACCAGGTCCATTCGTCGAAACTATTCGGCGAGACAATCCGGCCATCGTCCATGTGTAGAGAATTCAAGGATGCACGAGTGACCAGTCCCACGTCCATTTTTCTCGAGGGACTATTCTCGAGTTTTATCCTTTTTTTTTCTGCCAATCAAAGAGACACAATCGACGAAGATGACCACGACGACGGCGACGACGACGACGACGACGACGACAATGATGACGATGATGATGATGATGATGACAACAACAACGACAAGGATAGCGACGACCCCACAGTTGTTTGATCCATCGCGGCTACAATCCACGACCAGACTGATCGTATGTGAAAATGACTCACCCTGAATCGACTCTCGGCTTACTGGCCGTGTGCTTCGTGTTCTGTCGTGCCGCCTCTAAAGCACTACCGTTACAGTTATATCGTACAGTATTATCGCGATAAGGGAAATGGGCCACTCTAAACGCTGTCTTTCCTTTTCCGTCTATGATATCTCTCTGTTCATCTTCGTGGACGTTCGTTTAACGGTCACGATTTTTCGAGCTTTCAGTCTTCCAGAGACGCATACGAGCACGTGATGCTCTGCTGCCAAGACAATAAACCACTCGTCCGTTGTCCGAAATCACACTCGTGATTTCGTTCCGCTGGTGTTCTTCTTTTAAGCTGTACGACCGATGTTCGTCGAGTTCGTCAGTCGGATTTCTTTTCATTCTACGAAACCTCCTACGTTCTGCTTATAATTCACGGGTGATCATTCATCACTGAAAATAAAATGATAGATTCGCGTGAGTGTTTTATAAAAATATAAGATCGCCTTATGAAGAAAACATCAATCATAAATAACGTGGATCATATTGTGATAGAATCATATTTTTAAGTAAGCGTAAATGATTGCAGAGTGTATGTGAAGAAGACTCAGAAGAATAACACGTATACGTATTAGCTTTAATGGAATTCATTATCATACTAGACAACTTTCTCTGTTAGATTTACGCTCGATGCATCCTCGTTAGAAGCGGCTCGTAATTTGAAAAAAATGAAGGATCTTTTTGAAATTTTATCGAACTCGAGTTTCATCGATGCTCGTTCAAAATTATTATTCATCCTTGATCGATCTCTGTTCTCGGTCAATCCCCTGGTAATTTCTCGGTACCATATTGCGAACCGAGAACTCATTCATCTAACCGTAACAATAGTTTCTACTATTATATACACAATAGTTTCTCTAGTGGAATATTTTAACAAATTAAATGCTTATTAGTCTAATTCTAAGTAAAAAAAAAGGAAAAATTTAATAATAAATTGATAAAATTAAACTCAATTGAATCGAGTTAAAATAAGTAATAATTCGGATCGGAGAGAAAACAGATTTGCAAACGATTCTGTACATAATTATTAGTGCGAAAGTGATATTTACTAGCTTGGTCACTGTATCTGGTGCGTCACGCTTGAATAATTTTTTTTTTCTACCGGAAGTAATGTATACATCTAAGAATTAAATCTCAATAAGTGCACGAAAATGTGTAAATAATCTTATTTCACGTCAATTGCAAAAACAAATAGAAAATTAAAAATAATTAACGTTAACTAACAAATTTGGTATTTTTCATGCAAAGAGCAGTGAATAAAGGTATAAAGATACTAGCAATAAAAATATTAAAAGTATTATAAGATTATAAAATATTTCAAAAGTATGAACTATCATTGAAAAGCAGCAATTATCAGACAGCAATTATATTATTAAAACGATAATAATTAATGTCTGGACTTGTATAAAAAAGTCTTCAAGTGCAAATACAGCAAATTTACTCATGTACGTGCGAAGAATTGCAAATCATGCATGGTGATCAAAAAAAAAAAAAAGAAAAAAAAAACGCGGCGTTTTTCCATTACGTCTACGAGTCAGACGTCTTTTAATCACTGTATTTTAATTATATTCTGCTCTCGCGCCTTCGTATGCGAGTGGACACTTAACATGATTTTCCAGGTCGTTTCAGGAACCAAAATTAATCAGCCCATTAAAT
Organism: Tetragonisca angustula; assembly: GCA_036937485.2. Taxonomy (NCBI): domain Eukaryota; kingdom Metazoa; phylum Arthropoda; class Insecta; order Hymenoptera; family Apidae; genus Tetragonisca; species Tetragonisca angustula. The sequence goes on along the minus strand of JAWNGG020000120.1, from coordinate 278,434 downwards.
AAATGTCTATCGGGAAAAGGATGCGATCGATTATAGGATGTTTTTCGCAGTAACAGATAAGCCAGGAAGAAATAAATTGATTGTTACATTGTTCAAGACAAGAGTATCATTTCTTCGAATGACTTCATCGGTTAATAAACATTCGACTCTTAAAAAACTACAATGTTTTATGCAGGCAATCAAATACATTCGTAAAACGTTATATTAAACATATCTTTTAAAATTATTTGTAAATATTGCTATTTAATCTTGCTTTTTGAATATAATCTACGTAATGATTGCGAAAAATCGAAATTAATCATCATATATCTGTGATATTTCATCGATCATACAGAAACATTGAGGACCAACTGATAATCATTGTTAGAGTAAGAACCGAATAATCGAGTGATCGACTGAATCGCGCAATTTGTTTGTAATTACTGTGTTAACGAAAAGAACAGTGTCTATTTTTTGTAATTTTATAACAGAGAAGGAAGTTATTATAGTCGATCATCCTGCAATTCAAAAAGATCGAGCATCGATAATTGGTGAAATTGCATCATTGAATATCCCTTATTCGCGCGTGAATGTATCAATATTATCAATGATACAATATGCAATTATGCAAAATGGAATGTAGGACTCTGTAGACAAGATATAATGAAAGGAATAAGTTGAGTTATGGTCATCAAGTGTAGCACCAGTGCATCCAATGAAATATTTGACACTCCTAATAAATCTTAGCTTAAGTATGTATGAACTTTCAAAATGATTAGTAGATTCTTTGATTACTACTGTCCATTTCTATTATATTTAAACAGCAAGATCAATAATTCACGACCAATGATCCACTTACCAGTATAGTATCATCCCCTATGATAATTACAATAAACTATTCACTATAATAACAACCGTTTCCACTTTTTGTTTGGATAATTCATCGATGGATAGCACGATTTAGCCGCATTGAGTCGCTGCGCACAATAAGCTACTTTCGTCTGACGAAACTTTCCACTAGCGATATCTCCATGGAACATGGTAAGCTCGACAGGTACACAGTCGGGCCACGGACATGGGTCGTATACCTACAGCTCCTTTTCCATTCGAGTCATGGTGGAGATCCCAAGGACACTAACCAGCATCAGACACTCGATATGCGTGCATATATATAGAGTGTTCACAAATTTCAGCATTTCTGGTATCTGCTTTGACGAATTTTTCTTAATTATTCTTTACAATCTTTTTTTTTTTTTTTGAATGAATGGAAAAAGTATATATAATTTTCTAAGAATTTCTCATTGAAATTTATATTTCAATTATTTATTACAATCGTTTTATTGTAATAAATAAATTTAGAAGTAAATAATTTGTTTCTATAAAAGATTTAATACTAATTATGTATCCAGATCACTTACATAAAAGTGGATCAGTTTGGCTTCTGAATGGATTATATCTATATATAAATCGTCCATTGAAGAAAAAAGAGTAGTAATTTGTTCAAGATTGACAAGATTTTTTATAAAAAATTGAAATTTGAAGACTCGATTATTTTGCACAAGCCACGAATTTGTTTATCTTTGATCGATTCGAATATAATATATTATATTTCAGCATAAAAAATAGAGAATGACACAGAATTTTGATTGTTTCTAGAACGATTGGTAATTTAATTTGGAACATCCAGTTCTAAAAATTCTTTCCGCTTGTTTTCCGCTTACGCAATTTGCATACCTAGCATTCTCATGCTTTCTAAACAGAAGAAATAAATCGTTGTACTAAATCTAAATTTAAGAAAAGAACATTTATAGAAAATTTATTAGATTTAAAACGAAATATGTACAAGTTAACAAAGCATACCAAAATTGTAATACACCATATACGTAGGTGCGTATAGCGGTGGCTACGCACACATTCAGTCATCGATGACTAATTCTCTCGGCTCAATGGTACGAAAGGAACCTCGATAACGCTTTATGACTTCCGTCGTCTCGCTCTATGAAGGTCGTCGATCGGCAAGTTTGTGTGCCAAAACAATATATAAAAATGAGGCATTATCTGATCGTGAAAGTCCTCATGACAATGCATATCTATTATACTTTCTTCTTTCTTTATAGGAAATATTTCATACTTTTTATTACATTTTTTTATACTTACGTAATGATGGAATTCATGTAAAGTCCATATGATCATACATATATTACTGAAAATCGATATAGAAGCGTTATCTTCAATAAAGATCGAACAAATGTATAACTATTGAAGGATAGAATGTATATGAGAACTGATATCTTACATTCTAAAATATCAGTCTCCAGAAAACTTAAGAATTTATTGCGGCCGATATGGAAATTATATTCAATTCATTTGCTGAAACATTGAAAGTAATAAAGTCAGTATGGTTACCACAAATAAAATGCATAAATGAAACAAACCTGACCTCTTACGGATCTTGTGATACTTGCTCTGAAATACCGACTATTCAGAACCAACTATTTTATCGTCCATTCTTTATCGCATCAGTGAATCTATCCTTCCCTCATTGATTACTATTAGATAAGAATGAACTTCGTTTTGTTGAATTTGTAATATTCTTTATAATAAATAAGACTTTTTACGGAACAAAAAATGTCATACTTTTGAGTTGTCAATTAATGAATTTCGATGATGATTTCATTAATTTGTTTAAGAGTTTTATTTTCGATAAAAAAAGTAGCAGTTAGTCCGAATAATAAAAGTAATATATAATGTATAAATAAGTATCCTTATGTGACAATGTAATTCTCGCGCTTTCCGAGCGTCACTGTTCGATTACTTTCGGGCAATTCTGTTCGCTGATGTAAAGCATTGTGCGCCTGTGCGCGAATTTGAAAAGTTAAGTTGTTCAGAATAAAAATATTCATATAAAATTCACGAATATTTGAATCACTGCTCTTGCGATCTACATTAATATTTAGTGCTAATGTATAATTTCATTATAATAACTTTGAAATTAAAATTAAATGAGTAAGCAAAATTAGCAAGAACATAATAGAAGTGTTTATCTATTATGTATATATTTTCTTAAATCTTTATATATACGTAATATATACATTATATATATATAAAATCTATATATGTATATATATGTATATATATAATTTAATATAATCTTAAACCTAATATGTATATTATATATATTAGGTTTAAAGTTATATTAGGTCATATATAAAGATTGTATAATGTATAGTGTATAATATATATATATATATATATATAAAATCTTTCACACAAGTCTGAAAATTTCATAAGTAACTCTCTTATTTCCTCCTAGCAAATTGAATTACCAAAAATTGTCGTTGACGTGGAATGCTGTCAATATTATGTATAAAAAGTGATATAATGTAACAATTTTATTCTTCAAATAGTACATTTATGTTCGATGTATATACATAATGCTTATATGCACACGCATCATTCTTGATGAAAACAGAGAACATAATAGCAAAACAATTCGTTTCTGACGACGAGCACAACACTTTAAATCCAACTTTCAAATACATTAGATTTTATATTCATTAATTATATCAATTATCCTAATTTCGATTTCACGTCGTGCCAATTTGAAGAATTTAATATTTATCATCTACTAAGTCCACTTACAATCAAAAGTTCCGTAGACTAGAATTTAATATACATTGTCTAAGAAAATTGAAATATATTTCCATACTAAATGTACTTTAAATCATCATAAAATAATATAAAATGTGAGCAACTGCATCCTGTTATGTTATGATGTGATTAATTGCACTTATTGATTCCTTGATATTGTATGAAAAGAAATATAATTAAGATGTTTATAAATAATGAACATATATATGTATATATTATATATACATACATATATATATATGTATATATATATGTATAAAATTATCAACTTGTAAAACTAATATTGAAATTTTCAATTCATGAAATATAACTTAAAAATGACAAATATAGCGTATATCACTTTCTTTGAGACACAAATATCTTCATCAAACCATATGCTTCTTGTAACCAAAGATAATAATTCTCAAACCCACATTGAAATCTAAGGAAAAATATACGGAATATTTGTCGCGACTTCTGTTGGAAGTTTGACATACATAGAATTCCATTCATCTAGAAAATCCCGTTGAGCAGATTTAATGAATTCCAAAACAATACTTTTTGCTTCTGCATAAAAATATAGAACATAATTTAATATGTATTATAACACAACAATCTTTTATTATTTAAAATAATAAGAAAACATTATATAACTTACCATCATCAGTAGCAGTATTTTCATATATTATATTAACTGCAACTCCGAGCAATGTTTCCATATGTGGATATAAAATAGGATGTCCAGCTTCATATAATGTTAAAATACTTTTAAACACTGCCTTATTTTCTTCAAAATCTTCTTTCAATGGTAATTGTTTAACAAAAATTGGAAATATTTGTTCAAGTGGTATGTTCAAGTAATTAACGATGATAAGTCGCGCAATTGCTCCAACTATGTTGTCACGAGCCGCTACATGTGATTCTTTATAAATTCCGTTTGATAGAACAGATAAAATTTCAGTATAATGCCTATTAAATTGTTGTTAAGAAAAAAAGAAAGACCTATGAAATTTTATAATAATAATGTTTAAATAAGATATATTAAAAAGACATATAAACTGCATCTTTTCCATGCAGTACAATTTCACCAATTCCATATATTGCATTATTTCGAATTTCACCGCTTGAATCATTTGCAAGTTTCAAAAATAAAGGAAGCAGCTGACATATGAAATTAGTTACTCTATGTTTAAGTTTTGAAAAACATTCTGAAATTGTACCAACTGCGAAAGATCTCTGACCTTCGGATTTATTCTTTTTCTGAAAAGTTTGTTTAACTGTTAGACTGCAAATTAATAAATAATTGATATTAATGTAAATAAATAAAGATATATACCAATCTTTCTAAAAGCATTGGCAGTACAGTTTTAAAATACAACTCGTAGTCTTCCGGTGAGATTACTTTTCCAAGATTACATAATACGTTACCCGCAGATTCCACAAGTAATTCATCTTGTTCAGCTTCAATATCTAAGTTTTCTCCTTCTTCGTGATGCTGACACTGTGCTTTTCCTGTCCAAAACAATCTTTTTACAGATAATAGTTATTAAAATATCGAAAATACAGTCTATATTTAATTTTTACCGAACATAATATCAGTAATACAATTCGTAATAGCCTCTTTATGACCTTCTCCAATAACAACAATTGATCCTAGGTCTTTTAGAAGTTCTGCATAAGCATCTAAACCATTAATAACTACTCTTCGATCATCGTCTAATCTTATCAATTCAGATAATTTTGGAACAAATATAGAGAGAGCTTTTAACAGTGCTTGCTTTCCTTCGTTAGTATTAATTTTGGAATAGTTGATACAAAACTGTAAGAGAGCATCGATCACAGCCTTACGAATATCTTCTTGTGGATAATTGGCTAATTTAAAAGTTTCCGTAAAAGATTTTTCAAGATATGGTAAAAATGCTTCTCTAAAATAAAAAATAGCATTATAAAAAAAATATGCGATTAAATATGTAAAAATATGTTAAATATTTTACCCTGTATGCTCTGCATTTTCCTTTAAAGCTAGAATTGTTTCTTTCTTTTCTTCAATGTAGGCATTCTCAACACTATAACCTGCTATATCATCATTATCGTCTTCATTGTCTGTGTTTTCTATATCAACATCTTCATTTTCATTTTCACTAACGTCTTCATAAATTGGAAAGGTAGAAATTTCATCCTGCTTATACTGTGGCTATCAAAAACAAAACAACATAAATACAATTAACTTGTCTTTTCTCATATATATTTCACAATTTGGTTTACATACTATTATGCCTTCTGAACTTTGTATACTTGTAATCATGTAGTCACTGATTTCTGATAAATCATTAGCAATTTCCTGTTTTCATTATTGTACTAACTGATGCAATCAATCCATAAATCGACTTTTTTAAATCCGGATCTTCTGTTTCTTTCAATAATTTCATTCCAAAATTAGGAGATTTACCAGCCAAAGGTGCAAAATTTTTATCACCTATTGTTCTCGTGATTATCCCAAGAGTATTTAAAATACTAATTAACTATGACAAATTATTTTTATTGATAAACATTACATAAATTTTAAATATTATTATTCATACCAACTGCTTGTACTTGAAGACATAGTTTCTTCTGTTTGTTTGTCTGAAAGGTAATTATCGAGAATACTGATAATCTTTTCAAATCATGGTAACATACACTCTTTACTCGCTAATCGATAATTTAATATTCAATATAGTATTCATGTTCATTGTTAACATACAATCATATCAAACATAACACACGCTGCTAACATTATTGTTATCACCAAATATAAAATCGTTCTAAGGGATGCACTTCAAACAAATATAATATAAAAACTAATTCTCAGTACTATAAAAATCATGTGAAAGGTTAAATATACAAGAATGTTAACCTTTATACTAGTTTGACATAGAATAATTTATTGCGAGAATGCGGTACGTGTCCTTCTTGTTCACATTCGGATCCTTATACAGGTTCCATGCAAAGTGTATCCAAGGTATTGACATTAAAGTGATCAAAAATAATATAACCGTCCCATAACTAATCGCTCTGCTTGGATGCCACCTATAAATTAATTAAGTGTTAAGAACTGTCCAATTTTATTTGCATCGTTAATCAATATTCTTAGAAAGTAAACATACTCAGAAAGAGAAAGCGCAAGTACCAAATAAATAAGCCCCCCCCCCATAAAAATTAGAAAAACACAGCGGGACTGGCATAAAATTTAAAAAGTGGATCAGGTTATTTCAAAAACGGTATTTCCCAATTCCACTGTTGAAATGTTAAAAATATTGGATTCATATCTTCCCATTTGCACCATTGCCTACATCATCCAAAAAGTTTATCTTTTACTTCATATAAAATATATCAAAGTGGCTAAGTAAGTTAGAGATAGAGATATACTTACTCCTACTTAGTGAGCGGCATTTTCTTAATAGCATTCTCCATCTCTGTATCCGCAGCTTTGAACATCAGATGATAATCTCGCAAACAGGAGTCCACAAAGTGTATATGCCTAGAAGAGCTAGTAAATACATCAACATGATTATTTATAGTGGCGGTAACACGTCTATTGTTTCTCGATCCAAAATTCACGCTACTGGACCGTAAGTAGAATTTCATGTAATATTTGTTCATGGCGCATGGCGGTGAGGTACGGTCGGAGTCATGACTGTCAAGGTGTTCTCACTGTTCTGCAACAAAATTCATCTGTTAACGATACGACACACTCGACGCACGTTTGTTCAACGGTTAAGGAGACATGTCAGTGGCGTAGAAAATTTACGTTGTTAACCGCAAACAAATTTTCCATTATCAAACAAATGTCGTTCACTACGGGCTTCCTACGCCACTGGGAAATAAGCACGAAATACGGCAATGTCACTGTTAATCCGGAAAAATTCACCACATCTGCATACAAAATGCTTACGTTGTTGTGTGTTTCGACGCATAGGTCACTGAAAATCAATGAATGATATTTGTTACAATTCTATATCTTTAGGACTAAAGATATTTATTTATTATGCAAATAAACGTACCTATGTGGACTTCCTCTAGGAGGAGGTTTTTTATGTTCCTCTATAAATTTAAAAATATCTCTAAATTCCTTTTTTATTTTCGCAGCTATATGTTGAGGCAATATACTCCGCGTAAGTTGTTCCTGAAGATTATTATTAATTTTTATGAAAACATATACAACCACGTTTAAACTCATTTATAGAAACATACTTCCTGATCCTTCTCATAATTCAACCGCAGCGTTGATTCCACACACTTGCGGTGATCCAAGAACGATCGTCTAATAACGATTTCATTCATGAATCTGAAGTATAATCCAAGACCATTTACGCAAGCAAGATATATACTCTCTGTAATGATCTGAAAGATTTATAAATCAAATTAGAATATTGCAATATAAAATCTTTTAACAGTGTAAGAGAATAATTCAATTAGAAAAATTTTAATTTTTTATACTCTAATTCTAAACACTGCTTTGTCAAAAATACTGCCTATCTTTCAGAATGAGTTTAAATAAATTCGAGAACATTTTAAAATAATAAGGTCATTCGGTCAGTTTATCTAATCTGAAATCAGATTATTTAATCATTCTGAACAGTTTATTATTTAAAAATACATTTATCTTCGATAATGCTACATCAGTAAGTAACGAACTCATTTTTACCTTCGTACTATAATTAAATGTGTTTCTGTAAGTGATTAACGAAAGACTAGCTAAGTAACATATAGTCGCAGTGATTCCGAATATGAAAGCGTGTCGATTCTCCGTGAGAGGTAGGAAGAAGTAACACGCCAAGAGCGCGTGAGTCGCATACGCTGCTCTGCAAAAAATAAACGCAATTATACACATGCGTTGAAAACGATTATAAGTTCACGGTTGCGCGTTCATTAGCAGAAAAGAGTAAAACGACTCGCAATTAGCTGATTGTTATATAGAATCTGCTAATGAGAATTATACATTAATCTAATCTTCGTTATCGACTACCTATTACATTGGATAATTCCTACATAAATACGTACAACAATAAAAAAAAACGTATTGAAATTTAAAAAAAAAACAAAGACCAAAAAGTAGACGATGTATCAACCTGCAATTTCATTAACTTTGTCCTCACGGAATAATGAAAAGATAACGGTTTATGGTACTTGCTTATCTATTCTAGAACGTCTATTTTTAACAAAGTGACCGTTACAATTTACTGGCAATTTAAAGTTAAATGAGATCCTCTTAGAAAATGGATCGTGCAACCGATGGTCATTAATATCGATCCTGCTAATCTTTCGTAACTACTAACAGTTTCGAGAAAGCAAATCCAAACACCGAACCACAGAAAACTAACTATACGAATGACGAACTGATAAAAGTCGCCGATGATAATTGAAATGATCTTACCACGATTAACCAATAATTAATTTTCTTCTTAGTTGTTCATTACCTTATCGGTGGTATGTCATCGTTATACAGGATGGTATAGTACAAAGGAACAGCCAAATCACCGACTACCAGCAGTACCACGATCAAGCAGGACAACATGACTGGTAAATACATGTTCCTTGAAAAGATTTTCGACTTGAACAGAAGCGCGATTATCGGGCAGAGTAACGTGCTCATGAGGGTGTTTACTACATCCGGTATACAATTTTCAATGCTGACCTACGAAAAAGTAGAACAAGTTTATAATGTCTTCTTTGTGTTTCTTTTACTCACTATTACCGATTAATTTCTTTGTAATTTGAATGTCTTGCGACTATTAATAGGGATAAAACTTGCTCTTTATCAATGAAGATTATTGATTCACTAAAAATAACGATTGTGTATACGAGTATTTAGAAATGATTAGAATTCTATGATATTTATAATAGTGATAGCATTTAGAGAAAAAATTAAGTTCGATAAATTGCAATTTTTATTCCTTTTTTTTAGTAAGTATAAAAATAAAAAATTAGGTTCGGATATCGTTTTTTATTAGTATTATCTTTATAAGTGATTAAGTTTCTGAAAGTAAAAGTTCATGTCAGATTATGTATTCAATGTGTGATCGGAAGGTTGCTTGAACTTTCTACATAAGTTAATCATTGTCATCATCAACACTATGACGTTTCATTGACGAGTATCTAACATTTTTATGAAAATGAGTGTAAAAGATAACGGGGACTTAGAGTTAGAGGGCGTGTTTAGTAAAGAGTGATGTATGAGAGATGCGAAAAAAAATAGAGAGTTAAGGTAAATAAAAGGGAATAAATTTCAAGAACGAAGGCAAAAGAGGGTAGAATAAGTACCGTAGTGGAGAGACAAATAGGTAAATAGAGTTGGAAGTAGAAGATAAGCGAATAATAAAGGAAATAGAAAAAGAGAGGTTAGGGTAGAAAGCATGGAATAGCCAATCTTATTAAAAGCGGAAATAGAAAAAGACAGTATAGTAAAGAAACAGAAATAGTCACTAAATTTAAGGTAATTAATATAAATAAGTAAGAAATCAAAAAAATTAGGTGAGAAAGAGTAGTTTGTAGGTTGCAAGTAGAAACATATCAGATAAGAAAAGAATGGTTGACTTAGAAAACAAGGAAATAAAAGACAGAGAAGAGGAGGAGGTTCTAGGCACTCCAAACACCGAGAAGAAAAAGAGAAAAAGACATTCGAAAGAAGAAAATAGGAGCAGAGTGTTCAAATAGTAGGAAAATGATGGAACAATGGATGAAGTGTCTGAGAAGAAAGGAGATGCAGAAGAGAATGAAAAGGAGGAGGCAACACCAAAAAGAGCTGATATGAAGAAAATCCCACAAAGGAATGAAAAAGTGAAGGAAAGGAAGAGAAGGAATCACCGCAATAATAAGCAGAATAGAAGGCATACGATCAGAAATAGTACAAGGAAGGGAGGGGTTAGAAAAGGAGATAAAGAAAGAAATAAACATACTAGCTCAAAGAATAGAATGCATTGAAGAAAGATGGAAAAGAAAAGAAGAGTTAGGTAAGAAAATACAGGAGGCACTACAAAAGATAAGGGAAAGCGAGATAAGAGAAAAGGAAAGAAAACTCAAAGAAAAAACAGAAATAATAGGAGATGTCCTAGAGAGAGTAGAAGAGAAACTAAAGATAAACGGGAAAAGAGAAGAGGAAACAAAGCAAGGAGAGGAGAGGAAGGAGATGTGGGGGGAAATGAGGAAGATTAAAAGGAGAATGGAAGAACAAGATAGGAAAGAGAGGAAAAATAAAATAGTCATTAGGGGTCTAAAGATGAAAAACAGTGAGGCAAAGAAGAAGGTGGAAGAATTCATGGAGGAAGAATTTAATATAAAAAAGGGAATAAGTGGGGTACAGACAAGAGCAAGGAAGGAAGAGTGTAATATAACAATAGCAGGGATGAAAGACTGGGAAACAAAGCAAACTGTAATGGAAAAGAAGAGACTGGCAGGAAAAAGAGTGTACATAAATCACGACTTGACAGGAGAAGAGAGGAGAATTCAGAAGGAACTGAGAGAGAGAGAGCAAGGAGGGAGAGGCTAGAAGGTAGAGAAGGAAAAGCTAGGTACGGGAAAATACATATAGAATGTCAATGGTATAGATGGAATAAAGAGGAGGACGAGATAGAGAAGGAGGAATTTTTTCGGGAGAAGACCCGCAATCAAGAAGGGAGGAATCAGAAAATAAAAAGAAGCAGTAGGAGGGAATAAGAGACACACCACAAGAAGCGAAAGAGAACAGAGAGAACAGAACTAGAAAGGAAGAGAACAGCAAAAGCGGAAAACTATTATTCTGGAACGTGGCGGGTTTAGAAAGGAAAGAAAGAGATTTCTAGAAATATGTAGAAAAATTCGACTTGTAGACCAAAAAGGATGGGAAACTTCCTAAGGACTGGAACTGTTAAGCAGCAAAGCAAGAGAAGAAAAGAGGAAGAGCCCGAGGGGGGATTATTACAGGGATTAAAGAGGGATGGGAAGGAATAGAGGAAACCAAAGAAACAGAGTAGGTATAGTAGGCAGGAAAGTAAAATAGGAAAGGAAAATGGAATATTTACACAATTTACAACTAATAAAGAGCTGGGAAGATTGGCAACCGAGCTAGGGGATAAACTGAGGCAAGTGAAGGAAGAGGTGGTAATGATTGGAGGCGATTTCAACGCCAGAATAGGAAGAGAAGGAATGTTGTATAACGGGGATAGAGAAGAAAAATAGGGAAGAAAGAACTTAAAAGGTAAAAAAACGGGGAGGGGGTAAAGATGCTGAAAATGGTGGCAGAGCAGGGTTGGCACATCCTAAACGGCAATATAGCGGGAGACGAGAATGAAGAATATATTACGTAAAAAGAAGAGAATCAGTCATCAATTGACAAACACAGTAGGCATAGATAAGGTACTAAATTTCAAGGTAGGAGATAAGGTTGAATCACCAACCGCTAAATGTGACGGTGACGACAAGAGGTGGAAACTACCCAGAGGAAAGGGAGTAATATGTTGGAAACCAGAAAACGTGCGGAAGTACGAGGAGACAACGGAATCTAAAATATTCGAGGAGGAGGAGGATACAAACAAGGATTGAGAAAGGCTAAAAAGCAGTAAAAGAAGCCATGGAGTCAAAACACATAGTGGAAAAGAGAAAAGTGAACAGATGGTACAAGGAGTATAGACAGGAAAAAATAGAAAAGGAGGAATACCTAAAAAAGAAAAAAGATTTCAGGATCTTGTGCGAGAACAAGGAAAAGTGTAGAAAACAAGAAGAACAAACTGAAATAAGAAAGGCGAAAACTGAGAAGGAAATTTTTACATAAACAAGAAAAGAAAGAAAAAGAAGAGCAATGAAAGCAGAATCAAAACAGAAACATGGAGAAACCATTTTAAGAATTTACTGAAGGGGGCGGACGTAAGGATAGTCGGAGAAGGACGGGAACAAATAGTAGCGGAAGAAGACATATCGGACTTATCAGACGAAGAAATAGAGAAGCAAATAAAAAGATTAAAGAAAAGGAAAGCCATAGGAGGAGACAAAGTCCCGAACGAAGCATGGTTATTCAGTAAAGGAAACACAAGAAAGAAATTAAAAGAAGTGATAAGGAAAGTGTGGGCAGGGAAAGGATTCCCAGAAGACTAGAGGAAAGCTGTAATAACCGCGCTACACAAGAAGGGGAACACAGAGGACCCAGAAAATTATAGAGAGATTAGCCTCCTTTGCACGGAGTATAGAATATTTTGGAGCAGCGATTTTGAACGAAAGGCTAAGCAAGAAAACAAAAAGAATACTACCGGAATCACAGGCAGACTTCAGGCAGTACAGAGGAACCATAGACAACAGATACATACTTCAACACAGAAAAAGAGAGAAAAGTGCAAACCATGTTCGTTGATTTGAAGGCTGCGTTCGATACGGTGCAAAGAGGAAAATTATGGAGAGATATGGAAAAGAGCGGTATAGAAAAAGGTCTAATAGAGAGGGTAAAGGAAATATATGAGGAAACGAGAAATGTGGTAAGGATAAATGAAGAAGAATCAGAGGAATTCTGGACGGGGGTCTGGCTGAGGTAGGGGTGTCCTCTAAGTCCGACGCTGTTCATAATATACATAGCAAAGATGGAAAAGGAGCTAGGCAAAGCACAGGTTGGAGGTAAAGTTACGGTAGGAAAAGAAAGGTTTTACTCCTTAACATATGCGGACGACGTGGTCTTACTCGCAACCAGGAGGAGGACCTAAAAAATACGATGAAAAGATTGGGGAAGTATTTAGATAGGAAAGGCTTGATGCTGAACGTGAACAAGTCCAAGATAATGACATTTGTAAGGGGAAGGATGAAAACAAAGAATCAGGAATAAATAGAAAAGGCAAGAAATAGTCAAGGAGTTTAATTATCTGGGAATAGTATTAAAAAGGAATGGAAATATGATTAGGCATATAGAGGAGAGGGCCAGGAGAGCGAGGATAGTACTGAATTAGGTATGGGGGATAGGGGAACGCAAATTTAAACAAGATTTCAAGATGAGAATATATATGTGGGACAGCCTGATAGCGAATTCTACTGTACAGAGTAGAACTGTGGGGATTCTAAGAAAGGGCAGAAGTTGAGAGGCTCCAGACAAAATACATAAAATGAATACTAGGCCTGGACATACGAACCCCAGAGTACACAATCCTGGAAGAGACGAAAAGGGAGAAAATAAGAATAAGGGCAGGGCAAAGGGCCCTAAGCTTTGAAGAGGGAGTAAGGGAGATCGGACCCTAGTAAAGGAATGCCTAAAGGAAAAGGAGGAGAAAAGACAGAAGACAGAGCATGGAAGAAAGAGAAGAATATCTAATAAGAAATGGGCTAAGTAAACTCGGATTGGAACAGAAAAGAAAGAAAGGAAGAAGCAGCAAAAAAATAATAAAGAACCTGAGAAAAAGAGATATGGAAAGACAGGGCCAAGTGCAGCACAACAAAATACAAAAATCAAGGTACAATGAAAGATACAAACACATCCAGACAATAGAACTACCAGAATATCTAAAGAAACCAGGAAACGGAGAAAGTCAGCAGCTAATGGCCCAAGCTAGATGCGGATGCATGGAAAGATGGAACCGATACTGGGAGGACGAAGAGAAAAGGAAGTGCGAACTCTGTGAGGACGCCCCAGGAACACTGCAGCACCTGGTGAGAGACTGTAGGGTGACAAGCAGAGAGGTAAATCTAAAGGACATCTTGACAGGCAAAAGAAACGAAAAGACGGAAAGATGGCTAGTAGAAATTAAATGGGAAAAAGAAGCAAGGTCAAGGAAGCCAGAAGGAGGAGAACTAAAAAAAATAGAAAGTGAGAAAACAATCGAAGGCGGGTAAAGGCAATACGCGGTACATTCGTAGGGTAATCAATTAGAGTAATAAAAGGACAATCTAGGATAAGCGGAAGAGGAATTAGGTAATACAACCGAGGTTAAATTGCTAAGTATAGCATAAAAGTATAGCGTAGGTTAGTGTAAAATTGTTAAGTATAGCACAAAAGTATAAGGTAGGCAGAGTATATAACAGATATGAAGAATGAAGAGCGAGAGTGAGAGAAACAGAGAGAATGAAAAAAAAGAAACAGAAATGTAAACCAAGTCCACTTTCATGGCTGTGAAGCCGAAAAAATAAAATTATCTATCTATCTATCTAATAAAAGATGACAATAAATTGTCCAAATAAAAAAAAACTACGCAGTCGCTTCCTTCGAAAGTTCATTTGTAAAGGAGACTACATAGTAATTAATATATTTAAATTAATATATTTAATAGTAATTAATATATTTAAATGAAAAATGAAAATAGAAACGGGTTCGATGATTAATAACTGAAAGAGTTAAAAATAACGCGACACATTTTGCAATCTATTCTTTCAACTTTCACCTGTGACCATTTAAATTTAACGCGTGATATAGTACACGGTTGCCTCGTTAGTTTCCCAATGACTCGGAAATTGGATCTGCTTAAAATTTGAAAGATACTAGAAAACTCAAAATAAATATACAGAAATAGATAAAGAAACAGTCTTAAATACAGAAGTATATGTTCGAAAAGGTGCAAGTGTTTCATTACCGTTGATCTTTTAAAATAAGGCTTGTCCGTGTACCCATGATCAGAAGGCGAAAAGGAGGAAAATACTTTAAATCGACGCGATTATTCTAGAGAAAACTTGTTTTGTATGGTTCTAGCTAAATTATAGATAATAATTTCTTTCTATAGACGAGCATATTATTCATCACATCTTACTTTTATAATATTTTAACAAATGAGCATATATTCTTACGTTCAGTCTTACGGTGAGGATTACACGTGTTCGCCATGCTATTCTTTCAAAGAGTATAACATTTACATATGTTCACGCAGTTACATATCATTTAATCAATACCAAGAAAAAACAAAACCTCAAACGATACTTATTTTCCTAGTAAATGGACAGCGAGACAAATAAAGAGAAACTACTACTAAAATTCCAGTCCCGGGAAAATGCAGGAAACATACTTCAACGTTACCTACGCTACGACCAATATGGAATTGCGTCACAGAAAATGATTCCTATCGAAATAGGACCTCCTGTTCTCCCGACGCTATTAAACTCCCTCAATTTGGAATATAATAGTATACAAATAATATAGTGATTTTAAGGGGGTATTCTGGTTTTCCGGCTTGAAAATATCGTCTTCTTCGGGACTTTTTTATGAGGAAATCATGATACATTTTGGAATGGAATTTTCGCACACAGATTTATTCATATCTATCTTATAGAGTATTTACAATTTTTTTTTAACCAAATTAATAAATGTTGTTAAAATTATGTAGCATTATAAAGCATGTTTTTGAAAACGGGCTCCAATGGTTTATGTGATTCTGGTCCACCTCGTTATGTGAAACTGAAAAATCAAAATGCATCTTAATTAGTATGAATATGGCTATCGCATGGACCACGGAAAAAGCGAAATTTCGAAAATTAAAAGAATGGCAGCATTTTGAATTTAAAATATCGATTTTCCTTGTATTTTTCGTCGTTTTGATGGTAAAGAAAAAAATAGAAAAAAACATCAGATTGTGAAATCCGTTGAAGATTTCCAAATTTCAAGTCAATCGGTCAACTAGAACTTGAGATATCATGTAAACCAGTTTGAAAAATACGGATTCGAGAAAAACGCATTTGAAGTTTTTGTTACATGTTGTACAAAAATATTCATACTTACAATTAATCGGTCAGTCCAGGTCCAAACAGTGAATCTTCCTCGTGTTCGTAGAAATTTTGTAGGGCAGATTTCTCTTCTCTGCTAGTACTTCTGGCCCTCTCTGCGACTTCAGAGGACCAACAATTTGAATGCTGTATGCGACTTTCATCTCGAACGTTTGCATAAACTTCCATCTGTTGTCCAATAACTATTCCCAGTGTGTTAAATATACGTAGGATCGAGGAGAATCCTTCATTAAATATACTCACCGCCAAAAATGTGGCGATTTCAATAGTTTTTAATCCCGAATGCATGTGTTTTGGAGCAAAAAGCCAAATCAACGAATTAAGCGACTCATTACTGTTTTTCGTTTCCGCTCCCAAACACCTTTTTAGCAATTCATTTGATGAGAAATCATCGTAGATCGGTTTTATGGCCGTCAAAACATGATCCGCCAGAGGTGGTCGCTCCTGTATAAATTCGTTCTCCTTGCCAATGGCTTCCGCTTGACGCCACTTGCACCAACTGGTTGTGCCAGAAGGGCAGTACGAATGCTGCGGATTCTCGTTCGTTGAGCTTTTGTGGTAGAACGTGGCCAATACCGCTCTTTTCATTTCGAGAAGCGAATTGGAATGTGTACGTATTGCTAAGCCGTAATATTTGGTCAGTTCATCAATTATTTTGTCTGACAACA
Source organism: Tetragonisca angustula (assembly GCA_036937485.2). Lineage (NCBI taxonomy): Eukaryota > Metazoa > Arthropoda > Insecta > Hymenoptera > Apidae > Tetragonisca > Tetragonisca angustula. The sequence continues at coordinate 261,461 of JAWNGG020000120.1, read as the reverse complement.
ATTTTCCTTCCGTTCTTTCATCAAGGTCCTTGATTGTTCTTTTCGCATTACGTAATCTTGTACCCATTCGTTTTTCTACGTGTCCAACGCATTCCTTTTTTTCAACAATTACAGTGTCGTATGGTTCCAAATCTAAAATACTTTGAAAAGTTTTGCTGCCCCCGTCTCCAATATACGTTGTATATTTCACTCTGTATTTCTCTTCTGAATTTCGGAACATTTCCATAATTGCATCTACTTTCATCTTGTCTGCGTGGTTAATCGTACATTGTTCTTTATGATTTTCATACCAATCGCTGTAATTAATTGTCCCTTCATGTTTAGTTTTCCATAAATTACAGCCTTGGCAGAAACTTGACTTAACGACAGTGTCAAGAACTTTCTTACTGTACTTTCCGGTGAGTGTAGAAACTCCGAACAAAGAAGAAAACCCTCGTTTTTTCCATGTTCCATCTCCCGAAACAGTCAAACGTACTGACAGATTCCCAGCTTCTTTATTCTTCTTTTTTTCTTCCTCAACGGCTCCTGATACAATTAAGTTATATACAGCTGAAGATGCACTGTGTACATTTTCAAGGCAAGCGTAATATGCTGCAATAGACAATCCCTAACACAAGTCCATCAAGCCACAAAACAAATTAATTCCTTCGCGACCAATACCCAGGAGTCGCATGACGAGTACAATTCTTTGATTTACTTCGTACGTTTTTTCGATAATCGGACACGAGTTAATAAGCTGTATTCTACACTTGCACTGTATTGCACTTCTGAAACCTAGTCCACACTTTGCCGCTTGTGAAAACACAATCTGACCTTGACAATTTTTGCAGATCACCAAAGATGTAATTGTAGAAAAAACTGTAAAAAAGTTTAAGATGCAGTAACCGTGCGTACTCGAAATAATAATGTCGGGATTTTTCTTGCGTTGTAACTTCTTGCCCGATGTACTCGGAATATCGTCTTCCTCGACACATTGATTCCCGCAAAATCTTCCCCGTTTGGTACGGCTTGCTTGAGCAAGATATTCTTTTGATCCCTTTCTATTCATTTTAATATAAAATGAATACTCGAACTCTGGATGTAACGCGTCTGTTTACTCGTTGACCGAAAGAAAACTGACTGCGGAAAGCCTAAAAATGTATCTAAAAAGATCAAAAGGGACCAGTAGGGTCCTCGCTTTAAAACACCCTCGACAATAAATTTCGAGTGAATTTGAGGGGACAATATGCGATGTGGCTGCGGTACGGCTGTGCGTAACACGTTTGCCAGCAGGACACCGTCTCCTTTAAACAACTATAACTTCGCTAACTTTACGAGTTTTCACATAAACATTCTCGAAAACATGCACTTTGAGAAAATGTAAATAAAAAAAAAAAAAATCGATTTTTTTCAAGCCGGAAAAACAGAATACTCCCTTAAGAGCTTAATATATACACGACATAATTAGACAATATTTCTTTTCTGGAGAACCACCACTTTGATTAGAAATTATAACGCAATTTCATCGATGGAAGAGTAAAAGAACTCGGTATTACCGACGTGCGCGTATCTCCGACAGTCACTGGCTGTCTGATGCAAGGTCAACGACGTGCTCGGTAGCTGATGTGAATTATGCGGCTCGTAAAGCACAATAAAAATCGGGCCGAGTATAGAGGAGCGCAGCCGCGCTTCCACTTGACACGCCAACTCTCCAGACTTTCTCCACCGAGAAACAAACGAGTTCTCGTTTGCGTTTCGTGCGTGCGTCTTCATATTCCGCGAACCTTTCATCCGGTCCGATAGATATTGATTTTCAATCTTTGACTCTCGGACCCGACCATCTTTTTCTTCGTCTCTTCTTCCTTTCCTTCAAAATACGACCACAATCGTCATAATTATATCTTCGTTTCTCGTAATATTTAAATTGGTTGTGAATAAGTTAGTATATCGTTGATACAGTTAAGAATATAGTTTATAATGATTTTGAATAATTAAAATGTTCTATCTATTATATATTTCGAAACGTTTGTACTTTGTTTCTCTTGTTTCTTTTTATTCGCTTTAAAATATTTAATCATTATTTCATAATAGCGTAATGCATAATACATCTTTACCTAAAACATGAAGGACATTTAAATATTTCAATATATTTTGAAAGATGAAGAAAATACTATAAAATCTGAACTAAATGGTATGTAAGTTGATTGTCAATGAGCTAATAATACATAAATTGATCCTGGGTTTTTTTTGCACCATTCAATTGATATAATGAAATTTTACGAAATTATAAGCTATTAATGAGTTTCTTTTCACAACAGTAATTTTGATAATAAAAGGAATCCGAAAATGAATTTGATGAATTACCAATCACTTAAGTATTCTGCATGATGTAAAGTTACAAAATTGTAACAAAAAAGTTTATAATCTACAACTTGTAATTTGTCGATTCACTAATATTTGTTAATAAATTATTGTGCAAGAGGATTCATTTAAAGACTGATGAATTTGAAATTTTAGAGATTGTGAATGATTTAAGAGCGTAGATCAATGTAAGTGACAACATCTATAATGATTGATGAATATTAGGTTTCAAAATATAGCTTTAGGAGTTCTATGAAGTAATATAAAAGATTGTTGTGAATGGATTAATAACACATTGACATACTTATGACGATTGAAGAACAGAATCTTGGAGTATTAAAAATGATTCTGATGATAATGAAGTTGAAGTAGAATTAGAGCGTTGAGATTTTTAATAGTTATAAAAATAAAGGTTTGATCCAAATTTTAATTCACTATGTCTCCTAAACAAGAAAGTTTAATACAAAAAGAATTAATAATTGTTTCCAATACTATTTGAACAGAGTTTTGAAGGAATTTCAGCCTGTAAATTGACAGAGATCGTCAATTATATTTAGAATTATTTGAAAGGTTGTAGCGACCGTTATCTCGTCAAAATTGAAATCAACGTCATCTACAACAAAGCAATCGTTCTGCCGAAAAGTACGTTTCCTGTAAACCGACATCGCCAACTGTACATAAACACTCTCAATATAAGAACATTTGTAAATTGTTATTTTATTTTATTATTACTATGAAGATGTTATTGCCATGTTTACTTATTTATAGAAATATATATATAGACCCTATTTTATAATTAGTCATTCTTTCCTTAATTAACATTCGCAGAAAACAGTTATCCATTTGTGTTATAAACTTTATTGTTATTTAAATATAATAAAAGTTAAAAAGTTCTTCTTATTTATTTGTAGTATTATAATTATTATTATAATCACTACAAAGTATCTCGAGAGAGGATCTTAGTTTGAAAATTAATTAAAGTTTCTCTAATTGGTAGTGCAAGGAAATTAACAGGAAATAGATGAAAATTACATTGTGAAAACTTTTTATGAATTAAAAATCATTTCTCAAAAAACAATTTCCAAATAAAAATAGTGCTCCAAGTATGATTTCGACTGTAATATACTTTGAGCTAAACAGGAACGGCCATAAGTTTTAAATAGAATCGATATTGCGTGAAGGATCTGAAACGATCAGAAAATGTTTTGCATTCCTGTGGCCACGCGATTACAATTTTCGATAACATGACATATCGATAACGCCATCACCGTACACTGTTCTGAAAGTTTGCAAAAAGATAAGAATGTTTAGAAAAAATAATTGTTTATCTGCTTTACAAAATTAATTAGCCACGAGAGGTTTGCTTCGTGAATTAAATTTCATGTAACAAATCAGAAAGAAAAAGAAAGAGCAAAAAGAAAGCAGAAATAAATAGTTATTATTAAACGAAAAAAATTTTCAACGATTGGCACATAAAACCTTGGCGCCAGATCAAAGATCTATACACTTCAATTAACAATCACTTTCACGCATAATTGAATTACCGCGAAGAACATGATCCAGACTGAACAGATTTTTTTCTATTTCGATTACATCAATTAGGCATCTATTGATAATATGGCACGATAATATGGCAATAAATAAGCTGTTCGAACGATCATTCTTAAAAAAAAAACCTAACTTTTCCTTGTAATCGAATCATAGAACGAGGAAAAAACGCGATATAACATCGAACTACTTTTCAATTTTTCCGCGTAAACGATTGCATGCAACTAAAAAGTTATCGAGATCTGGTTTCGATAGATAAAACCAAAGATAATCAATTGCAATTTCATGGAAATCTTCACTATTAGATAGCAAATTTTTGTGTACACTTCCACGGTCTTCACCCTTCATTCTAACATCGTAACATTCTTATAATTCAATTATCGTATGTGTCGAGAATGTTTTGGAAAACGTGTGAAGCACAACGAACACGTTTATCTATGATTAGAATGATACAGAAATGAAAAGGATTATCTTTTGATCAAAATGTATCGACTTTAAGACGAACGCTACACTGTGAATACATTAAATTCTTTGGTTTCGCTCATATCGCTCAACACGATTACGAAAAATATTATATATAAATTACGAAAAACTTATAAACATCTTTCAGGCGTAAAATATCCTTCTAAGAAATTTTAAGTAATCGAATTTCAATGAAACTTCGTGATTATCAGTGTATATGAAATATTTGTGTGTATTCTTTTTCTAATAAAAAAAAATTCTTCTATGTCTATGAGTCCATGACAATCCGTTTATTATGCAACAAAAACGTTTAACTCCAGAGCGAGTAAGCTGGATTCATTCATTCTATTGTCTTTAATAAGTTTTGCGGCGTTCGAACGTTATCGATCATAATCACGATTGACGAAGAATTGTTGCACTCACTCGCAAGCTGGACCAGGTCCATTCGTCGAAACTATTCGGCGAGACAATCCGGCCATCGTCCATGTGTAGAGAATTCAAGGATGCACGAGTGACCAGTCCCACGTCCATTTTCCTCGAGGGACTATTCTCGAGTTTTATCCTTTTTTCTTTCTGCCGATCAAAGAGACACAATCGACGAAGATGACCACGACGACGGCGGCGGCGACGACGACAACGACGACGACGCCAACGATGACGATGATGATGATGATGATGACAATAACGACAAGGATAGCGACGAAGTTATTTGATCCATTGCAGCTACAATCCGTATGTGAAAATGACTCACCCTGAATCGACTCTCGGCTTACTGGGCGTGTGCTTCGTGTTCTGTCATGCCGCCTCTAAAGCACTACCGTTACAGTTATATCGTGGTAAGGGAAATGGGCCACTCTACATGCTCTCTTCCCTTCTCTATTATAACTCTCTGTTCATCTTCGTGGACGTTCGTTTAACGGTCACGCTTTTTCGAGCTTTCAGCCTTCCAAAGACGCATACGAGCACGTGAAGCTCTGCTGTCAAAGCGATAAGCAACTTGTCCGTTGTCCGAAATCACACTCGTGATTTTGTTCCGCTGATGTTCTTCTTTTAAGCTGTACGACCGATGTTCGTCGAGTTCGTCAGTCGGATTTCTTTTGATTCTACGAAACCTCCTACGTTCTGCTTATAATTCACGGGTGATCATTCATCACTGAAAATAAAATGATAGATTCGTGTGAGTGTTTTATAAAAATATAAGATCGCCTTATGAAGAAAACATCAATCATAAATAACGTGGATCATATTGTGATAGAATCATATTTTTAAGTAAGCGTAAATGATTGCAGAGTGTATGTGAAGAAGACTCAGAAGAATAACACGTATACGTATTAGCTTTAATGGAATTCATTATCATACTAGACAACTTTCTCTGTTAGATTTACGCTCGATGCATCCTCGTTAGAAGCGGCTCATAATTTGAAAAAAATGAAGGATCTTTTTGAAATTTTATCGAACTCGAGTTTCATCGATGCTCGTTCAAAATTATTATTCATCCTTGATCGATCTCTGTTCTCGGTCAATCCCCTGGTAATTTCTCGGTACCATATTGCGAACCGAGAACTCATTCATCTAACCGTAACAATAGTTTCTACTATTATATACATAATAGTTTCTCTAGTGGAATATTTTAACAAATCCAATGCTTATTAGTCTAATTCTAAGTAAAAAAAGAAGGAAAAATTTAATAATAAATTGATAAAACTAAACTCAATTGAATCGAGTTAAAATAAGTAATAATTCGGATCGGAGAGAAAACAGATTTGCAAACGATTCTGTACATAATTATTAGTGCGAAAGTGATATTTACTAGCTTGGTCACTGTATCTGGTGCGTCACGCTTGAATAATTTTTTTTTTCTACCGGAAGTAATATATACATCTATGAATTAAATCTCAATAAGTGCACGAAAATGTGTAAATAATCTTATTTCACGTCAATTGCAAAAACAAATAGAAAATTAAAAATAATTAACGTTAACTAACAAATTTGGTATTTTTCATGCAAAGAGCAGTGAACAAAGGTATAAAGATACTAGCAATAAAAATATTAAAAGTATTATAAGATTATAAAATATTTCAAAAGTATGAACTATCATTGAAAAGCAGCAATTATCAGACAGCAATTATATTATTAAAACGATAATAATTAATGTCTGGACTTGTATAAAAAAGTCTTCAAGTGCAAATACAGCAAATTTACTCATGTACGTGCGAAGAATTGCAAATCATGCATGGTGATCAAAAAAAAAAAAAAAAGAAAAAAAAAAACGCGGCGTTTTTCCATTACGTCTACGAGTCAGACGTCTTTTAATCACTGTATTTTAATTATATTCTGCTCTCGCGCCTTCGTATGCGAGTGGACACTTTACATGATCTTCCAGGTCGTTTCAGGAACCAAAATTAATCAGCCCATTAAATAAATGTCTATCGGGAAAAGGATGCGATCGATTATAGGATGTTTTTCGCAGTAACAGATAAGCCAGGAAGAAATAAATTGATTGTTACATTGTTCAAGACAAGAGTATCATTTCTTCGAATGACTTCATCGGTTAATAAACATTCGACTCTTAAAAAACTACAATGTTTTATGCAGGCAATCAAATACATTCGTAAAACGTTATATTAAACATATCTTTTAAAATTATTTGTAAATATTGCTATTTAATCTTGCTTTTTGAATATAATCTACGTAATGATTGCGAAAAATCGAAATTAATCATCATATATCTGTGATATTTCATCGATCATACAGAAACATTGAGGACCAACTGATAATCATTGTTAGAGTAAGAACCGAATAATCGAGTGATCGACTGAATCGCGCAATTTGTTTGTAATTACTGTGTTAACGAAAAGAACAGTGTCTATTTTTTGTAATTTTATAACAGAGAAGGAAGTTATTATAGTCGATCATCCTGCAATTCAAAAAGATCGAGCATAGATAATTGGTGAAATTGCATCATTGAATATCCCTTATTCGCGCGTGAATGTATCAATATTATCAATGATACAATATGCAATTATGCAAAATGGAATGTAGGACTCTGTAGACAAGATATAATGAAAGGAATAAGTTGAGTCATGGTCATCAAGTGTAGCACCAGTGCATCCAATGAAATATTTGACACCCTTAATAAATCTTAGCTTAAGTATGTATGAACTTTCAAAATGATTAGTAGATTCTTTGATTATTACTGTCCATTTCTATTATATTTAAACAGCAAGATCAATAATTCACGACCAATGATCCACTTACCAGTACAGTGTCATCCCCTATGATAATTACAATAAACTATTCATTATAATAAAAACCGTATCCACTTTTGGATAATTCATCGATGGATAGCACGATTTAGCCGCATTGAGTCGCTGCGCATAATAAGCTACTTTCGTCTGACGAAACTTTCCACTAGCGATATCTCCATGGAGCATGGTACGCTCGACAGGTACATAGTCGGGCCATGGACATGGGTCGTACACCTACAGCTCCTTTTCCATTCGAGTCATGGTGGAGATCCCAAGGACACTAACCAGCATCAGACACTCGATATGCGTGCATATATATATAGAGTGTTCACAAATTTCAGCATTTCTGGTATCTGCTTTGACGAATTTTTTTTAATTATTCTTTACAATCTTTTTTTTTTTTGAATGAATGGAAAAAGTATATATAATTTTCTAAGAATTTCTCATTGAAATTTATATTTCAATTATTTATTTTATTATAATCGATATGATATTTTATTACAATCGTTTTATTGTAATAAATAAATTTAGAAGTAAATAATTTGTTTCTATAAAAGATTTAATACTAATTATGTATCCAGATCACTTACATAAAAGTGGATCAGTTTGGCTTCTGAATGGATTTTATATATATATATATATATATATATATATTTTTCAGCATAAAAAAATAGAGAATTTTAATTGTTTCTAGATCGATCGGTAATTTAATTTGGAACATCCAGTTCTAAAAATTCTTTCCGCTTATTTTCCGCTTACGCAATTTGCATACCTATCATTCTCATGCTTTCTAAACACAAGAAATAAATCGTTTTAATAAATCTAAATTTAAGAAAAGAAGAATATTTACAGAAAATTTATTAGATTTACGAAATGTACAAAATATGTACAAATCAACAAAGCATATCAAAATTCTAATACACCATATACATACGTGCCTATACCGGTGGGTACATTTTTTTATACTTACGTAATGATGCAATTCATGTAAGGTCCATATGATCATACACGTATTATTGAAAATCGATATAGAAGCGTTATTTTCAATAAAGATCGAACAAATGTATAAGTATTGAAGAATAGGATGTATATGAAAGCTGATGTCTTACATTCTAAAATATCTCCAGAAAACTTAAGAATTTGTGGCCGATACACAAATTGTATTCAATTCATTCGCTGAAACATTGAAAGTAATAAAATCAGTATGGTTGAACCACAAATGAAATGAAGAATGCACAAATGAAACAAACCTTACCTCTTATGGATCTTGTGACATTTGCTCTTACCGATTATTCAGAACCAACTATTTTATTGTTCATTTTCTATCACATCAGTGAATCTATCCTTCCCTTCATTGATTACTATTCGAATGAACTTCGTTTTGTTAAATCTGTAATATTCTTTATAATAAATTAGAGTTTTTGCGGAACAAAAAATGTCATACCTTTAAGTTGTCAATTAATGAATTTCGATGATGATTTCTTTAATTTGTTTAACAGTTTTATATCTTGTACTTTCGATAAAAAAAATAACAGTTAGTGGGAAAAATAAAAGTAAAATATAATGTATAAATAAGTATTCTTACGTAACAATGTAATTCTCGCGCGTTTCCGAGCGTCACTGTTCGATTACTTTCGGGCAATTCTGTTCGTTGATGCGAAACATTGTGCGCCTGTGCACGAACTTGAAAAGTTAAATTGTCCAGAATAAAAATATTCATATAAAATTCTCGAATATTTGAATCACTGCTCTTGCGATCTACATTAATATTTAGTGCTAATGTATAGTTTTATTATAATAACTTTGAAATTAAAATTAAATGAGCAAGCAAAATTAGCAAGAACATAATAGAAGTGTTTATCTATTATGTACATATTTTTTTAAATCTTTATATATACGTAATATATACATTATATATATAAAATCTATATATGTATATATATGTATATATATCATTTAATATAATCTTAAACCTAATATGTATATTATATATATATATTAGATTTAAAGTTATATTAGGTCATATATAAAGATTGTGTAATGTATAGTGTATAATATATATATATATATGTAACAACTTTCACACAAGCAAATTGAATTACCAAAATTATAGTGGCGTTGACGTGGAATGCTGTCAATACAATGTATAAAAAGTGATATAATGTAACAATTTTATTCTTCAAATAGTACATTTATGTTCGATGTATATACATAATGCTTTATATGCACACGCATCATTCTTGATGAAAACAGAGAACATAATAGCAAAACAATTCGTTTCTGACGATGAGCACAACACTTTAAATCCAACTTTCAAATACATTAGATTTTATATTCATTAATTATATCAATTATCCTAATTTCGATTTCACGTCGTGCCAATTTGAAGAATTTAATATACATTGTCTAAGAAAATTGATATATATTTCCATACTAAATGTACTTTAAATCATCATAAAATAATATAAAATGTGAGCAACTGCATCCTGTTATGTTATGATGTGATTAATTGCACTTATTGATTCCTTGATATTGTATGAAAAGAAATATAATTTCTCTAATTATGATGTTTATAAATAATGAACATATATATATATATATATATTTATATATATATATATATATATATGTATAAAATTATCAACTTGTAAAATTAATATTGAAATTTTCAATTCATGAAATATAACTTAAAAATGACAAATATAGCGTATATCACTTTCTTTGAGACACAAATATCTTCATCAATCCATATGCTTCTTGTAACCAAAGATAATAATTCTCAAACCCACATTGAAATCTAAGGAAAAATATACGGAATATTTGTCGCGACTTCTGTTGGAAGTTTGACATACATAGAATTCCATTCATCTAGAAAATCCCGTTGAGCAGATTTAATGAATTCCAAAACAATACTTTTTGCTTCTGCATAAAAATATAGAACATAATTTAATATGTATTATAACACAAAATCTTTTATTATTTAAAATAATAAGAAAACATTATATAACTTACCATCATCAGTAGCAGTATTTTCATATATTATATTAACTGCAATTCCGAGCAATGTTTCCATATGTGGATATAAAATAGGATGTCCAGCTTCATATAATGTTAAAATACTTTTAAACACTGCCTTATTTTCTTCAAAATCTTCTTTCAATGGTAATTGTTTAACAAAAATTGGAAATATTTGTTCAAGTGGTATGTTCAAGTAATTAACGATGATAAGTCGCGCAATTGCTCCAACTATGTTGTCACGAGCCGCTACATGTGATTCTTTATAAATTCCGTTTGATAGAACAGATAAAATTTCAGTATAATGCCTATTAAATTGTTGTTAAGAAAAAAAGAAAGACCTATGAAATTTTATAATAATAATGTTTAAATAAGATATATCAAAAAGATACATATAAACTGCATCTTTTCCATGCAGTACAATTTCACCAATTCCATATATTGCATTATTTCGAATTTCACCGCTTGAATCATTTGCAAGTTTCAAAAATAAAGGAAGCAGCTGACATATGAAATTAACTACTCTATGTTTAAGTCCTGAAAAACATTCTGAAATTGTACCAACTGCGAAAGATCTCTGACCTTCGGATTTATTCTTTTTCTGAAAAGTTTATTTAACTGTTAGACTGCAAATTAATGAATAATTGATATTAATGTAAATAAATAAAGATATATACCAATCTTTCTAAAAGCATTGGCAGTACAATTTTAAAATACAGCTCGTAGTCTTCCGGTGAGACTACTTTTCCAAGATTACATAATACATCACCCGCAGATTCCACAAGTAATTCATCTTGTTCAGCTTCAATATCTAAGTTTTCTCCTTCTTCGTGATGCTGACACTGTGCTTTTCCTGTCCAAAACAATCTTTTTACAGATAATAGTTATTAAAATATCGAAAATACAGTCTATATTTAATTTTTACCGAACATAATATCAGTAATACAATTCGTAATAGCCTCTTTATGACCTTCTCCAATAACAACAATTGATCCTAGGTCTTTTAGAAGTTCTGCATAAGCATCTAAACCATTAATAACTACTCTTCGATCATCGTCTAATCTTATCAATTCAGATAATTTTGGAACAAATATAGAGAGAGCTTTTAACAGTGCTTGCTTTCCTTCGTTAGTATTAATTTTGGAATAGTTGATACAAAACTGTAAGAGAGCATCGATCGCAGTCTTACGAATATCTTCTTGTGGATAATTGGCTAATTTAAAAGTTTCCGTAAAAGATTTTTCAAGATATGGTAAAAATGCTTCTCTAAAATAAAAAATAGCGTTATAAAAAAAATATACGATTATTATTAAATATGTAAAAATATATTAAATATTTTACCCTGTATGCTCTGCAATTTCCTTTAAAGCTAGAATTGCTTCTTCCTTTTCTTCAATGTAGGCATTCTCAACACTATAACCTGCTATATCGTTATCATCATTATCGTCTTCATTGTCTGTGTTTTCTATATCTTCATCTTCATTTTCATTTTCACTAACTTCTTCATAAATTGGAAAGGTAGAAATTTCATCCTGCTTATACTGTGGCTATCAAAAACAAAACAACATGAATACAATTAACTTGTCTTTTCTCATATATATTTCACAATTTGGTTTACATACTATTATGCCTTCTGAACTTTGTATACTTGTAATCATGTAGTCAGTGATTTCTGATAAATCGTTAGCAATTTCCTGTTTCATTATTGTACTAACTGATGCAATCAATCCATAAATTGACTTTTTTAAATCCGGATCTTCTGTTTCTCTCAATAATTTTATTCCAAAATTAAGAGATTTACCAGCCAAAGGTGCAAAATTTATATCACCTATTGTTCTCGCGATTATCCCAAGAGTATCTAAAATATTAATTAACTATGACAAAAATTATTTTTATTGATAAATATTACATAAATTTTAAATATTTTTATTCATACCAACTGCTTGTACTTGAAGACACATAGTTTCTTCTGTTTGTTTGTCTGAAAGGTAATTATCGAGAATAGTGATAATCTTTTCAAAATATGGTAACATATATTCTTTACTCGCCATAGCTGCTGAACCTATAGCGCTTAAGGCAAGTTCTGTAATATGGACTGAAGTATCCACACTCAAGATTTCAAAAAGCCTTTCCATTAAAGTTGGTAAATACGGTAAAAAACTTTCGTTTAAATTTTCGCAAAACATTTCCAGTGCATAAAACATACGATTAACCGAAGGTGGCTCTTTCTTTTCTTGCTTAATATGAGCACATATTTGACTAAGATATTCAAATAATATTGGTAATAATTCGTGTGAGTATAGAGAAATGTTTGGCTGTAAGTGTTCAGAAAACTGCCCAAGGGCAAAGAGTGCAGCATTACGCACTACAGGGTCAGAATCACTAATTCCTTGAAAGGTATACTGTAAGAAATGTTCGAGATATTTTGTACGAATATATTCTGAACAACCTTCTGCTAGTACGGCCATTGTCAAGTATGCTGCTTTCTTTGCATATATATCTATACTTTGCAAGCTAGGTTCTATGTATTGTAACTATAAAAGTAACATAAAAATGAAATATTATGTATCTTATGAAGAAAAATATTGTTATAAATATTAGAAATCATACCAGGTGGGGAATTAATTTCTCTGGAGGTAAATGAAGTGCAAGTAGATCTAAAGTTTGAGTAGCACATGTTACAGGAGTATTGTCTTCATTATCACTGTTAAAATAAATCTCATCATTATAATCTTGGGGTTTTGTAGACATAAGAGTAAATAACATATCTATAAAATTAAATTAAATAATTACATATCATCATGCAAATAAAGTTTATTGATAATATTACTATATATCTTACCTAAAATTGGTTCAATAAGTTTATGTTTGATTACAGTTTTCTTTTTTGTTCTCGTTAACCAACCAATAAAAGTAACTGCTTTAACTCTCAGAGCATCATCTAATGCTTTGTTACGAGCAATAACAAGGCACATATTGACAAGAGGATCGACATGTGGTGTTATCACAGTAATTGCATTTTCACATAGGTCATCTAATAATTCAAAACATGTAATAGCTTTATCTTCATTAGAAGTAGTAAGATACTGAATTGTGGTCATTATTTGTGGCATCATTTGATGATAAATATTTACCATCTATGGAAATTATTTATTATGAAATATAATTTTCTATGTTTTTGATTAATATTCAATCATTATATGTAACTCACCATTTGATTTCCATTAATCAAGGGACTAAGATTCTGCAGTATTTTTAAAGCATAAAATGCTATAGGATGCCTTAAGTCATGCAAATTACTTAATGTTTGTCCCAAAAGAATTGTAAGCGACACAGCACGGGTAAGATAGACATCAGGTGCAGTTTCAGTCATAATTGACAAAGTATACATCCCCAACTATAATGAGATTGTATATTGACTATAAGACCAATGAAATGAAATTTTGAAGGGATTGACAGAATAGAGGGGATGGAGGAGATGGAGAGAGGATCCCCAATATAAAATTTCAATTGCAGGTTTTTATTAGTTTCTGAACTCAAATTTTCATTTCATTCTAATAGTATCGTATTATATCCTAACAATCATAAAAATATATAAAATAATTATTTTATACCTCTTTATTCGTTAAATTGTCACTGGTAATTAATTGTTGTAAAAGCTGTAACATTTCTGGCCACGCATAATTAGGTAATTCATGTTTTACAATTATAGCTGTTAACTGTGCGATTGCATTTTTTACCATTTTTTCTGGTTCATTAAGTAATGCCTGAAAAATTAAAAAAAAATACACATTTTTATCAAAATATATACTTTTCAAAATAATAGTTCTTTACCTGTAAAATTAATCCCTTCAATTCAGTTCGTATATGTTGTGGTAATTTTAACCAATGTTTCTCTTTAACATAACACTTCCTTAATAATACAGCTGCATATTGCCTTATCTAGATACATATAAATCATTATTGCAAAAGATTCATGACATCAAGAAGATATTTATAGGAATCTAAAATAAAAACCTGCGGATTTACTGATGCTACCATAAGTTGACATAATGCTGGTGTGTTTTCTTGTTTCTTGAAAGCTTCTCTAAGTTCCGCTGTTCCCTGTGAATATTGTATCAATATAATATCTACTATAAATGATTCTAAAAACTATCTTAATAAAATGTATTTGCTCATCTTTATTTAATAAAGAAACTCAAAGACTGTGTGACATGCATACTAAAATATCAAATATTAAGAAAGAGAGAAGTATACGAAACAAAATACTTTATTAATTATGTAAAATAGTTTCCAAGTCAGGAGAAGTATTTGAAAGGATTTTGTTAAAACATATGTATCAGATTAAATTAAATAAATTCGACTTTCTGTCTTTCACGGTTAGCAGACACGTGTGTTTTGTAATCATCGCAAAATTTCTTCTTTTATTATTTGTCACTTCACTAAATGTACCTGCTGAATAGATGTGTTATCAGCCACAAGTAACTTCGATAATATTTCTTCCATTATTAGTTTAATACTAGTAAACAAAATATATACTTGGCAGTACTTTCGGACAAAGTAGCCGGCTGTCTACTATCGCTTTTCTGACCTGTTGGTGACGTTTTTTGTGATATTGCAATGCGCATGTGTGACAGCATAACCCTAATAGAAATTTCTTATTGTCAATTATTTCCATTTAGATTAGGTTAAAGTAATTGGAGAATATCATATTCTACAGCATTTATTCTTATTAAAAAATTATTTCGAGAATTCAAAGGATATTTATTTTTATTATAACCAAAGTTCCTACGATTCCTGTACGAGATTCAAGTATTACAGAGGGCACTTCAAGCGTTACATTTTGCCGTGCAAATATAAATTGGTTCTTTTCAAAATTTTGAAAAGTTTAGTTTAAAACAATCGATCATTTTGTATGTTTAATTGCAACATAGTGCACAAGTGTTTAAAGTACATAACCAATGAGAAAATTAATTTCATTACTGAAATAAATGAAAGATAAATGAATTAAATATTGAAAAAGAAAGAAATTTAAACATAAATGTAACCCTAGATTAATAATTTTCACTAATTTTAGCTGTTGATGTTTTTCATATGATATAAAGGTTTTCATCATAATGATATACTAGAGGAGGATAAGAACAAAAATTATACGCGTCTTTATTTATATTTGTGGAAAATAATGAAAAATCTAATATGGTAAGATATTTACATATAAATATTTATGTTTATTTTATTTACGCTCATCGAAATGATCAGGGTGTTCTATTAACTAGAATATTCTATATTGGAAATAATTATTAAAAAATATCTATTATTTTACTAAAATTTTATATAATATAATAGCAATGATTTTTTTTACACGTGGAAGGACAGAAAATTTAGAGATTAACTGTTAGAGCTTTTTAAATGGAATATTCAACTTTTTTAATCCTCAAATTCGATAAAATAGTAAATTATAAGTATAAACATACCAAGAACAAACATAATAAATCAATTTAAATTGGTTATAATCAATTTAACCAATATAAATTTAAGTATGCCAACATAGCATAAATTTGTCGTAAATAATTGAATTTGCTTTTGATCGATAATTTCAGACTGAACGTTTTATTTTTCAATCTATATAAGTAATGTAAATCGTTGCATTTGCGTCGACTTTGTCTAGCCTCGGATCGTATCGAGCAGTTTATTATTTCAGAGCATATCCCCTTCCTCTCGTATTCCCGTTTTTTCTTTATTCTTTACTCACCCTTCTTCCGACTCGTATCCTCTTTGTTCCTTCTTCTTTTTTCGTGAATGCTTCGATACCAAAACACTTTGAAATAACGCAATCTTTCGAATTTTTTAGCTCATGATTTTTAAAAAATTCACGTATGGACGTCTGTTCGTAGAAGAGAATCGACCATTATTGGACTTAATGAGTATCACGTAAATCATTATTTTGTATTCTTCCCATTGATCTTGAATTTAAGAAAATTCTTCAATTTCATTCTACTTTGTATGATTTTTAAAAATACAGATATATGAGATTATAAATATTTAAAATTATTTACTTTTCAGATCAAGAACTAGTCATTTTGAATGTATTTTTACTGGCGGTGAATTATCAATTCATTTCAATAATAATTTCTGTTTCACTAGTTCAAGTATAACTTTAAGTATTAAAAAAATCTACGGTAAGATACAGGTATTATTGTAAATAAAATAATATTCAAATTTGGCAGTTAAATTATTGAATAAAAATCTCTTCATTTACTAGATAACAACTCTGACAGAAAATAGAAGGATAATCTTTTCTTGGACAAAAAGGTATTGCAGAAATGAAAACACCATGAACCACGAGGCCAGAGATGGCCTGTCAACGGCATCATTGAGTAACGTCGTTTACACCTCGTGCATATTCGTCGTCTGGCTTACGTGCATTCTGGATAACGCAGTGAGAAGTTCTTTTCGTACCACTTTAGTACTTAGATCACGCGTTATTGATTAAGCCAGCAAATGGTTGGCCGACGAAACGGAACAGAATATTATAAATCTTATTTCATAAAAAATTTGATAAGTGTGTGTGAGTAGCAATATTATATAATTAATCCATTATACTTTCTAGCAATATAGTCAGCGACTTGATAAAAGATCTAAAATTCCATATAAAGAACGGAACAAAATATTCATTATAGAATAATTTAAGATTCAAAACTACTAAAAAAAATCAAGTCATCCTTTTGACAAAATGAATCTTACGATTGAAGAAGAGAAAAATCTTAATGCGAAATTAATGTCGGTTATGAATCTGTTTCGTGTAAGCCGACACCATATGTGATCCGTTATCTCGCATAGCATTCTCTAATTTATTACATAAGCAATCTCATGCCTCTTGAATCTCTAAGCCAATTCAAGGAAATCATCGATATATAGCGAAGCTCGAATCGCCAAAACAAAGGGCCATCTATCTGTAAGTGACGACGATGCAATGAAACTCGTGGCTACAATTATATTGAAGTATATCAGCACAATATATTTTACTGTAATCACGAGTACATTGTGAACATATTTACTATATATTTGTATAGAAATACAGTTTGGCAACAAAATAGAAGAGAAAAGAGAAAGGAATCAGCGGAATTCGAAATTAACATCCTGATTCATCCGCAAGTTTCCCAAGCATTTCTTTGTATTTCTTCCGTGACCGCGATAATGAGATCTGGATCAAGTGTCATCGCATTATTTTTGGACGTGACGTGTAGATCGATAATCGGTCTCGATTTTCGTAGAAAATTGTAACACGTGATTTATAAGAAAGCCAGTAAAAGGAACTGGGGAACTATTTGAACATGTGATGAGAAAGAACATCCGAAGAAACTCCATATTACTCAAATAAGTGCATCCTGACTAGTCGAAAGGCGCCGCTGTTCTCGTCATTTTTATGGTAGGGACCAGCAACAAGCTGTTCCAATAGAAATCTGTCGCATATTACTAGCGGTAGAGCACATTACTATCGTTCACGATCGTGTTATCTCTTTTTATAACCTTCCTGCGAAGGATCTAAAACTACTGGCTCTTCTTTGAGTCCCCGAAGAAATAAGAACAGAGTTCTTGCTATTCGGTCCTTTTTACTTTTTTTTTCAACGAAAAGATAGATTAAAAAAAACGAAACAAGTTTTTGAGATCGTAAAATTTACTTTCCTTTTTGAGTCTTCTTTTTTTTTCTCTCAAGTAAAAAAAAATCACAAAGATTATGTCTCGACTCTCACGAACTCAAATGAGTTTTATTTTAAATAAGGAATGATCGAAGCTACGGAAACGGAAATCGTAGAATCTTTAATAACAATCTGTTATACGAGCTAACAAGAAGCATAATATTACTACGCGAAATGGTGTTAACAACAGCCAGAATTCGTGGGCGAGAAATAGTAGGGACTAGGAAAGAGAATTTGCTACTGTCAACAAATCGTCACCGCAAAACCATCATGTGACATCATTAATATTTAGCTCGCTCTGATGTAGTATCGGCAGTTGAAGATTGTCTTGTAGAAGTATTTCAAAATATAATACATCGTGGTTAATTCATTAAAACTTAAGATGAGAAAGCATCAAAATGTAACTTACGCGACCAAGAACTTTTTTCTTTCTCGCAATGAAGGATAGTTTAATTAATTCTATATAGAACTATATTTAATTCTCGGCGAACAACTTAAATTAGTAACATTTATTCGTAGTTATAAATATAAATAGGACCTCAAACTACACTATTATCGAAGCAATCGTTTGAAAAACAGATTTCTTCTTTTCTTTACAAATTTGTAGAATTTGCACTCGTATAAATTTCATTGGCAATAGAGTTTTCAATCGTAAATATCATTGAATATTCATTCTACCGCACTGTTTCGAAATTTTGTCGGCACTAATGTTACATAATTAATAAGAAGTACATTGTATCTTTTTGTTCTAGATCGTCACATATTTCACATGCTATATTTAATCTGATCGTAGTAAGTTGGCGGCGTCGTGGTTGTATGATGAATGTTGGACGAAACTGTGCCAGGTATGTTGAGCGAGTTTAGAGAGCTTAACGAGCTCAAGGTAAACGATCCGGCTGGATGACTAAAGTAGGGTGGTTTGCGATCGATCAACCCACCTCCGGAACTGTTCGAATTTGAGTTAGAGCATTGCATCTTTATACCTGAAACAGAAGTAAAAGCAAAAAAAAAAAAAACAGAACTTAATTGCCAAGTTCCAGCTATTGAGAGATATTAAAGAACTTTTATTGTTAATAAAATAAAATTATTGCTAATAAAATTTATTTCTTTTCAACAATCGAAATTTTTAAATATTTCCCAATATTTGAAATGTTGCATTTAAATGCTGTTTTTTGAACGAATGAATTTTACAAGAATTTTAACGAAGAGAGGGAGACCACACATGAAGGGACAAGAAGAGATGAATAGAAGAAAAAGCGAAAGAGCTCACGATACGAAATCAGTCCTTGTACGATAAATCCGAAGCTCCGGCAACTCTCAAGTAGTTCTTCGAGTACGCACTTCACTCGTGTCTCGACTCTCATCTTTGTCTTTTTCATTTTCCTCTTTTACTTGTTCATTTTTTTACAGATCTT
This sequence comes from Tetragonisca angustula, assembly GCA_036937485.2. Taxonomy (NCBI): domain Eukaryota; kingdom Metazoa; phylum Arthropoda; class Insecta; order Hymenoptera; family Apidae; genus Tetragonisca; species Tetragonisca angustula. Next base: position 241,733 of record JAWNGG020000120.1, on the reverse strand, counting down.
TCTGCATGCATTTTACATCTTTACAAAAACTATAGAATTCCACCTTCGTTGAGACAGTAAAAAAGAAAAAAATAAAGTAAAAAGACGTAGAAAGGTGTATATCTGAAAATTATATAAACGTATTAATATCTGAAACAGTTTTAGGCAAAAGAAAAGTAAAATTATCCACCAATAAGGCGAAGTAAAATCGCTGACAGATTAATTAGACATGGTATGAATAAAACCATGAATGTTCTCGATGGTAATTGGAATTTGGTTTAATTCCAGATCGAAGGCAAATGTAACGAGAATCTTAAAACAGCGTCGTGTGTGGTCTCAATGGCAGTGCCGTCAGTCAAAATCTCTCCCGACCTCTCCATCTCCGTTGAATCCAAAGTTTTCTGGCTGCTTGAGCGGATCTGTTTCTTGTGCGCGCTTGCGCGCAAATTTATCTATCCTTTTCTTTTCCTTTCGAACATGGGACACATTCAGCAAATCAAAATACGATGGCAGTAAAGGAAGAGCACAGAAGCGGTTGCCTGAACGAATATCAGCGGTCGTCGTTGCCAACAACGATGCTATAGTCGCGAAGTAAAGAGATCGACTCCAGAAATACATCCCGAGACCAGGGTAGAAGAAAAAGAGAAAGAGGAAAACTGGGGCCTACAGGCGTCTGCAGATTGATCTCGTTTACACTTTACTGACTGAACGAGAAAAGAGAAGGAGGAGCAGGAGGAAGAGCGGTTGGGGGAGGAACTGTGGGTGGTACGTTTATCCCTTGTCGATGGTGTATCGAGGTAGAGAGAAGGAATAGATTGTACGTACTTATAAACGGGAGTGCGCATATGAGAACGATCTGTTGATCTAGATAGCAAATATCGTTGATTACTAGAGTAACTTCATCACAAACATCGGAGTTTTTTAAATCCTGGAATACCTATTCATAATGCTTATATCAGGGTTTTTTAAATCCTACACCTATTCATAATGCTTATAGTTAAATAGTAAATATTATATGTACTGGGGAAATGTATGCCCATTTCAATCATAAAAATGAGGAAAAGTTAAAGTTTCCATGTCTGGAAGATTATTAAAACTGTAAGTGAGAATCAGAATTATAAGATGACAATCGGACAATCAAAGTCATGAGATTATATAAGCAATAAAAAATTAACATACAAATTAATTAAAATACAAAATAAATGCAATATTCTAGAGAAACTGACCTGTATGAGTTTGATTTGAAAGAGATATATTTTATAATTTTTGAAACAAATAGTTAGCAAGATTCAATTCAACTATTTAGCGAAATAAATTTCACAGAAGTTTATTACTTAAGAAAATTGTTAATTCATCATTATAGATAGGTATGTCTATACTGCGACTGCGGAACCGCAGAGTGAAGTTGGTTCCGTGGAAAGGTTTAATAAACGAACTGGCTAATGTTTGAGGCAGCTACATTCGATGTACTTAGATTAAAGAACATCTTGTTTACACCACTTGTAAATGTTTACACGATAAGCGATTTGAGACCTCACTTAGTATGCGACTAGCGGTTACTGATACAAAAAAAATCGTGTATTTTCGTCCATCACGATCATTTGTTTATCACACGATTAACGTAGTAAGCTTTCACATTCACGAAATCGTTTCATTCATAAACGTGGGATACTATATACTTAACGACCAATATCAAACGTTCGCTAGAATATGTAGGATATATACGATATTACAAAATTATGCGATACCATAAAACTTCTCATAGTTGCTATTCTAGCGTGCGTTCGCGATGAAACTTCTGAACCAACGGAGGTTGTAAATCTCCGACATTTATCAATATCGCGAATTACGAATTTTATTTTTTAAGGCTCTATTAATTCTATTAATTTTAATTAAATTATTATTTATGAATTATTTATGAAACAGGACAAAATATAATACTGGAACACAAACTTCAAACTTCAAACGATGTAACAATGATTGAATTCTGAATGACAAAGATGATGCATGCACATTTGGAGATTAAAAATTATGCTTGATACTTGAGAATTGATATCTTATACTGATTCTGAGAGTAATCAAGTCTTTACATTTTATACGAATTTTGTTAGCAAATATTAATCAATCAATGAAAAATCCTTAGAAAACTAGACAATATAGGAGACAATGATTGGATCTTGCTGATCAAATCGGTACCCAAAAATAATAACAAAAACGAACTCGTAGGTGAGCGACCACACACCGAAACATGTATTGTACCTGTAATGACTTAAACGAGTCAGAATTTCTTGAAAATGTAGAAAATCTATAATAGGTAAATGCTGTATACACAAACGCTGTATACAAACAGACAAATATATAAAATAGAAAATGAGGAATTTCGAAGAATTCTGTTGAAAGAAATTCCAATCCAATTTACAGTATAAGGAACAGGATGTTAAATTATTCATTGATTATTAAACTATCACTTTCAAATAAGCGACTTAAGAAAAAACAAAGTATATTAGCGGATTGAAGTGATGAAAAAAGTGGACGTTTAACGATCCACGATAATTTCTGTATCTATGTTACACCGGTTTGAATTTTTGCGTCAAATTAATTTAAACGGAAGATAAACCGAAGTATCGTGTCGCACTGCGTTACACGTGTTACGCTACGAATTACGACCTCTCGTATAGGCGTGACAGGAATGTCACCCTGCCTAATAGGTGCTGTCAGCTACGGTGATTTCGTGTCTGTCGGCTCCGCGTAACCAATGGTTTCAACGGTGTTATTAAATGTTAAAACTGATTTTTAAATTTACTCGTCCGGGAAGTTATTCTTTAGTATTACGTCTCATATTTTTTTATAATATATAATTAGTGAAATTTATAATCAGTACAGCTGTGTGTAATCATGAATGACGATGAAAAGAATTTTCAGATCATTTTTGAGCAAATCATCCATTGGATTTCAATGTGGATTCCAATTGTGCCCGTGAAATTCATCGAGATTCTTCCTGAACGAGTAGGTTACAGTTTTACGGAGGCCGGCGCCTGTATAGTCATAAACTGTCTGTGATTTTCCACATGGCCTCTCGTCGTGAATTGCCATTGTTGTCTTCAACTCGAAAAATCTTGGTCAAAAAAATCAATGCCTACATCTTTAAGAACACATTATTTGAATCAGAATTGTACTCAATCATCCCTTCTACTATTTTCCTCATTTTAAAAGTACCACCCTTTTCATATATTATAAGAAACTAATTATTCTAATAATAAGATGAATTGAGAATTTTCTGAAAAAAAAGTAATAAACACATAATCAAGTGTATTCTCTAGTCAAATAGTTGAATTATTGAATATGAAGTTAATAACAATGAATAAAAATAAATTGTAAATATAAAACAAACTTCTTTAAGAGTCATTATAATTATTAAAATTTCAATGTAATTTATTCAATGTTATCTGATGAACTTTCTTTTCCAGGAAGCTCCCCCGATTCCAGTAAAATGTGTCATTTAATTCCGACAAGAGTAGCTACCAGAAAAATCAAAATCAAATATAATCTCTTAATATTTTAATATTTCTTACTATATTTCTATCAAACTGACCATTATCCGTTACAGGTGTCTGACTTTGTGGAGAACTGACATTTCCTACGGGGCTGGTGTTGCCAGGCTGTTCTGAGATACCCTGCATAGCGACGTTCACATTGCTTCCAGTATTATTGACCCCTGCAAGCCCATAACCGACGTAATAATCTTGTCCAGGTGCTTGAGTAGTCGGCGCGGAATTAGACGCACACTTATAGGACATCATAGCCTCGTTCTCCTTATAAATTGTCTCTGAATGATGCTGTTGATGATCCTTCACGGAGAATCCATCTGTAGCTCTGTAAGCTAATTGGTCCTGACTCCTGGCCGCGTATCCAGGCTCGCTCTTAAACGCTACAATTTCTCCATTTCTGTACACAGACGGTTCTCCAGTTTTGTACGTGACTTCGGTCGTCTTGTACGTTACTTCTGCTATGGGCGGTGTCTTGTACGTGGCCTCAGGGTAAGCCCAATCAGCGGAGACCGCTGCACCAGGTGCGTACATCGCGTATTCTTGGTAATTTTGATACTGATTCTGATAGCCATTCGCGTACTCCATGCCACCAGGCGTTAAATTTTCGTATCCGGCAGTTTGGACAGTCACTGGACCACTCCCGGAAAAGTATTGAGGATATTGTGGCTTTAAGGCTTGGCACTTGCGACGGAAACCTCGTGGTCGCCGACGAAAGCTTCCCTCTTCAAACATGTACTCCGTCGAGGGATCAATTGTCCAATAATGGCCCTTGCCTGGCCTTCCTAAACCCTTTGGAAGTTTGATAAAACACTCGTTCAAGCTCAGATTATGGCGTACCGAGTTCTTCCAGCCTTGATAAGCGCCACGGAAAAAAGGGAAGCGTTGCTGAAGAAACGAATAGATCTCTGAAAGCGTTAATCTCTTCCCCGGACTCGACTGAATCGCCATTACTATCAGCGCTATATAAGAATACGGTGGTTTCTCTTGGCGCCGCGCTCCAGGCTTTCTTGGTAACTCTGTACTAGACGTATTGTGTATCAACGGGTCTAAACTCTGATCCTGATTCAGATTGTTCGTCATCGATAAATTGGATCGAGGTATCACTGGCGCGGAATTGGAATGGGCTATGGTAGACTGGTCTTGAATATGCAGACTCGAGTCAGTTTCGTTCTTCATCGTGATTCGCGCGTTGTCCACGTTGCCTCCGCGAGCAGTCGACGGGACGATCACCGTCTGATCCATAGTTTGATTGGTCGTGACTGATCGTCACGCGACAGTGAACATTCTAAAATTCCAGCTACAGCTCATTCACTTCACTACTTCAATATCTTCGGGATAATAGTAAACAGTAGTAGGTATGTTGTTACTTTAAACACAATAATCTCACAAATTCCAGTTTCAGGTGTATCTCACACCGCGACAGATGCAACCTAAGAGATCATCAAAAAAACTTCAAACGTCCTCGAACAGTAGTCTTGTATGTATAGCGTCCTCGTCGCTCACGTCACCTGGTCGATGTCTCACTCACGATTGCAGCTCGAAATCGAATTTCGCTCTATTTATTGTTTATGTTTACTGTGTCAGCCGTCTTCGCGCGCCGTGAACGAATTCGCGTGCGGCGGCCACGCGTTTCTGCACGTAATCACAATCAGGAAGAAGAGGAAAGAGGGCCGTTATTTACGTGTGCCCGATGTAAATTGTTTGCACGGCGCCGAACGGTGGGGTCAATTATTTAGACTTGCCACTTGGCAGACGTTGCGCTGATGCGTCGCTAAGTGTTTTCGGATGACTGGACCTCGGAATCAACTCCGGATCTGGTGGAAGCTTAATACATCGCGATGACGCGAGTCACGGCAGTCACGGGCCAGCCTCATCTCCGATAGGCGTGATGAACCGAGGGGATGTGGCTCGACTGTTCATTGGTCCACCAACAATCTACGATACCAAAGCTCACACTCGTGGCCAATAGCAACTGGTTCCCGTTACGATATCACGCCTGATAGAAATAAGCTTCAATTACTGAGAACAACCGAGCATGCTGCGATTACTTGATGAGAGATTGTAACGAAGAAGATTGCATAATTCCTCCGTCTTTATTATTGGCGATAATTATTTAATTACCAGAAAAATATGGATGATCCGAGGAATTAATGTCGTATCATTGAGTTCTTCCTCTGTTTTTATTAAGAAGAATTCTTAAAGATTCCCTTTGTTATCAGAGTACTTCGTATTTTTGTTGTAACACTGTTTCCATATGATAAGAGTATCAGTGCATAACGTGAGTTGGCCATAATTGTTATTTATTCTGCAAGTCTAATTATTATTGTGAATATACTCTATTGAATAAAATTTTGATGATTCAGGGAGGACCGTATCTTTCATCTGTGTGCATACTCCATATATGTATGATTACTTTGACTAATTAAATGTAGAAGAAGAGCGTTCTGAAAAATCTTGTTTCTCAGTGTGATGTTTCACTTTCAGGTGAAACAGATGAAAATGGTTCTGTCAATCTTTTCACTTTCATGCAGAAATCATAATTATTTATTTCTTCAATGATTCCAGAGAATATGATATTCATGAGTTCAATAGGATGACTCATTTTGTTTTCTTGTATCTTATTTGTAATAATTTTCATTTTCACTTAGAAAAATGGAAAAAATATGGCATATTACGTGTGACTAGTGGAAAAGTCACAATTTTAATTAATCGAATCAACGATGGACAATCATACTTCGATTCAGGTCTATAATTTTCTTATTTCAATAATGTCTGTATAAACGAGTAATACTTGCGAGGAACGAGTTTCACGATTTCAGGATATGCGTTTGCAGACGGTACGAAAAAGTTCGAGGAAACGATTGGTCCACCTGTTGACCAACGAGATGTTAGAACTACGCTCCGCCCGACTGTAGAACCGCCCTCCATTCTCTGTTCCTTCCGGAATTTCTACATCATCGATTATCCCGAAATTAGGGCCAATTATCTGGAAATTTTGTCAGTGATGTCAGTCTCCGACAGACCTTAAACGTCATCGCAATCTTCTGTTCGTGGAACACAAAATACCGGACTTCCATCACAATTTTTCACCTTGAACAATGACTGAAGATCGTTACCAACACGTTCGTGATTTCGAGAATTAATTGTGTTTCTTCTCACCTGAAAATCGTGTAAAATTTTCGTTTTAGATTTTAATCATCAAACTGAATAAAAAATTCTCTATGTATTTTTTAACTATTTATATAATGTAAAATTTTTACACTTACGTATGTCGTTAATGAGTTAAAATGTCTTCGTCTTATCTTAAGTATTTTATTATCATTACATAAAAAAAAGCATTAATTTTTTTTACTAAGTTTACATTTACAGAGATATACAAGATCTGAAACTTGATAATATATAAGATGTAATCCGCTATAATTGCTGAAATACGACATATGTAATTTCTGAAATATATCATTTCAGTATGAATTTTTCAATAAATAACGTAAGACGTTATTTTTCTATTTACAAAGTCTTTGAACTCTCTTATCATAGTGTTCTTCACCCCACGATTAAGTCACAATGACCCGCCTGTCAATTAAGTCGTTGATCGCAGTCGATTGAACCAAAGTGTTTATGTGTCGGAATACGTGACGAGGTGTCAGATAACTGGGCCTGAAAGAATCGAGATCGACACTTATCAAGAATAATAATTTCACGTACGCTTACGTGCATATACACGCGTATTACAATCCGCTAAAAACTTGATTCAAAACTTTGTGCAGATATATAAACCTTTAAAATCTTAAAATTAATTGCAAAACATTTGCAAACGATGAAACGATTCCGAAACCATCTATGAAATAACAATATTCAATAATAATAACAACAATAAGTTGCATGCCTAACGACAAAAATTGAATGAAAATTTCTTTCTCGATTTTTCGTAATTATTTTGTAATTTGGTATGCATAATACTTGGAACTGAAATTACAATTACAAATGAAATTCCGATGTGGATTACGAAAAACGAGCCTGAATATCAATTCTCTGCCAATTGTAAACAAAAGTATCTACGTGATAAAAAAAAAAAATTTTGACGAAACACGAAAACTTGAAAATGAAGCACCGAGGGAGCCAATTATTTAATGTCATCCGACGTCTGTCCGACGATATCGTACGCCCCAAGCTCTCTCTACCACGAATTCTCAAGGAATTTGTTTGCCTTACAGCGAACGATCCGACGAAAGAGAAGCGTCACGGCCATCTTGTCTCTGCCTACTCGAAATCCTGCAACGTGCGTCTCGTGGTTCCGTTAACTCTGCTACATTGCTCCGAGTGTTCCTCGCCGTTTATTTGTAACGTTATAAAAATTTAAAAAAATGCACCCCTGAAACATACTTGCACTTTCAACCATCAACAACAACTTCCTCTTAAATTTATCATTTATCAAAACGAACCAATTACACTTTTACAGTTGTATAAATTTAGAAATTGTTTCAAGTAACGTAAATTTTCACTTTGACTGAGAATAACGTAGTTTCGCTTTTAAAGACGCTTGTAAAGAGATTGTTGAAAAACATTGAAAAATTTTAACGTATTCTTCCAAATACGTACACATGTAGAACGTTTAATAGACGATCTCGTGAGTTAAGGGTTGAAAGTGAAGTACTTGCCTTCTCTTGTAGAGGCCATCCTCCGAAGATAGTGGGCGTTCAGAAGTGTTTACTATTTTACTGCTTCCAAGATTTCCCCGCGATGTTTTCTGCGACAGCTTCAAGTGACCACTTGAGAAAAACCTAATTGAGCCTTTCGAGATATCTAAGAGAAAAAGGAGAGAGGAGCACGTTGATACACAGAGTTGTAGGCACGATCAACAGTTTCTGCCAAGTTGTAGAAAGAAAAATCATTGTCCATTAGAAAGGATTTAATAATCATCGTTCACCGTAAGAAAATAAGCATCTCATGTCTGCTTGCTATCTTGCTGTCCTTTGAAGACCACGAAACGAGACCCTTTCTTCCTTTCTCACTTCAATAAACAACACTCGGGTCAAAATCGCGACAGTTCCGGATCAGTCTTTTTTCTTTTTTTTTTTAAGATAAAACGCGATATAAGGTGCCGACAACCAAGACCACCCGAAGAAAATCCGTTTCAGTCGCACGTGTTTCCCGTAGGAAAACCGCAGACCGGAACCAGACATTACGGCTGTCTGTCTCACGTGCATGTTACGAACTCTCTCCTCTGTTTACATCCGGCGGCGTAGTCATTTTGTGACTTGCTTCTTCAGCTTCTTAAAGCACGAAATTTCAAGTTTGAACAAATCGTACAGTCGAGTAAACGAGCTTGCATTTCTAATGTCGATTCCAAATAGTTTCCGACAAATTATTCTGAAAACCAGTTACATTTACAACAGATTAAATTCTTATTAGAGATCTCACAGTATAATTAGTAATTTCGTCTTTTTCTTAGAAAAATATTGAATACCTACTTAAGTTAAGTAACGCGAGGTTTTTGCGAGACAAATTTTGTTTTGTTCCAGTCTTGAAGCACAAGTGGAGCAGAATCATTATTGTTGGCTATTGATACTGGCTAATTCATTTGTGAACTTCCATTTCGTTCATTCCTCGGCAATTTACGCGATCCGGCTGCTCGACGAGGCCGAAGTTAGAGTCTCACTGCTTGTGGAGAACACGTGAGGCCCTGACGGCCACCCAAGCGGCCATCAGACACGCCGACGATATTCTCTGTTTACACGATACCGTAATTTTATACCGCTGATCATGGGTGCACGTTACAAGACCTACGTTCCTGTCGCATGTTCAACCCTTTGCTCGCCAGCAGATCCACCCCCGTACACCTGTACAATCTAACATTAATTCATTTTACAGAGTAGAAGCTAGACGCTGCAATAGAATGTTATCGAAATCTTGCATAATTGAATTGCAAGTAGCTTGAAGATATCCTTATTTCCAATTCTTAAACATCCACTTGTTGAGCAAACGTGAGAAATAATGACGCTTGAATGAAATGAATGAAGATACTCTGCTTGAAAAGTATACATCAGGCACGATGAATGGTTGAATACATTAGTTGCACCTCGCGGTGAAAACAAATCTCGGTTTCTTTTAAGGAAACGGATATCTTTTCTCTAGGGACGCGTCTCTGTGCTTTGATTGGGTCTTAAACTGTACCCAAGGCAAACAATTCTGTCTCTCCTCTCTTTTGTTGCGCCTTGTTCCGGCCGCGATGGAACGTGACGTCCGACAAATGGAAGGGGTAAAATGGAGCAGCACGTGGTTGCCATACCCGGCGCCTTGCATTCGTTCAGTTCCCCAATCCTCGAATCTTCTGTCTTTTAATCAGAACGAATAGATTCTTGTTCATTTATTACATTTCATACTATCATAACTTTCTTCAATTAGGCTTACATCAACGGAGTATCATCTGAAGCTATTTTATCTTCCAAATATACTTTGATCTCGATATTCATGGACATAACGAAAGCTCTTCTCTTGTCGTTGTTTCTTTAACGAAATCCTTCTAAACAACGTCACGAAAATTACTTTCATTGTCATACACGCGTTGGCCATCACGTTCAGGTCGTTGGTGAAACTCGATGGCGACACGCTTTTCCCACGAGGACCCTTGAAGCGTCTCTCGGTAGACAGTAGGTGGACTGTTTTCACTACTTCAGAAAATCGAATCGTTTTCAAGAGACACGGAGACAGGGTGAGAAATAGACAGAGACTACGTCTGGATTGTGGAGGTCGCGAGCAAATCACCTACGGATCGATCTATCCAGAAGCTCGTAAATTTCCGTCGAACCTCTGGTTCATCCTGGTTCCCTCGAGCACCGTATAATTCTCTTGGATTTCTGCAGTCCATCCTTGGCGTACAGGGTCTGGATAGTGTTTCTTTTGCGTAAGATCAGGCTCGTCGATGAAACAGGCCGAAGAGGAACGAAGAGAGAAGACCAGCTCTCAAAATAAGACATGTTTATCCGCTGATGCTGCTATTTTGGAAAGCGCGCAAGTCCCTCTCCTGTACGTGTAAGTTTCTATCAGAAGCTCCCCTTCATTTCCTGCGATACTCCGCGAAAGCTCGGGTTTCACGGTGTTCGTACGATTAAAACAGCAGTTTTCTGAAATTTTCCAAATTTTTTTCATCAATTATCATTCGCGCAAACGTGTGATCTTTTTTTTTTTTTGCATTGACAATCGATTCGATTTTTGTTCATAAAAATGTATTGTTTTTTCTTTCTTTTTTTAATTTCTGATTTTTTTAAAATTTCTGATTGCAGCAATATCTTCATTAATTATTTTTATATCAAAGCTCGTTGGAGGCGAGTAGTAATAGCGTTTGTCTACGAAGCCCGCCTTCCCGCTGCGTAGAAATTTTTCACTAACCAGGCCGCACCCCCGTGGAGACTGGTTGTTTATGCAACGTGTGTACCCCACTTAATCCACTGTTTTACTGTTTAGATTTTGACTACCGTAGGGGGTTGTTCTGACATGACCTCTCCTAGTTTCCGTCTTGGGTCTTCGGACCCTTTTCTTCCCTCCTCTCTTTACTTTTTCTATAAAAAAAAAAAAGAGGTAAGAGAGAGAAACACTTGTGTACTTAATTTAATTCTGTAAATAATGCGATTGTAATACCAGTCAACCACCTGAGGTTGTAAAACATAACCAAGTTAAAAAGATATAGGTAAATGGTGAATTAAATATTCCTATTAATCCCGTTTTGAAATTTTAACACAATAAGAAACATTCTTTAATACTTGTCGATTGGAAATTTCGCTTCGATAATAGTTGATCGTGTTTTTCTCACTTTCCTCAATTTTTTGAATATAGGTATCATTTAATATTTTGATGATACTAAGAACGTTGTTCGAATGCTTGATTACGAAATAATATTTAGAGGAGATTTTTCACGACACAACATGATTTGTTGTTCGCGTCGTCACAATGTTCAAGCAATTACATACATTCACTCTGTAGCAGGACGCTTTATTTTACGTCGTTTACTACTGATATTCTCTCATAAGTTCGATATAACATCTTGACGCGATAACGGAAAACGAATAACAGATATCGCGAAATCTACGGAGCATAAATTGCAACGATGTGCCCTCGTCATGCTCGTTCGAGCCAAAACGAAGAGCGTTACAGCTGCAGCCATCTTGCCGGACCGACGTTTAACGGCATCGTTAAAAATTAACGAGCGTTTGTTAAAAGACTCGACCTACCGGAATAGAAACTGAACACCGTGAACATACCGCGGCCTGCGTTACGTATCGGTGGTACGTAACTGCGCGCGATCTTTCAATTCTTCAATTACGAAAATTATCAAGATTTCGGGAATTTCAAACATTGAAGTGTATCGTCTCTCTCTTTGCACTTGATTCAATTACGTATAACTTCATTCTCATTATCACGATACATTCCGCGACCTGTAAAAACGTAACTAACTTTTAGACGATAAACGATAAAAATATACTGAACGAATTACGAAACGTCATTTTATGAAAACTAATAGTGTACTAGAGTAAACTTACGTCAGTCTGAGCTTCCTGACTTTTACTTTCGAAAGGATATTTCTAAGGGCCGAAGGATTATTTAGCAACGCAAATTTTAATATCAGAAATAATTAAAAACACGATAGACTGTACAGGCATGACATGGAGTAAATGTTACATATGAGTTGGAAAATTGTACGAGCTTATATCATGAATAGTATTCTCCTTTGTAATAATGATTTGACCTTAAATCGATGATTTTCGGTGACCGCAATCCTCGTTGTACCGAACGCCATCTTCTACGAATCTTCTCCGATGAACCGGAAGTTATAAATCTTAACTCTTTCTTCCACCACTCGTCTTTCTCATCGATGGAAATCTTTGAGACAAATTTCCTTAAAGACGCTGCCTGTATAGTAACTAAGACACCGCCAATACTTTCCCTGCCTCCTGTGTGTTTACATCACAGAGTATCGTTACGAGCTTTCGGACGTGAACCATCTGTTTGGACTGTCCAGCGGGAAGATGATACCAAAAAAAGTATCTTTCTTTTCTGCACCATTTTTTCTATCATTCTCGCACGACTCTTCAGCGAAATAAGAATAAAAAGAATTAATTTCAGACTTTTCTGGTAATCTCATTAAGTTTTAATATTGTTAGAAAGAATTATTTTCTTCGCGCGTGTAAATATTTCAATTATAACGATATAAAATGTTTCATAATAATATACATACTTATTTAATAAATTACTATTAACTGGATAATGAGGAAAGAGTTTTGTTCCTGGTAATTTGTATCTAAAATATTTAAATTCATATAATCTATTATCGATAATATAATTTACAACCTTCGAGGTAAGCTACAGTCGATAATGTAGAAAGCAAACAGCAGCAATATTTGAATGTTGGTAAAGTAGCTCTCGTTCTTCCTGCTTTTGTTACATTCCTCAGGGAAATCTACTTTATCGACGACAATATAAATTTCAATCTTTAGATGTCACTACATACATCTGTTGACAAGAAACTAATCTAATCAATAACACTAACATTTCAATGTAAATCATAAAGATGAAAATAATGTACAAATATTGTAATGATTATACTACATCGATTTCGTAAAATTCAAAAAATGGAAGGAATTATTTGCAAGATCTATCAAGGAAACGCGTGATTTCTCACAAAAATTCTCTATTCTTATTTCGCTTGTTCAAAAATTGAACGATTACGTTCGTAAAGTTATATAATACGCAAAGTTACATTCTTAAATACTTTATCCCAGACTAAATAAAAACATCGTTCGAACCCTCTGTTCCAACCTGTTCACCGACTGATTTCGTATATTTTCTGAATCAATATTGAACCTTTCGCGTGACCTTGGCACAACAGGTAGGTTAGTTAGATTGAAACAGGTCTTGCTCGTCATCGTTTCGTCTTTTTCTTTTCACATTTTTACAAACTGAACGAATTATAGTCATTTGTTCCCGACATCAAATTTACGCCCGTCAATATCTTTCGTCTTAATGATCGACGAGTTTTCAGTACCTGGCCAACCGTGATGCGCGATGCGATTTACATATCAATAGAAATACACGGTGAATCGACAAAAATATTTTTTCAGTTGCTGAGTTGCAAGTTCGCTTGCTAAGAGGACTCTGCTTGATTCTCCTCTTCTTTTGACGAATTAAACAAATGAGAAAGAAAGCTCTCTTATCACGCCAACATGTTGCAATAGTTTGATAACGTCTTGCGCAATCTTTGCTCAAGATTAAAAAATACGAATTGAGAATTTTAATTCATTAAGGTCCAATATTCGTATTGCGTTGATTTAAAAATTTTTTAATCGCAATTCTTACTTTGCGACACTGTTTACGTATTTCTTTTTATACATCGTTTCATGGATTTTGGATCTTGATGGATTAATATAATAACCAAAAATAAAAAAAAAAAGTACCTTACTTTTTAGCCAATACAGCTTTTCCAGCCGTCTTTTGTCTATAATTCTTGACACAGAGCGGTCTTTATCAGTGCATTGCGATCTTCCAGAAAAACTCGTAAAGTTGTGGAAAGCATTGCCATTGAAAACGAAAGTGGTTCATTTAAGGACAGCTTCGAGGGAAACGTTTCAAGAGTTTCGGAGCCGAGATGCGAGGAACAAGGTGATTCCGTAGGCAAGATTGCCAGGAGGGTGGTGAAAAAATAATCGGAACGTCTTGGAACGCCGTCACAATTAACATAGCTGGCAATAAAATAGAAAACGTATGAATACACATGTCACACCGAGTCTAAATATTCAGCTTCGTTCGGTACCACTTACGAATATTTCGAGTGTTCTCGCTTTCGAGCTGAACGTTGCCACTTGAGGGGTCAACTTGCACCAGTTTCTGCTTCGAAACATCATTTCCCTTTTATCGAATACCATCGAATAACGACACGTTTATGCAATTCGTGACGAGCGCGACAAATTTATTTGTCCATTTTCGTCACGTTCTCTTCTTTGTAAATATAGTAAAATTTGTAATTCTAATGATGACTCTCTTCAACATTCACGTTGAAACTGTAACTGTACGCGTAGATACGTTCCAATCAGGAAGTGTGAATATCCGTCCGTGCCCCTCGTTGTCGAACAAAGGAGGATACCACTTTGGACGTTTGAATTCGTTTTTGGTAAAATGTGTCGCCGCAAAGAACATTTGTTTCGGCTCAGAAGGGGGTGTGCACCGTTCGGCGCAGAAGGTGGCTGCCGCGAAAGAACCTCGACCCTAGGCCATCTGGAACGACTTAAAACACTGAGAAGGATGAGAAAGAAGAGGATGAACCGTCCGAGGTCCTTCTCCATGTCCTTTTCTTTGGTTTCGCGCCCCTTTTCTTATCCATCTTTGAAGATACGCGTACGTGCACGAGAAGGGACGAGTCGGATCTCGGAAAGAACGGTCAGCGTTTCTCTTGTGGTTAGATTAGACTTGTAAGTTGCTGTAGATCGTAGATTAACGCATGGAATTATGGATTTCACGTGGCGAAGCAACGCCATCGGTCGCTCGACGAGAAAAAGGAGAACTACTTGGTGACGATTTGAAAGGCGCCATAATTCCAGATCAATCCTTGGATTAGGACTTGTGTCAGTTGAATAATGCCACTGGTCGATCCGACGGATGATCATTTTTTTTATTCGCAACGACCGGTCTAATTTGAAATCCCCGGATTTTCGTTTTCGATGTTGTTTGGTATCATTTCTGTTAAAGATAGATAAAGTAAGTGCAAATATAAATTATAAAATATAAATATAAATATAAGTACAAATATAAATTATAAAATAAAAATATTATTGAGAACGCAATTATATGTATATGTATTATATAAATTACATATGAATTGTATATGTAAATAAAAGAATCTACTTTATGTGAATAATGAAGGCATTTTCTTGAAGAAAGTAAAGGGACAAAGCTGAAGATTAAAATAACTGCAAAGTCTGCAAATGAAAGTTCCGTATGTGTTGACTAATCGACGAACTCTATAGATTCACAATAGCATATTTGGACACGTAGAAGGATGACGTACTAAATAACGGCCAGGACTTACAAGATGCATTAAAATCATCGTTTTGAAAATCATTACGAAGACAATGGTTTGTAAGATTCAATAGCGAAAATAAAATGAATAAAAGACTAGTAATAAATTACGTTGATATGTTGTAGTGTCGTTTGAGGAAGAGGAAGGAACAGAGGAAGTCTGGAAGATCCGTAAAGAAGACGGAAGGAGAGAGAGAGAGAGAGAGAGAGAGAGAGAGAGAGAGAGAGAGAGAGAGAGAGAGAGAGGCCGGAAAGAACGTGGAGAAGGAAGAGACGAACATCAAAGCGAAGCGACAACGGATACGCGTAAACCTTGAGCTGCGAATGCCGAAAAACCGACAGAGGTTCGAAGTAACTGACGCGTTCTCGGGAAAACTCATCAAAGAGCCGTGGATGGATAAATGTAACCGGGCCGTTTAACGTGAAACCTCTCGCTAATTTTAATTGCTGCCTGATTTACGTCTCGATACGTTCTTTCTGCTCTTCTATTTTTTCCTTCTCTTTTCTTCCCCTTCTACTTCGCGGTACGAAGATCCCCTACTCCCTAGTGTTTTTGGCACATGTGGATAGACGTCGCAGCGAGGGCCACATTCCGTGGCCGTGAACGTGACGTCTCCTGTGGAAAAAATGATAAATACTTCGTACAGCGGATACGGATTACCGTGATTTGTCGGTACCGTAGGGCAACGATTTGTCACGGAATTTAATTACAGATGACGCAAGCATAGACTCACATGTTACATGCATAAGTGTTTGTTTGATGTGCGTACAACTGTGCAATCATACATTATAAAACTCTGTGTTACAGATTTATTACTCTGTGTTACAGGTATATATGGACATTAAGTGGTACGGGATTTAACGTACCAGAGGTGGAAACTTCTATTTTTTGTGAACTTTTCAGAGAAGCTAAATTCAAAAGCTCTGATAAGGATCAATAATTTTTTGGAAAAGATAATATAGTATATATACATGTATGCAAAGGTAAGTATCATTAGAATAATAATTTTGGGTTTTTCACAGAGCATATGTTAGCTATTTTGTATGTATGTATATGTACATTGTTTTTATTGACAAATGTACGTATGTTTTTGATGAGTAAAATGCACAAGTTTAATTAACAAAGAAGAAGTATTGAATAAATATAGAATAAAAAGCATATAGAACAATTAGTAAGAAAGAAATTGTTTCATACACATACATGATTTTGACTTGAAATTTTTCAATAGTCATGAACTGTACTAAGTAAACCTTATAGAATTCAGTTGACAAAATTTGCATTTGATACAACAAATCTAATTTTAGGGAAGGAACGAAAGGAAAGAGTAGAGAAGAAGAAAAACGAATTTGTGTTACGTACTGTTAAAAGAAGCAAGTCTCATATTCGAGCTTCTGTCTGGTTCAGATACACGTCAGCACAGAACTAGGTTTCATTTTCCTTGCACGGCTATTTTATGTTACATATCATACATATTCAGAGAAACACGGAAGCGACGTAAGTGCGGACGCAATATTCAGTTTGGTTTGATGCCACAGTCCGTCACCCCTGCGGCTGTTATCACACAAAACAAAGAAACCCATCCCCTCACGTCGATATTTTCTCGTTCCTGTCATCGTTGTTCTCCCTTCTCGTAGGGCGGTACTCTACCCCACCTAGACATCCTTTTCTTCGTCGACCTGCGCCTTTCTTCGATCGCGGCACGCTGAAGTTTGGGGCTGCGGATGCGGACATCAGGGGAGACAGTAGCGTCATTACCATTGGCTCATCCTGCAGACGTATAATTACGACAATGGTGGAGCTCAGAGGGGATGAGAATAAAAGTTTTACTTTTGACGAAAATGAGCATTATGCTAGCAAGAATGTAAAAATTAATAAGTATTATATGTTAACGCTGCTGTTCTCTTTTGGTTTATGTAACCCGAAGTGACTGTTATAAATACTATTAAAATATAGTTTTTAAATATGTATTTGGTTTTAGTATTCAGTATATCCTTTTCTTATGCATTCTGTATTCCACGGTTTTTAAATAAACGCATTAAAAAAAAGTAGATATCTGAAATCTTTAGTGAGAGAATTCTTTTATTGGAAAGTTAAAAATAATTTTTAGATTATATATATATATATATATATAAAAATAATATATTCTTGAAGATATTCTATTCAGCATTTTCGTACTGAAATAATTGCTTCAATATATTATATCCTCTTTTTATTTTGATAAGCGTGATAATAATAATGCACCGAATTATCAAGAATATTTCCAAAGAAGAAAAGAAAGAAAGGACTGTACTCGCCAACGTCGACGGAGAATGCTCTCTTTGGCAGACAGCGTGGCACCGAAGGCTCTCTATCCTCGTTTTTTTCTCGGGCGTGGCAATAAGGAAGTGGGCCCACTGCTTAAGAAAACAGAGAGCCGCCAATATCGGACAGGCCCTGCTGACTGCCTGAGAAAACAGTGAACCGTTTTCGGAATCCTGTCGAGGATATGGGACGACTTAGCTTTCCATCATGAATGAAAACCTAAATGCTCACGAGTTGTCATGAAAAGTGCCGAAACGTACGCGCTATGCTCTACACTACTAGATCTTTTGAATTAAATGTCTTAAATATAGATTGCTTCGCTACTGGAGTTTTTGGAACAGAAAAATAATTTGAAAATTTCATGTACAGATTATTAAAAATGGTAAAAATAAATATATTTCTAGATATTTTATGGATTATTTAATCATTTTGTTCTAATTATTCTGTTCTTATAGGTGTCATCTTGGTTTAGCGAATGAAGAAATTTATATGAAAATGAGGAAATAAAAAATGTAATGTAAGAAATATTAGTGAGATCTAGATAAGTATGTAATGGATTTGTGTCCTTGCCACAAAAAGATGCATATAAATGATGGTCTTTCCGGACTGTTTGCCGCAAGACAGCGTGGCACCAGTGGCCAACCCGACTACCCATCCAGGGTAGGCGGTGACCGCTTAATTAACGGCCTGACGAAAGGCATCGACAATTAATACGATACCAGCTTCCTTCCAGAGGCGGGATCGCTTAGTCCAGCTTGCACGTGTGAAATGCACCCGAGAATATTTGTCACGATTTGTTACGTGATACTCCTGGTGTGATCTTTACATCGTTGCATTGTCGTAACATGTAGAAAAATATGATAATTAGACAAACAAACAATATCAGTAGTGAACGAATCTTTATTGACCATCAAAACTATCAGTCAGTTGTCAGATTTTCTTCATTTTGAAACAAAGTGCTTTCAAAAGGATTGGCGATCATATTAATGAGAAACAAATATTTTTTAGAACAAGTTACAATCGTATCTCAATGAAAACTTAGGTATTCTCTTATAAATTAAAAATATTTGAAACTTCTTCCATTTGCATTTAACTTTCCATCTGATCTTAAAAAATATATTTAATTCGAATGAAGTGTGAAAGAGATTTTATCGATGTAATCACACACAGTTATATTGATTTAGAATTTTCAGTTTGACAATTTTACCTATATAAATTCGAGAACTGTAGCAGAGTTAAGTAGGATCTATGCGTATCTTATCGATCTCAACTGTAAAGCAAAACTCGTTATTCTTCGAGCGATGCCAGTCCTGTCTTTCGACTTAACGAGTTGCCTCGCGACCAACGAAAAGTTCGAAGGTGCAACGCGATTACTGTGTATCTTTCACGCTGCAAAATCCATAATAGGACTTAATGGAGCTGACTGTCAGTGCAGAGTTTCTCCTTGTCTCGGTGGCAGACTGTGACTGGACAATATGTGCTCGGTAGTCGTGCCGCCACCGTTGTATTTGACAGGAACGTGTCCGCGCACACGTGGACATACGTACAGACGATTATTTTATGTATCGTAAATGCATGTGGTAGCAGAAGTATAGCCGAAGGAAGCGTATGTCAAAACGGTTGGGACTGCGCTGTCAATTGCGATAAATAAATTATAATTAACACAACCAAATATCTAAAAAACACACCATTTGCATTTTATTACTTATATTCTTATATTTTTTTTACAGCGCTTCAAATTTATTATTATTTCAGGATTGAATATTTTTTTTTTGCGATGACAATCGAACAATTGGCGATTTCTATTCTTTTCAACAATTCTACGGCAGCGAGTGTCAAAGTCAAGCCATTCTCAGAGGTTCGGTGTTTTGACACGATGGCACCTCGGAGGATAATCCTTTAAACGGCACTGACGGGTGGTCCACGCGAGTCACCTTGCTTCCAGAACCTGCCTTGTCGCTTCTGCTTTTAATCCTGTAGGCCAATCTGGCACACGAGCATTTCCTGCCGTTCTCTGGGCCAGGAAAGTCTGCGGTTAATCCTACGAAAGTCCGAGAGTTTCCGGGTGGTACGAGCAGTCTCTCTCTATCCTTACCAAATTAACGTACCTATCTGATTATGTGTTGTGCATCTAAAAAAATATGAAAAATTATCTCATAGTAATCAATAGTATAGAGTTTAGCGTAAACTCAGATGATGCAATTTTTCATAGAGGAATACTTGGCACGTATTCTTCTGTATCTTGGAACACAATGCCATAATTGTATTAGAATATACACAAATACTGTTAGAAGTTCATATGTATGTTCCATGAGCATCATATAACCTGATATTCGAACAGAGATTCGATTGTCGGATCATCGTACAAACGTGTGAAGCTTAAATTGGACTATCAGGTCCAATGATTGAAAATTTTAATCCAGTATATGTATTTTGAACATGATTCAAATTGAGTACTTTGAAACTTATGAAAATTGAAATTATTAATAAAAGAAAGTTAATTTCCTAATTCATACAGTCATTTGTATTTATTTGATTGTATTTAATTTCAATTAATTATTAATCTAATGAATTTTATTTTTCAATAGAACAAGAGAAATCTGTAAAAAGATAAAAAGAGGGGAGCAAGAAGAAAATTATTATCAGCTACTCGGCCTTTCCAAGGCTCCGTCGTTTTCCACGGATGAACCTTTGTCTTCATTTCTCGGCATCCGGTTCCGGTCCTTATCTTACGTTACACATGTAACCTTCTATGCTATTTGGTCCATTGTTGGCCACATGTGCCTCGTCTCAAGAGGTTTGCTTATGTTGGCCCAACTAACATAGCAAAGCTATGCCGAGACTCGAGTGTAAACTCCGCCGACAGACCGATCCTGGAATTCGATTGCATCTAATCGTTCTCTGGCAATGATATGACTCTATTTAAGTAAGCGTAACTCACTGCATGGCGAACAATTATTTCCAATAATCCCCTATTTCCAGTAACGCAACCTAAAATCAATTCATAGTAGAAAAATTTATATTTTTTTACTTATAATTAGTTTATTCGTCAGCATTGTATTTGATAGTTTAGTTGGGTAATTCAAATTTGATAAAAACGAATTCGACTAATATGTTCTTTTTATTTGTCACAAAGATTTTTAATCAGAGGGTTTGATAACAAACGCTGCTATTCAAGACAAAACTGCTCTCCGAGAATATGGTTACCTAGTGGATGCACATGTATACGAGATGTCATCATAGAAAACAAGATTTCCACGAGATTCGTGATCCTGTGGTTTCCGGATCGACAGAGCGGACGATGTTCATCCTTGCGAGAGTTTGAAACTCCTGGAATCTCGTATAAATTTTCTACCGAGTTTGTGGCGGAACGTATCTAATACAAGCTGAAATTGATTACCGATTAATCTGTTTTGTAAAAAAATCGTTCAAAGTCACAAATTACACGCTTTTATTTATTTAAATCTCCTTCTTTTAGATAAACTTTTATAAAAAAAAAAAAAAAAAAAAGAATAGAATGAAATGGAGCAACATGCGACAACTACCATTAGACACATTCTAATTGCATTGAATATAAGAAGTCTAAATTTTGGATTAAAAAAACAATTCTATATAAAAATCTCTCAGTGACAAGAAAATCCTTTCTGAAAGATACGATGTAACAATTTCTATATTTTCAATCTTCATCGTCGTCACTAATAACGACGTACGTGCAGTTGATGTGACGTTAAAACCTATTAAAGAAAAAAGAGAAAAGCAAGGAGAAAGAATTTTTGAGTTGCAATCTCTAAGTGAGCGTATCTTTCGACTGGCCGAATGTCTCTTGAGTAACAATGAAGTGACACAAAGGCAGGACCGAACGTCAAATCCAACGGAGGCTGCCGATCAGTCAGCAACATCTAATAAACGAGTAAATAATTTCGGTCACGTACCACTAGCGGGTATAGTCACAATGGCTACTCCTTAAATAGGATTATATTAAGCTGTTTCACCAGCGATGAATGGCGAGTCAAATGGAGGATCGTCGAGGATGTTTTGGTAGGCGCGACTACGTGAGCAGTCGATGCCAGTGCCGATGCCTGTGCCACCTTGGAGCAGTACTGGCACACGAAGAACACGAATACGAAGAAGAGGAAGAAGGTGGTTGACAGGTGAATGGTCATAGGCATCTTCGTCGTCCCTTATCCACCAGCTTTCCCACGTCGCGTTGTGCAGAACTAAAAATCGCTGTCCTTTCCTTCATCTTTTCTTCACGCTTTTCATGCCCCCTTTTTAATTCTGAAACTTTGCGCAAGTTTCGAGAATGGTGTATAGAGGATGTAGTAGAAAGATTAGGGTGATTATATCTCATACATGTTTGATACCTTTAGTATATTAGATGTGTATTAGACATGTATAGAATAATGCAGAAATACAGGTCAACCTCTTGCGCTGGAATGACGTGCCGTCGAGAATTTTTTGTCCCAAATTGCAACATTTTCTCAGTTTTCAGTATATTCAAATGTAATCCAGGCAAAATGAATGATAAGTTTGTTACTTTTTAATAATTTCTATTCAGTGATATCATACCGACGAGTTCAAAAGAAAAAAAAAAAAGCGACGATTTATTGTATACGGTTCGGTCACTCGTTACGGTCCGCGAACCAGTTGCTACCGCAAAGGGTTAATATTGTACTGCGTATATATCTCAACTCATACAGAATTTACCGTACGATCCCATTTAATGAAATTGAAAGGAAGTCTTTATCACAATTCTGTCGAGTCGTTTAAAAAAAAGTTAAGTTATTTAAAATTAATTCGAAGCCAAATAACATATATGCACCGAATATTCTCCAAGTCCACAAGTAATTTCGTTCAACATAATTGGAAGTTCTCTGAATATCGCAACTACAAATTAGCCGTGGACGTTTCGGCGAAAAGGCAGGTATATCGAGGTTTCATATATCAGAGTGAGTGTACCGTTAAACTTTCATTTTGTACCGTACTCTGTTACTTATTTGCTCGGACACGTACATCTCGATTGAACCTCCGCCCATAAAGCAGTGAGCTTTCATCGGTTACAAGGTACCGGGGCGATCCGAAAATTTCGACGAACTATTTTAAAGGCGCGACGACGATTTAAAAAGCCCGCCAATAGGAGATTCTCGACCTGTCGTTGATCGCCGTTCTTTGTCGTCGAATTATTTTAGCGGCCGATATTTCCATCCGTACTGCCACCTAAGCGAGGTCTCCGAGCCAAAGTCAACACAGAGCGAGCATCCTCCTTCTCCCTTGCCTGCCCCTTTCTTTCTATCTTGCTTTTCCCCCATGAACTTCCAGAAATGAAACAGAATTCATGGATAGCGTATTTAGCGACTTCTCGTGTATGCGCAGCGCATTAAGAAAATATCATTGATATTCCAAGATGTCCAAAAATTTGATTAAACCGTGTCAGATCGACGTGAATAAAATTCCCACTTTGGCGATAGCGATAGATCACGTTGTTTCAAATTTTACGCAGGATTTTCGCTTTTTCTTGTGTCAATTTTTTTCATTTAAATTCCACAAGATTTGACAAGACCGTTACAAATGTCTCGCCTTCTCTACACTAAATATAGATATTAATTGAATTTTCAGTTTATAAAATGGCTAATATTTATCATATATAATTATATATAAAATATATAATTTGTGATAAATATAATACGATGACCTTGTGATAACTAAAATGTTACTCGTGCAACATAGTCGTAAAGCAGAGAGAAAAAAAAAAAAAGAGTAAAACAATCATCTGTAAAATGATGCTACAATTTGTTGAACGTATAGGTGTTGGCTTTTATTTTTATTTGAACGTATCTTCAGATAACTAGACGGCTTGGCACCTAGCACGCTGCCATCATCGAGGCACGAGCAACTATTATTCTTCCGGTCAATTCGTCGATCGACGGAACATTTGATCGTTGATTTATCTGTTGTTTGCTTTCTCAGTACGTGCGGAAACACAGCAAACGACAGATTTATGAACGGCCGATAGAGGGACGGGATTTGAGAAATCGCACCGACGGTAACTTCGCTATGACGAAAAAGCGGGACACGCGGTTTCGCGTATTGCACCACGTCGAATTGCGGATTGCTTTATTTTCAGAAACTCGATGATTCACACGACGACAATACGCTGCGCTATTTCGATTGGTCGTTGATTATTCGAGATGATGGATATATATATATATATATAAGAATGAAAATATATATTCTATGTAGATGAATATAGATGAGATATAGAAGAATATATATATATAAATAAATCTACATAAATGAAAATATAAAATAAATACAAGTGAAGATGTAGATGTATAGATAAAGAAATGGCAAGAATTCAAAGATCTATAATAAAGAGTTAAATATCATAGATATATTCATGTCAGTTGTAGACGCGTTAACATTTTTGAAAATGATGGAGATAGTATTAAATATATCGCTTTCTCGGTCAACATTAGGGGAGCAACCATGCGGCCATGTATTCTTAACGCTGAATCGTGAATTGCAACGAGTCGAGTCAAAGTGATTCAAGTGGCTTCGCGTGAAAGCAAATATTTGACAAGGAAAGATGAATTTCATTGGAATTCCTCAGTGCCCATAGACAGCGCGGCACCATATTGCGATGGCTACTGACGGCGTCGCCTGATTTAATGAACTTGGCTCGATAAAAAAATTCAACTCATAAATTTCAGGAAAAAATTTTTTAAAAATACGAAAATTAAATTAATTTGACACTTGTTTTAACCTAGCTACTTTCCTCGGTTCCATTTCGATAGACATGTGAAACATAATATCACGAAAGTATGAAAAGAAAAAGGTGTCTCAAGAAAAGAGAAGTTAAAAATATTTTAAACAGAACCACGCGATTCACTCGTCATTACGTAAAATGTACAAAAGTCAACTGGTGAATGGAGCGGAACATTTCACTGCCAAAAAAAGAGATTCGACGATTCACGAGCAGCCTATCGGGCCGATTATTTATACTATAAGCAAAATACCGGGGCTCCCGGGCACTCGGTCGTGCAACATCGGCCGCACTCGTAATTCGAACGGAGGATCAACCGGCGATGCTGGCCTGTCAGAAAACGAAATACCATCCGGTCCACTTCGAGCCTCCACTCGAAGACGGGTATTATGAATGAATCCCCGAGACGGGGGGTAGAAAGGGTACAGAGAGAAGAGAGAGAGTGATTCGAGTCTCTCGAGCCTCTCCAGTCTCAATGGAACCGAGAGAAAAAATCCGTGTGGTCATTTTTCGATCGCACAATGAGGCTGACTGCTCGCATCACCTTTCTCGTTGCTACTTCGTCGCTACTCGCGTCTCCATGTTGCTGCGTCACAACAGTGACACATGCAGGCGGGATTCCTACACCCGGCGGCGATCAACGATGAAGAAGGGCGAATGGGACGTAGAGGAGGAAGAGAAAGAAACTCGATGTGGCTTCACAATGAGCCCCTTGGATGACTAGCACCAAGGGAAAGGTTCCGTCCAGGTTATTTATGCGATCTCATTCTGAGACGAGGCGACACGACCATGTCCCGTAAACAATGCAATCTTACGAACGAAGAATGTCGACTGATTCGATTAACGGCGATGATTGGTTGTATCTTGACTCTTTCGTTCGTTCTCGGCATTCCTTGCGCTCTTCAGCCGGGTAGAAAGAACCACCGTTTCACGATATATCTGTAATACACATAGGGATTTTCAGTCAAAACGATCGCACACTACTTTCTCCCTTTGCTGGTAAATTATTCGGTCATTTTTATGTCTAGAAAAAAATCGTAAATTTCCAAAAATAGTGGCGAGTCACGTAGAAGTCACACGATACCCGTTACCTCGATCACGAAGCATCCCGATCGATCACGTGGCTTTATGCGAAAGCGTGATCCAGGCGGAGTTTCGAGAATCCTTCGTCGATCCATCGGTCAAGTCGTTGACATCTTGACGAGGCGCAAGGAACGTCTGGCGTCACGTAAAAAAGCCGTTCGTCTTCAGGAACGCATCCACCCACCGTCGACAGGTTTGACGCCTTCCGAGGGTCTGATGTGGGGTCTTCTGAACCGCAGGCTATACATATACATGCCGGAGGCACTTCAACGACCAAGCTGTTTCGTCTTTCGAAATTTAACGGCTGTTAATTACAATACCCTTAGTTAATTTCTGTAATTAGGTTCACTCATTTTTCATGATTCAGATTGCTCAACAATGCAAGATACAAGGTAATATTATCATCGATGTTATTTGCCTGATTTTACTTGGCAGACAATTTTGAAATTAAGCGTTCAAAGATGTACAAATAGCTTCCTCTTAGAAAGGACGTTATAAGTAGCGTGTAACTTATGTTTTCACGAGTCTGCTTTTGTCGTTAGGAACAAATTGTTACGTGTCGACAAGCAGCGGAAGTAATTCTTAGTTAGGTACAATCCGCCTACCGATTTTAGCAGAACGGGAACATATCGTTGGGGTAGATGACCTTCCCTCAGGAAGATCGAGAAACCAAGTGCCATTTGTGTAAATATGATCATTTGTTTCGTGCGTTGTAATAGCTTACTGAGAAAGTAGTGCGTCTGAAAATAAAAGAGTACCGTTGTAACATATTTTCATTGTTTTCCGCGTTTTAAATTGTTTCACATTTAAATATCTAAAGTTAACTTAAAAAATTCAAATTTCAGAGATTTAAAAGTTCGAATATTCATATAAAAAAATTTTTTAAATCTTTGTATTCGAAAAATAAAGGCAAATCGTTTCTCTTTGTTCTGAAATACTAACTCAATTGTTACTACTTCGATCTCATTTTAACATTTCAGTCTTTAAAAAAAATCTCATTTGACATACCTGTCAAGCAGTATTTGTTAATATGCGAGTATTTTCTTTAAGTGCGAAGAAATTTAGATTTCTACGGTTGTCGCTCCGATAAACGTTTCCGACGGTTGCAGCCAATTTCCTCTTCTGAAAGGAGGCAAGCAAGCAGTGCCAACGCTGGGTGGTTCCGCTATCAAACGGTTGAACGCCTTCGAAGACGAATGTTTCTCGTCTCTTCCTCGACCTTTTTTCTCCTCGCTGTTACCCCTTTCTTCTTCTACTTCCTTTTCCTAGCTGGCGGCTTTCAAGCCCCATTACTGTCTCTTTGAAACACGCTACGGCGTGTCCAATGAGCTTTTTTTTTTTATTGCTTTATTAGCAACCACGACTAGAGGCTCGCGCAAAAGATTGCCGAACATTTCGACAAAAAAAGCTGTCTCGATTTTTCGTTTTGCGCCACTAACTTTGTAAACCTCTAAACTTACAGTCTTAATTTCGCAGTCTATCTATGTCTTCATATGTAGATACCTATGTATCGAATTGTTTTAAAAGTTCATATCGGAAATTGGAAAAGATTCAATTTGAAAGTAAGACTTAGATCTTAGAAACGTAATATTTTAATATAATTAAATATCTATATTTTGTGATTAACGTCCGGTTGAGTGCACCATATGTTCCGTCTTACTGGGATATCGGTTAACATCAGGATTTCCTGGTGTCTGCACAAGGTTCAGACGAAATTCAACTGACGCCTTGTTTGTTGACGTATCGACTTTTCCAAAGAAGATCTTTGATTTTGATCGACACGGAGATTCACGTTGATCCGGGTTATTAGTGGAGTCTCTTGGCCCACGGCGAGTGCATGAAACGCTGGAATCGAGATTTAAACAAGCGTCACGGTTAGAGAAACTTGTGAATCTTACTCCAACGTTCCGTTCGTCAGCTTTCGTCTTCTAGTTACGCGCAAAATTGATCTTTTTATAATTGCTTGTCGCTCGCTTCATGATCCTTGAAGCAATTATTATTTCAAACTAGCACGAGCTATCTAATTTTCTTGATATTCGGATGGCATATCTGTCAAAATATGTTCTTAATATTCAACGAGCAACCACGACAGATTGCGTTGTGTCAACATAACTCATTGCCAGTATCAACAAGAAACGGTTACAGCTTACGTGCGTGTCCAAGAAGATTCTACATGATCTCACAATCATGAAAATAGGATCTTCTATCCTATTGTTATAAAGTAAAACGTTTTCCTCTATTTTCATTTTATACTCAACAAGTACTTACCGGATTGCTTTTGTATTAAAGAATACACTCGTACGTCGATTTTTTAATAGAATTTTATTAATATGCGTATTTATATAGAAGAGAGAATATCTGGGCAGTAAAAAATCAAACGGAAAGATGGAGCAACAGGGCGAGTGAAGAATTATTCAAAAAGTAGAATGCGTACGTGTATGGAACAAAGATTCATATTTTGCCTGCTTACAGCCTACGTTCGGTATTCAAAGTGTACTCGTCAGACAAGAGGAAGTGCTTTTTGTCCCTGTGCATCCTACGCATATATTTAACTTTCCATACTACTTCAACACCTTCTGCGTGCAAAGAACATTCACTTCTTTCTTCTATTGTCCATTTCTTAAAAATTGTCGCTTCTCGGATTTAACTAAAAAAGAAGAGAGAGAAAAAGAAATGTTTAATAACGGTGCCACCTTGGAAGAATAACAAGTCCAATATAAACTATAGATAAGAACCTATTATTAAGAATGATTCTATAACAATGTTAATCTCTTACTGCAAAATTTTGTTCTTTTCTATACACAGAAGCAGGCATAGTTACATTGGGTCACACACTGAGAATATTTTGTCAATCGTCGGTCATGCTCGTTAGCGGCATCCATCAGTGACGCGGGCGCGTCTCGACTTCTCGAAATAATCACGTAAACGCATATAACTCGTTTTTTCTTTTTCTCTTTCTTCTTTACTCTGTCCAAAGTCCTGCCGAATAGACTAGACGTAAATGCACCAGGTCTGGAATTTTTACAGAACCAAGTGTTATTTTCACTATTACATTGCAACAATTTTATTTAATTTTTGATGATAATATGAACAGGTAAATAGGTGCCACTTTAAATCCATGAACAGCCAACATTTTCATCTAGCACAAGAGCAATAAAAATCTATCAAAATTTTAGATAATATGATTAATAATTAGTCGTAGTCGTTTGATAAAAAAAGAAAATTTAAGTACAAACCAATTATCAATCTAGTTGGTCCATAATGCATTGACTATCGTAATAGTTAGCGGTGTAATAGTTCCAAAATAACATAAAATCTATCCTATTGAAATATAAAAATGAATAATTTTCATTACAAGATAATATTTTAGAAAAATTAAAATATATCATAATGTATTATATTAATACACTTGCGACCTTCGAATAAGATATACATAGAAGAGTATGTATTAACAAAATCATACACAATCATGATTGTGTTAATCTTTCAGAATAGAGAGTATCGATCACCGAACAAAATTCTTGGAAATAACAGATAAGGTCGGAAAAAATGAATGGGATCAATACGCGAGTAAATAAGTAAGATCCAGAATGCGGTGACGATACCCCATGATGGTTCGTTCGTGCAGGTGGTTTTGCACGAGGACACGAAGCGGTGCTTGGCTACTGTTTTCAGAATAAACTAGCGAGCTTATACTCATAACAAGAAAAATATTAAATCACCGTCATCGCCTGTACCACCCTATCGAGGCCCTTATCTGTGTAGCACTTTTCGATAGTGAAGCCGAGTACCGAGTCAAGAAGCTTATTTGCACCAACCGCGCCCTGATTATTGTTATTTTCGCATTGAGACACATTAATACATAATAAATTTACACGGACTTTGATTATTACCGTTTCGTGTAAACCGTTTCGCTACCACGTTGGAAAAATACTTAACCTAATGGGATAGTTCACGGCTCGTAAAGCACTCCGCTGTGACGCTCGACACACAAAATTAAAATAAATCTATGAACCACTAAACATCTATGCTTACCACTAATAAAATCATTTCTCCTTGTCAAAAAAGATACAAACGCTCTAATCTCTTTTGTTGCGTATCGTCTTAATAGATGGCGGACGACCGTTCGCCGTAAGTTTATTCGCTTGTCATAACATGAATGTATGTATTTTAAGTATATACGATGCATTCTACGTATGTATTCTATATATGTATGTATATAGTAATTTCACGTTCAGAGCTTTAAGCCGTATCAACGATGCACCGGTTGAGCCATTATGAACGCTGGTAATGCTATTTTGAAGACAGGACGACCTGCGGGCCAATCCGCGTTCTGTTCTCGTTCTACCGTGACACCACAGGAGGCACTCGTGTACAATGGGTTTGCGTAAGGGCAGACCAGACCCATGGCTAAGGAACGCTCGATTTACCGTGAAATCGGTGAATGTAGCTGCATGTATACTTGCCTCCCCTCTGTCAGCACGATGATCTTTTTCAGGGGATTGTGTTTGGCCAAAGAAGTTGTCGGTATCGGTCCATTTTTCATTAATTGTTTACCAATCACTAGATCATTTCAGCTTTGAGTGCTTCGTAAAACAAGGAATACATTTCTTTCATGGCAAAAACGCAATTCAGTAGGAGACTTGGACTATGCTATCGCTCCTTTGATAGAAATCATATTTCACACTTTTAGTTGATTACTAACAGGTAATATCTAGTTAATACATGTACTTTGTATAGAATGTTCTGAAACTCACCTCGTCTTAACGTTAATAGAGGTTAAGAACTTCTTCGCTATTATTAATAATTAGAACACAAATACACAATTATTAACTATGATTGCAGCGAATAGGGAATAAATGTGTTCTAATGAAGCTCGATAAATTGTCCTGCGAAAGGTATATGAATTCATTGTAACATATATACACATGTACTGTGTATAATCAGTCAACTTCAAGTACTATTTACTATCATTTTGACATGATTACAAAAGTTTTTTACTATAAAAACGATAAAAAAAAATTAAATTCAAGTATCAACGTAGTCTGATAATTCGATTCGACATAAAGAAAAAAAGTCGATCGAACGAAGGATGCGTCTGCCTTCTCACGGGAGTAAACACGGCGCAACTATCGGAACACGAACTCGAAACAATCAGCTCATTGTTCGACTCTCTTTGTACATACATTTTTTTTAGACTGGAAAGATCGCATCCATGGGCCTGAAGGTGCATCCACATACAATACGTGTGCGCGACGGGAGCGTAACAATACAATCGGTAGGCGACAGGAGGATATCACGCGCACCACTGGCCACCGGCAATGACTTAATGCTATTTGGAGTCCGCGGCCTTCCTCTTATACGCCATTATGCACGCGTGGCGGGTGTACTCGTCCATGAATGCTGTAACACGAAACCCAAAGAGAGTCGCCGACACAACGGAAATGTTTACGGTTTCGTGGGTCGCTTTGGGTCGCTTGCCCAGCAAAATGTGAATCGATTTCTCTCGGATGAAGTTAAAGACGCCAAATACCAACTCTCACATGGCGATCTTTCTTTGTAACGATACGTTTCAGAGAATGTAACGTTCATTTGCAGCCAATGCTCCAAGGTACGTTATTAAGTCGAAACTTATAATCTAAATTAACTCAGGTACATTCTTAACGAATAAGCTTAATAATATCAGAAATTTTCCTAGGATACCGATCGTACCGTTAGCTTCATAAAGCTCAAACTTTTAGTTGCTGCCAGAAGAGATCATTGAAATTAGACTTTATTCCAAAATAAACGTGAAGATTTATAAAGAAGGAATCTCAAAATAAAATTCATCCTTTTGGAAATATAATAGGATGCTCGCGTAATAATAATAGTGATGCTGATGAGATTTTAGTGAAGATGCAATTCTGGGAAATTGGAGCCAGTTGAACGGTTTAATGGCATTCGGTGTCAGAATTTCGTGGGATACGTACGTACGTATAAACAGGCACGGTGTCAAGCAACGTATCGTACAGGGGTTGAACACCCTAAAATTAGCCCCGGAGCGGGACGTGACGCGTATACGCGGACGCAGTACATATTGAATGTGGACCCACACGCGTAGAGAGCGTGAAAAAATGCTTACATTATCATCCGTAATTTCGTAAACACACGGCGGGTTGTACGGGGACTAGACTACGGGAACTCCTCGGTGCACTCGTTGCGGGTGGCCCAACCGTAGGAATCGTCTTCCTTACTGGGTCTCCACTTTAGAAAGTGGATGCATAAAAAGTGTCACGCATTATGATTAAGAAATGCACATGTTCCGACGTGTTAATAAGATGAGAGATGATAATTTGTGATAACCGTATTTATGTATCCGGACTCTTGCCAACTAACGATATTAATGAATTAACAAGTCAAAAGATTTTGACTAGAAACTTTTCTTTTACAATTACATAATATCTCGTTACTGTTTAAAATAAGCATTGTAACCCGTGACCTGTATGAGCTTGTTAATAACATTAATTCAAGAGCGTCCAAGTAGTCATAAAAAATATTGAATAACTTTTATCTTATGTTATATATTTTTTTGTAAAATATTGAGTCAGAGAAGGTACAATTGTAACAAGTAATTTGTAATCTTCAAAGGATAGAGAGAATCATGGATTGAAAAGCGGAATGAAAACTCTCGTTTCTGATAAATGTGAAAATCATGATGCCAGAGGAATTATTTCGTTTCCATGGTGGTCGATGTTGTAAACAATGCAGAAAACAAATATAAAGTATTCACGAGCGTGGCATCATTCGATGAAGTATCGTGAGCGGCAAGGATCGGCTGGCGCATACGGTTAATTAATTGCCTATTTTAAATTCGAATTACCATGCTATAATAACGTGTGACGCGTTAGAACAGCCTCCGGGGACAATGTTATGGACGAAGGAGATAGACGCGCGAAAGGGATGGAAACCAGCAGAGACATCGATACATCGACGTTCTTCGGTGCGTTGGTAGGTGTGCCAATTAAATTCGAAATTACTGGCGAAAACGAGCAAATTGTTGCGTACTACTGATGTGTAAATGTGCCTACCAATATGTTCCTGGGAACGTTTCGCGCAACCGATTTAGCATTTAACGTCATAATGACGTTTGCATTTTCGACTGGCACCGTTGTTTACTTTATTTCGAATTAAACCACGATTAAGTGTGACCTCATCTACACGAATATCCATACAATAATTGTTACGTTTCACTCTCCGCTTAGAAACTTTTGATAGCAATTATTCTATTTATAGAATGAAACGATATCTAAATTGGAATATTTTAAAAGCGAATTAATCAAAATCTTTAGCGCTGATTAATTGATTACTATAAAGTACACAATCTAATAGACAGAAAATTAAATTTGGAATCAGTTCAGCTATTTGCTTTTACTAAAACTAGTGTCAAAAAGAAAACAACGAAGTAAAACACAACGTATGCGTGTTATGTGTGCAATTTTTTGAAAAAGCGTAGGTGAGTCTCTTTACTTATTATGTGGTGACTTAAAACTTCTAAGTTTTATATGAAGAGGATACGTTTCATAATAACTATAGCAATATTCCAAAAGCGAACTGACCAAGTTCGATAAATATTTTCCTCGACAGAGATATTCATAACAAACCCGGGCGACGGTCGTGCGCCGATAAACCGCTTTCAAGCGATTTTCACGATGGTGGTCGTGGAAGGACGATGCTCCACATCCAACGACTATCGATTTGTTCCTGTGGATACCATTGGATAGCGACGAACCTTCGTCTCTACAACGGTACGAATCAATTTTCATTGGTTCTTTCTTTTATTTCTATCTTTCGTTTCTTTTCTTTTTTTTTTTTTTACCAATCCTTTGTGTCCTTTTTCTCTCATCTGAGAATGGGGCAACCGAATGCGCAGAGAAAAGAAATATCACGAGGGAGATAAAAATATAGATGTAGTACGGAATATTGTAACCTCCTCGAATATTTGTAATTGCCAATTTTAATTGGTCCTGGTTCGTTTCTCATCCCCACGCCGTACTTTTCCCTGGTTCTTTCCCCCATCTTCCCCGTTATCTGCGAACAGCTTTCCTCTTTTTACCCTTTGCACGAACAACGCCACTGTGTTGGATGTAAATGAAATTCTATTTATCCACCACCACGCTCGGCCAGACTCTTCCGTATCTTTCTTTTTCTGTTCCCACGTATACTTCTCTCTTGCTGCTCCGTGCGACCCTGTCCATTTGCCGGGATACGACGGAATGGCGAATTTGGTTGGTGAAAGTTTGTTTTAATGGACCAGGCGCCTCGTTCATTTCTACTTTATCGTTCCAGCTCTAGGCGACAATCATTTTATATCTTTATATAAGAGAAATATTATATCAACTATGATCTTTAGATATAATTTTTCTATCAACTCAAAGTTATCATCGTTAGGTGATGGAATGTTATGGACTATCACGCGACTTCATTTTTCTGATATCACAAGACTCCAATTAGATCATTGGATGTATGTAACTATTAGGATCTTCCGATCATGTATCGCATCACGTATCATTTAGGTGTTGTGGTAGCCAAGTAGTGAATAACTATGGAATTTCCAGGTTATCGTAAATCTTGATCTTTTTTACAATTTTTCTCAGCCGCTACTATTCTATGTTCAAAATATAATCAAAACCTATTTTAGAATTATAAGACTTAGATCCAAATTGAGTAAGTCGTAGGACTTTGAGCACCAAGATATTAGTTTATAAAGCCACCAGACTTTATTGTTTCAGATTCTATGATTCAACGAAACTACTGCAACAGGCATTGGATGTCCTCCAATCTCGAAGTTATGGAAATGGAAATTTCGCAGTTTAAAATGAGGATTTCCAACGATCAAATAAAATGGTTGCCATTTCACAAATTTTCCAATTTAATTATTATTCAAATTTCAATTCTATCGTTTTTAAATTTTACTCTTATTTTTAGAAATTCGACATTGTTATCGATTATTGGAGAAGAGACAAATAAATTTTACAAGCAGAATAAGGAAGAGGGAGAAGGAGCAGCGACTGCGACGATAGAAGCCGACTACGTGTATCGAGGTTAGGTCACGGCACTCCAGCAGCGATTCCAGTTTCGCGTTTTGCCGCGGGTCTCTGGGAAACGCACACCTGTCGTCTTTCCCCTGAACGAGCAGACGATGGCGAAGCCCCCTTTCTCTTCCATGCTTCTCTCTTCACGGTGCGTTCGTTCTTCTCTTTCCACCCTCGTCCTGACTGTATTAACTGCATCTTGCTTCCTTCACTTAGATTTTTGCGATAAAAATATTTTGTAAAATTTACTGCCAATCTATAAACTCTTACGCGTTTCTTTTTTTTAAAATCTATTTTCTTCTTTTTTTTTCAGTGAAAATATTTCAATGGAATCTGTATTTGTATAGTGTTATGATAATAATAATGATATAATAATGCTAGTAGTCTGCCAACAGTCTCATTAGTACCTAAAAACAGTACTGGCATTATTATAGACTTCTAGATTGTTTCAGGAAGGTTCAACTAACACTATATTCAGGAAACAATAACAGTAAAAATTCTATTATCTATCTTATCCTCAATCCTCAATTTTTTATTCTACCCTCAGCTTTATTATTTTTATAATTGATCCGACAATATACTACAATAAGAGTCAATCACGATCGGATTCAAACTGACTTTTGTGTTTTGTATTTTGTACTTTGTATTTTTTTGTACTATAAACTATTCTAAATTCATCCGCTCTAATGTGTAATAAGATCAAAAAAAAGGGATCACTGGTGTTTTCACTTTATTCTATACCGAATCCTTTTTGTTGCGGTTTTTCTGGTTCCAAACACGATTCTGTAAACTATCGTCGATCAAATCCCGATACAACATGCATCTCGCTGCTGGGTTGCTTAGAAAAAAAAGTACGTAAGTCGGAAACGAAGAAGATTTACGCTGTCGATTCTCTTTCTCTCTTCATCCATTTCGTAGAGCGGACTGTTTGTTTAAGTAAGCCAACGGCCAAACTTTTTTTCTCTTTCGTTCTCTTGTTTGAAATTGATGATTGCACGGAACCGCTATTACCGCCACAGCGCAACGGTTACGCGGGAAGAAACAGAAAAAAGAAAGAGACGATAGAGCGGGAGGAGGAAAGGGCGGGAAAAAGTGAACAGGAGGAACGCAAGACAACGTAGCTTGAGCGTGCGACTAGCTTTCCTACCATCGAAACGATCGTCGTTCGGCTATGGTTTTTCCGTCGACGCAATG
This sequence comes from Tetragonisca angustula, assembly GCA_036937485.2. Lineage (NCBI taxonomy): Eukaryota > Metazoa > Arthropoda > Insecta > Hymenoptera > Apidae > Tetragonisca > Tetragonisca angustula. The sequence goes on along the minus strand of JAWNGG020000120.1, from coordinate 205,727 downwards.
TTTACGCCGTACGTGGGAACATAGTCGCGACGCCAATGATCAAAAAAGAAGACGAGTATATTGTATACGGTTCGGTCACTCGTTATGGTCCGCAATCGCGTGTCTAACGGTTAACCTCTTGCGCTGAAATAACGTGTCACGCACGTCGAGAATACTTGGCTCAAAATTGCAATATTTTCTCAGTTTTTAGTATATTGAAATACAACCCAGGCAAAAAAAAAAAAATAAATTTATCACTTCTTAGTAATTTCTGTTCCGTAATGTACCGATGAACTCAAAAAAGAAGACGAGTTATTGCATACGGTTTGGTCACTCGTTATGGTCCGCAATCGCGTGTGTAAAGGTTAACCTCTTGCACTGGAATGACCTGCCACTCACGTCGAGACTATTTGGCCCAAAATTGCAATATTTTCTCAGTTTCAAGTATACTGAAATATAACCCAGGCAAAACAAATAATAAATTTATTACTTCTATCCAGTGATATACCGATCAATTCAAAAAGAAGACGAATTATTGTACACGGTTTGGTCACTCGTTATGGTCCGTGAACTAGTTACTAGCGCAAGAGGTGAAACTTTCCATCCGTTTTTAACCACAAACAATTCTACTCTTCATAAATAAAGCTTTTTCTAGTTTAGCTATTTTCGCAGCGTGATTAGCTGATTCAGTAATTACTTTAGAATATTTGTATCGCAGAAAATTGGCGCCGATCTTCAGGAACAATCAGAAAAACAAACACAAAAGTTTTAATGAACATGATTCTTGCATATACATATGTACGAATATATACATATGTCCAATATTGTCTTTGAGAAAATTATCAACGAATTTTTGGTATTTTCTTCTTAGTTCTCCTTAGTATCCAACTAAGTAAGCTGGTATTTCACAAATTCTTTGTTTCATAAAAATTTATATAATAATAACATTACTTTTTTGAACAACGTAATAATTGCCGCCATTGAAATATATCGTCTCGATACACGAACCGTTTTGGACACAGTATTAATCGCGTATACAGCGTGTACAGTTGAATACAGTTGCGTAAAGAATAATTTCTCAGGTTTTTTGCGTCAAGAGCAAAATATATCTAGTGATTGAACGTGGACAAGACGCGAGAAGAATTGAGTTTCACAGGAAATGTGGCCTCTTCCGGAGGATCAGGGCGTTCCATAAGGAAAGGTACGAAAGCCATTTAGGTTAAACATTGAACGAAGGGGTTGCGTATGCTCCGCGGCATATTTGCACGCTGCAGGGTGGATAATTTCAAGTGTTTACCGTGAAGATAGAGATCGAGGGCTCGACGACTTTTACACCCTCGTGTCCCGCCGCTCTAAAATTGCCCCAACCTGACTCGGCCGCGCGGAACTGCGTGTGTTTGTTCGGTTTAGAGGTGAACGCCGGCCCGCCATCCCGCCAGTTTACATTCCGTGCAAATACCACTTTTGACGTCTGTCACTTTCGCTTGTCAATCGCTAATTCGATTCCACGTTTGATAGAGTGTCTGTCGCAAGCGGTTAATAAACCTCGTCATAATTCCCTTTCAATTCGATGCGGGCCACCATTCCGCCATGTTGGTTTCCTAAACAATTTTCAGCAAAGAATACGCGTCCCTCTTCAATTCATTTTCAATTCACGCATTGGATAAACGTTCTTAAGGGGGATATTCTGGCAATCCGACTTGAGAAAAATCGACTTTTTTGGGATTTTTTTCTAAGGAAACCATGGTACATTTTGGTATGCAGTTTTATTCGTACTTAAAGAGTATTTGCAATTTTTTTTTTTAACGAAATTAATGAAAATTGTGGAAATTATATAGTCTTTAGGTGAAGCATGTTTTTAAAAAATGGCGGTTCGAATGGCGATGATTCCGGTGATTCCTGGTTATTTGAAACTAAAAAACCAAATTGCAGCTTAATTAGTATCGATATGTCTATCGCACGAACCACGGAAACAGCGAAATTTCGAAAATTAAAAGAATGGCAGCATTTTGAAGTTAAAATATCGATTTTCCTTGTGCTTTTCGTCTTTTGGGTTGGGTGATAAAAAGAAAAAAATAAAAAAACATCAGATTTTGAAATCCATGGTTCATGCGATAAAGGTACATCCGATGAAGATCTACTCCAAATTTCAAGTCAATCGGTCAACGTGAGATACCCTGTCAGCCAGTTCAAAAAGTATGGATTTGAGAAAAACACGTTTGAAGTTTCTGTTACCGTTGTACAAAAATATTCATACTTGCAATCAATCGAGCAGTACAAAAAATGAAATATTATAAAGTAATAATGATATAAAAATAAATTATAATGTAAATAATGTTATAAAATAAAATATTTTTTGAGAAAAACACATTTGAAGTTTTTGTTACTCGTTGCACAAAAATATTCATATTTACGATGCGAGCAGTACACCGTTTCCTTCAAACATCTATAACTTTGCTAATTTTACGAATTCAAACAAATCCTTTTACATAGGCATTCTCGAGAGCATATAATTTGAGAGAATGTTTAAAAAAAATCGATTTTTTTAAGCCAGATTACCAGAATCGCCCCTTAAATAATCAAAGAAAACGATCGCCGATTATCGTAATGTTAACTCGACTGAAATAATAATTAACGTTGTACAAATGCATTTACTAAATAAACGTAAACGAGAAATTTCGTAATTTAAAAAAAAGAAAATTAGCGACGCGTAATACGTTGGTTGCGGGATGAAAGGAGAAAATGTTCAGTAAATTCTTCGAACGTGAGAATTCAATGGAAGTGAAAGAAAATCGGACATGGAATGTCACGTTGAAGTTACTAGCCAAAATTCCGACGAAAGTGGGCATGGATTTTAGAATGGGGCACACGTTTACCTTCCAAGAGATCCTCGACCCTGGGTTTTCCATAAACCAAAGACCCTAAGGCGAAAGGAACGGAATAGACTGACGCGTGCTCGAAGGGATTCTGCTAACTGGTCGATAGGTATATACTCTATCTTTCGGCGAACTAACGGATTGCAGGCACGGAACGTTCTAAAGCCCGGCTTTATCCGGAGCACGTGTTTCGGCAGATGCAGTTAAATACCGCCCCGAGCGAAAACCACAGACCAACCGAACGGAACTTTACTCGTTACTAAATTGCACGGCTACTCTGCCGGTTACCAAGCTTTTTCTCATATTAATAACGAATATTATCAACGAGTCTTTCAAATGTAAATCTCCAGTAAGTTGAACGTGACATCTCATTACATCTTAACTTTATTCACTACTAGATTACAAATTGATCTCGTTATGTACGTACTGAGCTTGACAATATCTTTTGGATATATTATTTAACCTCTTGCGCTGGAATGACGTGCCACACACGCCGAGAATATTTGTTTCATCATTATTATTGCAATATTTTCTTAGTTTTGATATTGAAATATAACTCAGTTATAACCCAAATAATCAATTTATTATTTCTTAATAATTTCTCTCCAGTGATGTACCGATGAATGAATGAAAAAGGAAGACGAATTATTGTATTGTACAGTTTGGTCACTCGTTACGGTCCGTGAACCAGTTACTAGCGCAAGAGGTCAATAGACGAGTATGTACATCATTAATACGATAATTTACAATATTCTTATTAATCATCGTAGCATATGAACATCGAAATGAAAAAATTATCATATCGAATGATAAAACTGTCCTTTTTTTTTTGGTTTAAAGAACAAATTAAGTATTACTACTTTTATATACACGTATGTATTAAGATTGACGCACGTGAAACACCGTTGTTTGATATTTGAATTTCACAGATATTACTTGGGCAATTATTATTACTTTGGGCTACTGTTATTTGGGCAAATATTACTCCAACACAACCGTGGTAGTTCAACTTCACAATTCTGCCAATGAGATTTACTTACGATTTATTCGGCTTGACCGAAATAATCCTATCTTACCCTATTTAGCATTGGGATCTGGAAAGAGAATTCCATCGTGGTTACGCAGGCTTTGATGTCGTTCGATCGTGCAAATATCTCGACGAACAGGGTCGGCCGGACGTTACGAGATATTCTTATCTTTCCATTATCGCCCACGCCGGAGAAATAACGTTTCGCAGATCGCGACTAGAAATAATCGGAATCGATCTCTGTTCGAGAGATGTAACAAAGTGCCAACCGAAATGCAGCGCATCGCACAAGAGTCGGAGCGTATGTTGTTTGAAAATTTTCGCGAAGCTTTTAAACCGGCATGCGCTCGTATTATTGTTACCGTGATCCTAAACGATCCGCTACTTTTATATTTCTTTCCGTCGTAAAATCATTTGATTTATCACTTCGACTCGGGACTCGATTATTTGACCATTTCTTCGTTTCTTCGTTTTGAACGTTTCCCCCCGGCGCGGGGTGAAACAAACATTTTTCGCTCGCTGCACGCTTGACGATGAAATTAATTTTGATTGATGCCACCGGCGATTAAACGATCGCACGGATTTACATTCCTCGCGAGCAGTCGTGTTCGTTGTTTCAAGAAAAATTTCAACAAAATATCCCGAGTATTTTTCTGCCCGTAATGCCAATAAACACGTCGAGGCGTTCAATAGTTTTACAAATCTGTTGTATCGAACGGCATTGTGGTTGAACCGCGAGGGAGTAGGAAAAGGATGGTCGAGTAAATCGAGTATTTCGTGCAAAGATACCTCGAAGAAACAACACAAGATATTTTCGTTGCGATTCATTACGTTTATTTCGTAAAGTTTTCGTATTCGCACGACTCGTCCTACGTTAATAAGTTTGCGATTAATTACTACTATTTCGTGATATCAATATGCTTTTGTATATATAGATCTGTCTATTTATACATATATAGCTTTATCTATACAATCTATATATATATACTCTTTTTAATAATATACACGCAGAGATCTATCTACGACACGATTTCTCTTCCGTTCCAATCGTTTCATTATTCACATGATCCGTTTTACAATAAATATATATTATATTTCAACTCTCATCGAATCGGCCAGTCCCATGCAAACCGAACCGCGCGCATCGGTCGCAGGGAATGACGTTACGCGAATAAATGCACAAAATGACGAGACACGCAACACAAACGCCTCTCCTCCCCCTCCCCCTCCCCCCTTTATCGAAAACGATCGTATCACTTTTTACAAATAAATTTTTATCACCGTTGTCTCGTTACAATCAGTTAACATTCAGCAGAAGGAAAAGAAACTTTCGTCGTTTCCATCGGACGTACAATTGGTGGAGCCGATATAACGAGATTATGAATAAAAACCACAATCCCTTGTAGTGGGCCACGAGATATTGTTATTTTCTGTAACTTAGTGCGATAACAATAATAACAACCGTACAACTGCTCGATTTCAGATTGAAACAAAATTTGTAACGAATTAATCCTGATTATAGAAAGTGAAGTAGTAACCCAAGCTGAAGAAATGATTCACCTATAAATTAGTATTTCTATGTATGTGCATTGTGGAAAATAGCGAATGATGTATTTTTTTGTCTTCTTCGTACGTTATATGCAACTTTGTATATTTCCATGTGTATTTTAAGGTGGAAATCCAAATCATACACGATCCTGAACGAGGTTTCTTATCCCTCTCCCTCCTATGTATCACAAAAGTCGCTACGTCGATTTTTAAAGCAAACCTCAACACTCGATCCATTTTTTTTTATAACCTCGTTATATCGCTTCCATCAACTGTAGATATCTGTTATCATCTTTGTCAGAAATGTTTCTTGCGACCATCGATGTGATTTCCTTCGTCGTTTGATCTTTAATTCGCAATCAGTCGAGGAACTTTGCCATTCTGTGTCAAGTACATTAATATTCCATCAATCCTTAACCGTTACAAGCAGAAACATCATTATGTCTTATTTCTCGTTTCCAGTATGACGTTGGGGATTAAAAGCGACATTGGCAAGAAGATCGGTAAATGGAGGTTTAAATATGTTGCAACACATTGCTGAGGCGTTACTGAAATTGGTTTAAAAAAAGAAAAATAATAACGTGGAAAATGATCATTAAATCATCTCGTATCACGCGCTATGCATAGTGAAATGTATCACTTTGAAAATTACGTTGAAACCATTTTACACGTCGTAAAATGCGTTAATTATCACGCATTTCTTTTCCAGTTTCTGTTAATTTACAGTTTAAATATAATTTGTTTTCGCGTGACTTTAAACACTGACCTCGTCCTTCGGTTGGAAATGGATCAACTGCGACAAGGACGCGTGTACATTACCCGAAATATGTTCTTTTTTTTTCTGTTTGATTAATTCAGGTGCAAGTTTGCACAGTTGCAGTCGTATGTGGGATTTTGCGTATCTTCTCGTGCAAATACAAGGAGAAGGAATTTCAAATCGGGCAAAATTACCGTAGATCAGTGAGAGGAGACCTGGAGGTCTCTTTGTTTGCTCAGGTGATGACAATCATCATTGATATTCACAGCTGTTTTCACGGCATATCTCGCGTCATTTGCGCTTCCGATTCATTAATGAATGATCCCGTATGCGATTAAACCGGTCGTGTACCTAGAATCGAAAGTTTCGACGCGCTGCGAAGCCTCAATCTATAATAATACTGTACAGCGTTCTCTAATATTTTAAAAATACGTTGAAATACGTATTTCATTACGTCACCTCGCCGGTTTCAGTTTCCAAACCGAGCAATATTGCGTGCAAACATTGGTTTCCAGTTGAATGAAAGAAATAATAAAGGTTTCGCGATGAGACGCCTTTTTAACTAAGGTGAATATTTCTCCATGCCCCTCGATTTTTGCTATAGAAATTTCGCTTTCAGAACAAGTTGAAAGCGGAAAATGAAAAAGAAAAGAGATGCTACAGAAACTTCGGGGAAACGAGTTAAAAGAGATTCTTGTATTAATCTTCAGATCCCTCGATAACTCGAGTTCCCTATATATCTCGATTATTTTACTCGAACCTCCTCGTGATTAAATTGACAATCTTGCTTTCTACCATTTTTCGATTGTTGTTTCGATACATGACACTTGATATAAGTATTTCATATAATTTCTTCGTAATTCTAGACCCCAGCTTTTGACAATCAAACGAGAACTCGCTCGTCAAGTACTTGATCATTCATGATTTACCAGATTTCCTGCTTTTCTTATGATAGAAGCAAAAAACAAAACTCGAAAAACTCGAGAAAAAGGAATCACTACGGTCAGAGTGTGCATGTGTGCATGTTTACATACCTAGTTTTTTTTTTCTTTTATGTACATTCAGAAGAAGGGCACGCGTCCTCTCGATAATGTCTTAAAAATGTCTAGAACTCGAGCACTCCTTTCCTTTCGTTCGTTACTTCTCGATCGATATAAGAATCGGGATAAGATTCGAATAATGTACAAAACATATCGAACTAGTTCTCACTCAGCTATCGCTAATTCGAACTAAAAATTAATGGACGTTGTTACGTTGAATTATTACGAACGATTCGCTGCAAGTATTCTCGACAAGGATCGCTAACAGTCGAGGAGGCTTATAAAGAAAAACGACCGCTGTCAGATTTTTTTCAACTGTTTTGATCAACGAACGTGAAATTTGAAGGATAAAGCCAAAGTAAACCAATTTGCATAAACATCCACGGTCTAATAACTATTGAATTCTATTAATTCGGTTCTATCAGTCAGGAGTGAAACTCGCAACGTCTGTGTAATAAAACGATTTATGATTTCTAATAGCAATCGAAGGATTCGCAGCAACAACAATGTTTCACGCTGCTCCGATCTTTGAATTTTGTATAATAGAATTGTACAAAAAATAAAATTATATAACATATATAATTTATATAATAGAATTATACGTAAAAAGAATTTTGTAACGTTTTAAGACGATGTCAACGTAAAAAAATTGAAAAAAAAGAAATCACGCTGGCATTAAAATATGTTTCGATGCTGGAGAAACACGATAAAATCGAAATTGATTGAAAGAGTGCAGAGCAAGCTTCGATTGTACTTATAGAAAAAAAAAAAAGTAAATAGATTAATTTCATATTGAAAAGCAAGCAAAAAATTATTGCCATCAATATTACTTATATACAAATCTGTTGGACATTTCAAAAAGTAATTGGATCTAATTTCTATTGCGTTATGTCATACAGGTCACTGGAATTATCGTAAAAGTTCTTTCTCGGCATTTTCTGAACACTGATCGGGAACGAATTGAACAGAAATGAATGATACACGAAATAAAATCGTTTTCGTTACAAGCTCCTCGACTTTCCTCTATTCGTTAATATTCTTTGCTGCGCCTATAACGTGCTACGTTACACGTTCGCGTCATTGTTATGAAATACGCGAGCGATTAATTATCTACAAATAACGTACGTATCGTGCAATTCGCACGTTTCGTGTCCGCAAATTTCGAGATTCAAGATTCGCCGTTACTTTCGTGTCGTTTTATCATGGATTTTCTGGGACTTATCTAATTCCACTCTTTGGCCAGCTCTTCCGTGCACGGGATCCACTCTTGCTTCACGTAAACCAAGCTCGGGTCGTAGTGTTCGGTGTGGTGTTCTTCAAGACCTCGGTGATGAGGCCTTGAATTTCGGTATTCTCAGTACTTGTGCAGCGTGATGGGCAGATTTCCGCTGGTGTTGACGGTGTTGCAGTCTTGGTAGTATCGGTGATACAAGGGTGGAGACGGAGCCGCACTCGACGAGAGTGGAGTTGGCGGGCTGGATCTGCAAATTGTGGATATTTTGCGATCGATACCTACTCCTTTCCTCCAAAGGGGAATTTTCGTTAGCCGTTAGCCTCGAGTTGCAAAAAAATTTGCATTCTTTTTACTTTCAGCAACAACGACCCGACTACACTGTGTCACAGTGCAATTGTACTTCGATATAACATCTATTTACATTGTAAAGTTGTCTTTTTAACTGTTGCACGATCTTTGAAGAAGTCCTATCGAAGAGAAATGAAAACGATTCACTGGGTGATTTTGACTTCAGCGCAATTTTAAGTTCCATTCGAAAGAAATACTAGCCAGTTAAGGATAAATTGACGGTAAAACAAACAAAACGAGACGATTCACCGTTGGTTTTTTTCTTTCTTTTTTTTTTTTTTTTTTTTTTGTTTGTTACCTGTAAAGCTGACAGCTCGGCGATTGGGTATCCTGATAAATGGCGGCGGCATCGGGGCTGGCTGCCTCTTGGTACCACTGCGAGTGTCCCGCGGTGTTGGTATGGTTTCTCGAATTGTACTCCGCGTGATCCATTATGTAACCAGCCGTGGGCGTGCAATAAGGCGCGTACATGGTACCGGGCGGCGAACCGTTGCTCCTGGACACGGTGCTGCTGTGACCGTATCCGGTGGTCGCCATCATTGCCGCGACGGCGGCCGTCGTCGTGGTCGTGGTTGTGCAAACGGAGGGCAAGTGGTCCCTGGAAACTACTCCGGCGCCCATCGACTCTCTGCTCGTCATGATCGAGTGCGAGTGAGGGTGAGGATGCTGAAGACCGTGTGGATGATGCGTGTGATGCTGATTATCTCTGGTCATCAGGGCTGCGCTGTTCTCTCTCGTCGTCATTAGAGCGTCCACGCTGAAACTAGTGGGATCTAGCCCCATCGATACGTCCTGAATGCCGTCCTGATGAACCTGATGGGTTTGATGCACTTGATGACCGAGAGCGGTTTGGATGACGCTCTGGCCAGCAACGGCGACGGCCGACGTCGTCGTTACCGCCGTCTTCGTGTCCTGAATCGGACTGTGAAGGCCGTATTTCGTTTGCACGGCCATGCAATGACTGCCAGCGTCGTTCACCGGTTCCCTCTTCGGTTTGCACAATGTCGTGTCCAGGGTGCCCAATTTCTTGGTCGCCGCGTCCGACGGTGGCGGTATGACTATGTTGCTGGGTTTCGTTTCCTCTTGGTTACGCTGCTTCTCGGGCACCAAGCCTTGCCTCTTCAGCGCCTCCTCCTTCTCTTTCAGCGCGTCCTTCTTCTTGAAGCGCCGACGACGCCTGAGATACGAACCGTTGTCGAACATGTTGTAGCTGTCCGGGTCCAGCGACCAGTAGCTCCCTTTCCCGGGCTTCTTGTCGTCCCTTGGCACCTTGACGAAACACTCGTTGAGGCTGAGATTGTGCCTGATCGAGTTCTGCCAGCCCTGCTTGTTCTCGCGGTAATAAGGAAAGCGCTCCATGATAAACTGATAGATACCGTTTAGCGTGATCTTCTTGTCGGGTGCATTCTGAATTGCCATCGCGATCAAAGCTATGTAGGAGTACGGCGGTTTCACCATATCCTTGCCAGGATGGTGAATGTGCTGTTGGGTTATACCTGAGACTGGGTAACCCGCGGCCGTCGCATAACCGCCGTATCGGTACTGCTCGTAGTATCCCGGCGCGGCACCCACCCCGGGATACGACGGAGTCCCCATGCCAACGGGAACCGCCGTTGCGTGCCTGTAATATGCATTCTGCTCGCTGAACAGCGTATGCATCTTTACCAACGCACTTGAGCCCGAGTCTTCCCTTTGGTTCAGACACCCGACGATGGTTTCTCAAGAACCGGCACACCGGTCTGTTGCGACACGCGAGTCTGTAGAATGTATTTAGAACGTTAACTTAAAATAGCTTTAATACAACCATCGACATTTTTTCTTTCTTTTTTTTTTTGTCAATGTTCTGTACAAAGACGGCAGTGAAGACTTAAATTCTCGTGTACAAGATTCACTCACTGATTTCGATCAGTCACTTTCGGTTATTTGCACTTGGTCACTGAACGAAGACGGTAAGTGACGACGAATCACTGACGAAGATTTGCGGATGATGTTGATACCGGATGACAGTCACTCGTTCAAACTCTCGTACGCGGCATGGTTGGGCCAGTCGGGTTCGATACGGTCGGTCGGTAGATTATCAATTCCGTCGGCGGTAGACGGAGACGGCGGCGTTCGTTTACTCGTTAACCCGTTTAAATGGTGTTTTGTTGACGCTTCGAAATATCTCTGTAGTCTGTGGAAGTTGGTCCTCGTCGATCGAGGAAGAGACAGGCGGCGCGGCGTGGTGCGAGACAAGGGTGCATCCAGTGGTCGATGCGAGGCTAACCCGTAAACCCGCGTGCACGCGTATTATGATACACAACAGGCCGGAGTTTACTCAACCCCGAGTAAAAACACACTGGGGCCTCGGCCTCGCCAGCGAGGTAGAAGTGTTCGGCGTCGGGCAGCACGGCTGCGCGACTCCGTGCGTGCCGTTTCACTTCGAAAAATCACCAGAAATCCCCGTCGCAGCCTGCCGCCTATTATTCAACGAGCCACGTGATTGGACGGCCGCCAATCGTTCGGCTCCACCCACGTGCGTCGGCCAATCAGAGGGATGGTATTAAAGGGAAAACGGTGAACGCCTCTGCGGCTACGTTGCCAAGGATCGAGCCACGCACCCTAACTCAGTCACGCCCTCGTGACTCGCGCAGGGCCGACGCAACAAAAGCGAAACAATGAGCATCGCCCTGTGCGTGGTGTGAGAGCGCACGCGAAATTTTTCCGCGCGCGAGACTTCGCCGCCCGTCGGATACTTTTCACACACCGTTACACATCCGTCAAATCCGACGGATTTCACGGGATCCTGGATGGCTGAGCCACTGGTTGTTGGGATCACTGAGTTTCTTGTCTCCCGGCGAGAGGATTTGAGAATCTTGGTTACGGTTCGACACGGATAACACAGTTGACGAATGGCCGCGGGATCACGAAAATAGTTAGAAGTGACACGACCACGTGGTGTGTTTTCATGTCGATCGATTTGCGCTCCTCTCACTTTGCCGCGTCTGACAGTGTTTGTATTCTCGCTGGGGCAATGAGTGACAAATTCTTTTCGCTAGTCGGAGTTTTGCAACTACATGTATAGTGGGGCTAAGATATGATCAGGTAGGGTACGAGACAGATAAGATCATTAGGGAACGAGGACTTGTCACATCTATCGCAATTGTTTCATCTGATATCAGACAACGTAATTTCAGAAATTCGCCAGTCCCTTGGAGTTACTTCCAGTCGTCAAATTATTTAGTCTACAGTACGTCTGTGTATTTTTCAATTAATTCCCCATAACTCAATGTGCTTACCTACTTAACCTCTTGCGCTGGCAACTGATTCACGGACCATAACGAGTGACCAAACCGTATGCAATAACTCGTCTTCTTTTTTGAATTCATCGGTACATCACTGAATAGAAATTACCAAGAAGTAATAAATTTGTTATTTATTTCGCTTGGGTTGTATTTCAATATACTAAAAACTGAAGAAATATTGCAATTTTGGACTAAATATTCTCAACGTGTGCGGCACGTCATTCCAGCGCAAGAGGTTAACCCTCACACACGCGATTGCGGACCATAACGAGTGACCAAGCCGTATACAATAACTCATCTTCTTTTTTGAATTCATCGATACATCACTGGATAGAAATTACCAAGAAATAATAAATTTGTTATTTATTTTGCCTGGGTTGTATTTCAATATACTAAAAACTGAGAAAATAGTGCAATTTTGAGCCAAGTATTCTCGACGTGCGTGACACGTCATTCCAGCGTAAGAGGTTAACTACTTGCGCTGGCAACTAATTGCAGACCATAACAAGTGACCAAACCGTATACAATAACTCGTCTTCTTTTTTGAATTCATCGATACATCACTGGATAGAAATTACCAAGAAATAATAAATTTGTTATTTATTTTGCCTGGGTTGTATTTCAATATACTAAAAACTGAGAAAATAGTGCAATTTTGAGCCAAGTATTCTTGACGTGCGTGGCACGTCATTCCAGCGCAAAAGGTTAACTACTTGTGCTGGCAACTAATTGCGGACCATAACGAGTGACCAAACCGTATACAATAACTCGTCTTCTTTTTTGAATTCATCGATACATCACTGGATAGAAATGACCAAGAAATAATAAATTTGTTATTTATTTTGCCTGGGTTGTATTTCAATATACTAAAAACTGAGAAAATAGTGCAATTTTGAGCCAAGTATTCTCGACGTGCGTGGCACGTCATTCCAGCGCAAAAGGTTAACTACTTGTGCTGGCAACTAATTGCGGACCATAACGAGTGACCAAACCGTATACAATAATTCGTCTTCTTTTTTGAATTCATCGATACATCACTGGATAGAAATGACCAAGAAATAATAAATTTGTTATTTATTTTGCCTGGGTTGTATTTTAATATACTAAAAACTGAGAAGATAGTGCAATTTTGAGCCAAGTATTCTCGACGTGCGTGGCACGTTATTCCAGCGCAAGAAATTAACTTCAACATCAACTGCAAACAATTTTCTATCTGGTGTCTGGAAATAATCAAGAACGTACGCGTTTCTAGTTGGAATTACAAACTAGAGAGATAATTTTCTTGTTGCAGTACCTATTCTCGAAAATAAAAGTTTCGTGTATTTTATGAAAGTTCATCCTCGAAGGACGCGACGGCGATTCTTGCGCGAGAAATACAGATAGATGTGTAATCCGTGGACGGAGAAACTCTAGAAACCCCGAAGGAAAAGGCTCTCGAATGGTAGAGTTATATAGATAAGGGAGAGACATCACGTTCTTATAGACGAGGGATTCAATTTGGCGTCTGTTTTTCCAAGGGTTCGACTCCAGTCTTGCGAAAACACTCGAGAGGACACCTCGGCTTCCATCTTAGCGTTTCCACTGGGTTCCTCACGAATCTCCTCCCCCGAACTTCTATCCAGGTTCTCAAAATATCTTCGATCGTCGCGATGTTCTACTTTTTCGTTTCCAGTTCCGCGAATCGTGTATCACCGCGAGTCGTGCGTGCCATCCGCGATAATATTCCAAATCAATCGATAGATCGAACATTCCTTCGCTTATGCACGCGCATCAACGTTTTCTAATTTATTTCGAGTCACAATCTTTTGTTAGATGTTCTTGTACATACATAAGTAGTTAATTGATTATTATGTAGATATTGTTATGCAAGTTGAGTCGTATAACTTGTTCGTCAGAAATAACTTTACATTTTCCAAAAAAAATGAAATATTTCGTTCAAAAAATTGCACAATAGTTAAAGCGAAATATGATTTATCGGAATGTAGAAATTGACGAGCATCATTTAGAGCATTTATTGTAACTTCCCGAGTATATGGTGAAACGAATAACAAATCATTTTCTAAATATCTCGCTAATTATTAAATTTAGAACAAATTAGTTGATACTATCTTATAAAAAAATTTATATCTATTTTTGACACAAAAAAATATGTACTCCGTTCAAAGAGTTGCCAACTTGATATCTTGTAAATAAATCGTTTTTTTTTTAATCATTTAAATACCGTGCAATTTCTCTATAGAATATTTTTTTTGTCAAATAACCGAAAATAAATCGAGGATATTTGGAACAGACACTTACGTGATTTATCCTGTGCAATAAAATTTTACAACATAGCTGAAGATTTTCGTAAAGAAACTTTAGATAAAAATAATCATGACATTGCAATTAAAAATAACTACGACTAACAAACTAAAAATAATTATTAAACTTGGAAAACAATTTGAACGTGGCGATCTATTGGTTGGGGATTCAGAGTTTCAAATTTTCTTCGTTACTGTTCTCTTACGTAATGTGACGTTTTTAAATACATTAAATATTTAAAAAATTACCATCTTCATATCTGAAAAATTTCTTTCTAATCTCATTCAAATTTACATGCCTTACATGCCTTCGCGTTGAAACATGCTTCTCACTTTCGTACATTTGTTTGTACGTCTGATCAATTTGATTTTTAATGCAATTCGAAACGAGTATTTTACAATACTTCTTTCTTCGCAAATCGCGAAGAACGGACGATCTTGACAACCTTCAGAACGTCTACAGATAATTGCAGAGTTCGTAATTTGCAAAAGCCTTGGTGACAACCGAAAGGAAGGTTATCTTAAGAAAACATTTTATACAATAATTTATCGAGTCCCCGATAAAAATTGTCTGGCGTCGGTTTCCGTAATTTCGCGGATGACGTGCGAGACGAGCGTGTGTCACAATTGTAAGAGAAAACACCGTAACTAATTTTAAACTCATCGTCCTTCATCGAAACGATATGCGAAATGTCTGTGCTCTTTCTTACACGTTTGACAAGTAAATTGCAAAGTCATTCGCATCATTATTTCCACGCGATTTGAAAGTTTGATTAAATGTTTCGAACAGCGAATCTACATACGTAATCACCTACTTTAGATATTTTACATGCTTCGTTCTATATAATTTTGTACTTCAAGATCTCCCACAATATGAATGCATAAAAATCCGCTACTAGTCTAGTAATTAATTTCTACTTTGTTGATTTATATATCGTGAAGATAAATAAACGTTGAACTCGTTAATAATGCTAGACATTGCAAACAAATTTTGTTTTCCAAGTTACCTGAGCTAATAATCCATTTAAACACATCTAACGGAGTAAAGATTCTATTTTTTTTTTACTCGCTTGTTATTTTTGTAAGACCAAACATTATCCATTAGATACGTAGATACTTGTCACGTTCATTGAATCTTTATCACAAGATGACTTTATCGAGCCTCGATATCTTCCTTCATATACGTACGTACGCGCGTGGTTTCAGCTAAAAGGCAAAAATCGATGACACGGCCTGCTACGTCTAATTTTCATTTAAATGAAACGACGTTCGCTGTAGGTGTTTCGATTCGGTCTCTTCCACTCCCGTAACCGTCCCCGGGGCTACACAGGGAACGCTTTCGAACTTTCGGCCAAAGTTTAATTGTCTTTTGCTTGCGTTCTATCTAAATTCGTCGCTCGCCGCGGCCGTAGTTTCTCCAACGGTTAATCCATCTGATAAGATCGTCAGGTATTGCCATTTTTCCTAGCGTTCTCCAAAGGAACGATCTAACGTGTGATATTTTACGTTTCAATTTAAGGAATTTCATTTTTTTAATTAACCATCTGCGTTGGCAAATGGTTCGCGGACCGTAACGAGTGACCGAATTCGTCGCTATCTTTTTCTTTTGAACTCGTCGGTACGATATCACTGGATAGAAATTATCATTATCATTTGTTTTACTTGGGTTACATTTAAATATACTTAAAACTGAGAGAATGTTGCAATTTGGGACAAAAAATTGTCGACGTGCGTGGCACGTCATTCCACCGCAAGAGGTTAAACTGTCAACTGTTAACAATTAACTCGATTGTTTTATATTTCAAGGAGAAGTAATAGTAGGCGAAGCAACGGAAAGGCAATTAAAAATTAGGTGCTATAAAATGATGATCATTACATGTTACTTGAAGTTAACTCCTTTTTATGCCAAGTGAAAGGATACGTCTTTTTAAAAATAAATAATAGGATGACATTTTGCCTTCTTGCAAACTGTTAGATCAAAGAGTAGAAAAAAGAGAGTGACGTTTCTTAAGATTTTCTACAGAATTGTCTCTCTTTGCTAATGAAGTTATTTTATAAATGTATTCAGGTTATTTAGTTTCTGAAAAGTTGCATCATCGATGACGAAATCGAGAAATGGGCAAGAAAGAGGTTAACCCACGCGAGTGCAAGTAAGGAAAATTAAACGAATCGTAGAAGAAGGAATTATAAAAGATATTTTAAAGATAAACGATGTCTGTACTAAAATTTCGAGAAATTTCTCGAATGCAAAACAGACTACGACAAGCCACAAAGTATACGATAAAGTTGCCTAACTCGAGCAAATTGTCATTTGCATTGCCAGTTACAATCAGCAAAAAGGTTGAAATCCCGAAAAAACAAGACTATGATTTCTATTGCCTCTCCTCGCGTTGACTCGTCGACAAGCACCTCTCGCGAGGTGTTTAAGAAATTTTGAGGTCTTTCCAAATAAACCACCGCCATGACCTATCCTACAAGATCGGCGTGGATATGGCTGGGGCTCCTTTTTGCTCGGCAGAAACAATAAACCGGGAATTTCGTGGCCTCGCCGCCAGCGCTGCGTCACAAGTGGAGGAAAGTACTTATATTTTCTTTATGACGCACACTGTTGGTCAATTGTTTTCACTGCCGATGCCACGATTAAAATCTCTAAATTTGAAGCGGTAGGTATCTGGGCATTGTTCAAACAATAGAACTTGAAAAATGATAAATTGAACGAGACGTTATTCTATTTGAACAATCGAATTAACTCCAACAAGAAATTGTTTGAAGATACTTAACCTCTTGCGCTGGAATGACGTGCCACGCACGTTGAGAATACTTGGCTCAAAATTGCAATATTTTCTCAGTTTTTAGTATATTGAAATACAACCCAAGCAAAATAAATAACAAATTTATTACTTCTTGGTAATTTCTATCCAGTGATGTACCGATGAATTCAAAAAAGAAAACGAGTTGTATACGGTTTGGTCACTCGTTATGGTCCGTGAACCAGTTACTAGCGCAAGAGGTTATATCTCAGGCTTAATAAAATTTCTTTCAGATAAATTGATAATTTTTTTTTTCTTTTTGTAACGAGAAAACGTCATAAGAGGTTTAGGTTAGGTTTAAATGAAAATTCCTATGAAAAATTCAAAATTGAAGCAATTTATTATTAGATTTCTCGGTATTATAATTATTAATGTCTAAACCAAGTTCACTGTGTGCAAAACAGATATTTAATTCGATAATATTCACGAACACTTTTCTTGAAACTTATTTCTGGTATTGAGATTCTTTCTATACAATTCTTTTTATAATGAATATGTAACGACCGATGTTATTATGTAAGAGTATAATATTTGTCAGAGTGAATTAAACAGAACAGATAAATCTGATAACGATTGATATATTCTGAGTGAGACAATGCGACATTCTGTTCAGCTGTTCCATTATTTAACTCAGTATGTTTGAAACTTGACGACATCGTGCGATAATGTTGATAACGTTAAGAAAATGAAGGTTGCCGTGAATATACGAAAATGTCGTGAATCGAAAATTTTATTCATAGTCGCAAAAGAGTCGCAAATTGTAAAGAGCAAACTTTGAAAGGATACAAGAAGAGTTAAAATTATCTCTTGTGTATATATATATATATATATATATATATATTTGGAGTACTATGTTTGATATATTGAACTTCTTATTTTAAAATTAGAACTGCTGAAAAAGCATAGTGCTGTTGTAATTTAGGGATAATTGAAGAAGAACCGTAAGTCACGATCGTTTCGTAATTCTATTATTGTTGATTAATATTGTCAAGATTTTATTTTATAAGTTAGTATCATCTACTATCTCGACAGGTCAACAGGTATTCAAAGCCATTTTAACTTGTTTGTTTAGAGCTTCACTGCTTTCTTCCGCGACGTTTCATTTGTTTTAAAAATATCATTATTACTGTGTAACTATGATATCTCATAATATAACGTATCATAATATACCTATCATTAATATGTCATTATCAACTTTTAATTAGCAAAAGAGATTTTGATTGAGGAACAAATTTGAACACGAACGAAATTCAGTTACCTAATTCGAGATTATAATCGAAAACTTTTAATAGACTGCAGATTTTTATTTATCGGCGAGAAATTAAAGTATTTAAACTATACAAAACGTAGTTACTGCTCGTTGTGACATATAGTGCCTAACTAAAACAATTTTCTATTACTACAAAATACATTTCATTTCCTTTTCTTTTCTTTTTTCCGTTACATTTGTAAGAATTCGAATTCATATAAATATTCACGGTCTAATTATAAGTATTCCAAGTTCCACGGTCTAATTATAAGAGTCCAAGTTCCCATAGGTGATTGAAGATCAACGAAGGGAAGGTCCGATGATCACCAGGCATTTACTCAGCAAACAAAGTAACCAGCCAATCGATTAGGATTCTCATCGGGTTAATTAACAGTCTATTAGACGCTTTTTCGTTCCGTCAGTCAAAGTGTCGGTCGAATCGGACGAGCTGTGTGTCATGTTCGAGGTAGCCATCGAAGATGACATTCGTCGAACGATTTTCACTCGGGTTTTTCTTCGGTGTTTTTGCGCTCGGCGAGGGATTTCGGGTCGTTCGTCCGCGAGTATTGGTTTACACGAGTTCCTGAGGTTCGGTGGTCCCGAGAATTAAATTTCATCGTTGTATAAACAGCCAGCAGCAGACGAGAAGCATACGGAGTACGCGGAGACTTCCTACGAGTTAATCCGATGATATGCGTCTCGTTGCCAACTCGTTTCTTTCACGCCAGTGTCACGGGACTATAACCACGGTGACTCTAATATTTTAAATATAATATCACGTATGATTATAACGACGAAGAGGCACGAACGAAAGAAGTAAACTTGGTGAGAAGGCAAACAAGAATGCTTTATTCATCGTTTGGTTCGGAATATATAGCTTTACATTTGTTGGTTGTTTGGTTGGACCTTGACTGAACTTGGAGATATGGGCGATTGCTGACTGTTGGGCTTCTGAGTCAGTTTGGACCTTGGCTGAATTGGGGTGATAAGCCCGTCTTCACACCCCCCTTTTTAGATTGGATTTGGTCCTCCAAATCGGACAAGTTTGCGTCTTGGGTTGATGGTGGTGGTTGGGCTCCCGTCCGAGTATGTTGGAATGCCCCTCCATGGAGCATCGGTGATGTCGGTGCAACAGTGTAATGCATCAGGGGTTGTGGTTGAACTGGTGTGTTTTGCTGAGTGTTTTCTTGGCAGAAGATTTTGATGCAAATGTTACTGGTTTTAAAGAGATTAAGGTTGTAGAGGATTTTACCCAGGAGCGGTAGCAGTCCTATTTTGTTCAGTACATAGGTGGCTAGTGTTCCTAATGATAGGTATCCGGCGTATTTTGTAATGAAGTATGCTACTTCGGTGGCAGAGACAATTCTATGTTGGTCTTTGATCCGAGTGATCTGTTGGTCTATGTCATTTAGCGATGTTTCGTAAGACTTGAAATTTGGAGAGATTTTAGGGATAATCGGTATTTTATCATTAATGATTCGTAGTTCCTCCTCAGTATAATTAACAAAAATGTTGTACGGGCTGCTAGAAATATTTGTTTCGCGAGTTATCCCGCCAATTTTCATTACATTTTGGTCGAAGAATACAATACAGTCTTCGTTGCTTTTGATTACGGTAAGTTGGGTTATTGTATGTTTCATGTTGAGTTTACAGAATAGCTGTATAGTGATGGGTTTTTCCGGTAGTAAGATGTAAGAGTTCGGTGTAGTGGTGCAAATGTTAGGCCTTTGATTTGAAATACGGCAGTGGGGCATTTAGTATAATCTGTTCTTTTGCCGTGCTTTGGGTTTACACATTCATTTGCGTCAATTCGCTGTTGTGTTGGTTGTGTGCGCATACATATGCTACTGATAGGCGTGTCTCTACAATGTCGTTGCAAATATGGTCTCAGGTATGATGCTAGTGTCACTTAGCGGAGTCAGGGTTTTCTGTCCTTGGGCTACAACCCGGAACCGAGCGATATGGTCGTGTTAATCTATTGCCGTGTACGAGTGACGTTTTAATTTTCCCGATTCTCAAACGTTAGTTGGGTCTTTTGTCTTCGATTACGGTACATGGCTCTAGGAATTCTGGACTAAGTTTATGCTGTTTGTGGTCGTTATGAACGAGAACCTGATCGTTATAAAAACTTTGAATTCGTATTACGATCTTGGCCTCGTTTGTATCGTAATTTATTGCGTTCTGTTATTCTCTTCGCGTGCTTAAGATATTCCGAGTGTCGATTTTTCCAAAGTCTAAACAATTCGTCTTTAGATAATGTAGGAGTTAGAGATGTAGCAGAAGGCATATTAGCTTTGTGTCTGAAAGTTAGTTCGAAAAGGGTATAACCAGTGCCTGAGTGCACAGAAGTATTATAGGCCATACATATAATGTTAAGATTTCCCATTCATTTTTTTTCTCTTCAATACTGGTTCTCAGTAGGTCTTTTATTACACCGTGTGCATGTTCGAGCAAGCCATTGCTTTGAGGGTGAAAGCTGGTTGTCTTTATGTGTTTAATTTTAAAAAGTTTCTCAAATGATTCCATGAGCTTGCACACAAAGTTCTGTCCTTGATCTGTCAGTATGTGTTTAGGAGATGAGAAAATATAAATATAATGGTTGATGAGTTTGTCGATAATGGATTCCGCTTTTTGGTCTGGAAGTGGGGCTAGAAGTATATATTTGGTCAGGCAATCTTGGATTGACTAGATAAATTGGTTTCCTTGAGTGGTGAGAGGTAGGGGTCCGATAATGTCCATCGCGACTTTATCGTTTGGTTCATCGGGTGTGTCGGTTATTATTGCTTCCTCACGGGGCCTGATACGCATTAACTTTGTTCGTTGGCAAACGTCGCAGTTCTGTATGTACGTCTGTACGTCTGTATCTATGTTAGTCCAATAATGTTGGTCTTTGATTCGCGCGATTGTTTTATTTTCTCCTAGATGTTGGGCGAGGTCGTGATTCTCTCTAAGTAGTCTGCAGTTTCTCGTTTTGGGTGAACTGTCTGACAAGTTGGGACGCAAAATAAAGTTTCTTTTGTAAATAGGTGGATAAAAATCGTAGCATAAGTTGGATCGAAACAATTTCATAATTGGAAAAGCTTGTGAGTCAAACCGACTTTGATTTCTGGGAGTTCGCGTATCAGATCGTATAGGGAATGTAACCATTTGGACTCGTCGTAAGTGTTGAGTTTCTGAGGCGAAAATTGCAGTGAGACTTTTAATGGAGCTGCGGTTGGCGTGTTTTTCCATTGTTGGTATTTTTCGATTAGAAAATCGGTGGGAAAAATCTCTTCGGAAGCGGACGGGGATGGGATTCCCTCGATGGGTGGTTCTTCGACGATTTCTGGGTTGGATATCTTTATTTTAACTCTGCCGTGGAATGGTTTGATGAATTTTATTTTGACTGGATGAATAGGAAGGGGATTGCGCGATAGTGCGTCAGCGACTGTATTTCCTTTTCCTTTTTTATATTCTATTTCGAATTCGTACTCTTCAAGTCTCAATCGCCATCTCGTGAGTCTGGAAGAGGGGTCTTTAACATTCTTCAGCCAAACAAGAGCTTGGTGGTCTGTCTGTATAATGAATTTTCTGCCTAGTAAGTACTGTCTGAGTCGTTTGATTGTCCATACTATCGCGAGGAGTTCTTTTTCCGTGGTGGTGTAATTTTTTTCAGCTGGATTTAGGGTACGAGATATAAAACAACAGGGTAGATTGTTTTGGGAAAGTACGGCTCTTATGCCTTCGTTACTGGCATCTGTAGTGAGAGTAAATTGTTGGGAAAAATCAGGGTATTTAAGGATAGGCTCTTCGCATAATTTGGTTTTTAGATAGTCGAAAGCAGTTTGTTGTTCGTTAGTCCATCTAAACGGTTTCTTTGTTAGTATGGTCAGTGGTTTAGAATGTTTAGCAAAGTTGCGTATGAATTTACGATAGTAGCCTGTAAGTCCGAGAAATGATTTGATTTGAGTAGCGTTCTTTGGTTGCGTAAAGTCTCTAATGGTCTATAGTTTCCTAGGATTTGGTTTCACTCTGTCTGCTGTTACTATATGCCCTAGATATTCGAGTTCGGGTTTGAGGAATTCGCACTTATCGGCTTGTAGTTTAAGTCGTTGGAAACTATTGCTAAATTTCTGTTATGTTCTTCTATTGTATTACCGAATATAATGATGTCATCCATGTACACGAAACAGTATTTTTGTTAGTGTAGTGCTCGATCCATCATACGTTGGAAAGTTGCGGGTGCGTTCTTTAAACCGAAGGGCATGCGATTGTATTGGAAATGTCCGTCAGTCGTGGAGAAAGCTGTGTATTTTTTACTGTTGAGGTTCATTGGGATCTGGGATAGGTCTAGAGCGGAAAAGAATTTTGCGTTGCCTAAATGTTGAAGAATTTCGTCTGCGTTAGGGAGTGGGTAAGCGTCTTGATCTGTGTGTTCGTTCAATTTACGAAAGTCTATAACGATTCTCCATTTCTGTTTTCCTGTTCCGTCGATTTTTTTGGGTACTACTCAAACTGGGGCGTTGTATGGTGAGTCAAATGGTTCTATTATACCTTTCCCTAACATTTCGTTAATTTGTTTATGGATTTCTTGTTTATGACATTCGGGAGGTTTGTAGAATTTAATGTTAATGGGTTTGTCATTTTTCAAAGTAATTTCATGCTCGGTCAATTGTGTGCAAGGTAATGGATCTTGATCTAAAGTAAAGATATCGTGGTAACTATTGATAATTTTGAGTATTGGCTCGATATGATCTGTCCTTAGTTTCGAAATGAGGTCTTGGACGCGTGCGGGGTTCGGTCTGTCAGTGTCAATTTCACAATTTGTATTAATGTTTTGCTCACCAGTATTGAAGAAACGAACACGAGTGACATCATCTCCTAGTCTTTGGACCTATGTGACCCTGGCTCCTGGTTTGAGTTCTAATTGAACCGGTGTAGTCTGTAATGGCAGTTTTTGGTCATCGAGTAATAGAGAATCATTGTTAATTTGGTATTGGTATCGTTTGAGGAAAGGAAGTCCGATAATCCCATCTTCGATCAAAGGAAAGTCTGAAGGTATCACAAGGAAGATATGATTTTTGTTGAAAAGGTTGAATTGAGTGACTCTGTCTAACTCGTGTCTGTCGTTGCCTAATAATATAGTCTGAGGTTTGGCTAGAGTCGTAGTGGTGGTTATACAGTGTTCTTCAATTAAGTTTACTCCTGATCCTGTGTCCAGTAGAAATTTTGCGGTGTTTCCATTGATTCTTCGTAATCGTACGTGTTGAAGTTCTCCGGGGTTATAGTTGACTCGGTAGGTAGGTTGGTTTGATCTTCCTGTGGTATGGGCTCGGTGAGGTTGTTTACTCGTGGTAATTTTCCGAATTGACGGTGCTGAAAATTTTGCAGTTGATAACATTGACTCTGATGGTGGCCAGGTTTCTTGCAATGTTCACACGTAGGTGGTCGCGGAACTGTAATTCAGTAATTCTAGACGTTGGATATTAGAGGCGGACGTTACGTTGAGGTGGTGTCGGAGTACAGTTGCTTCTGGACGTCATGAACTTGGGTCGATTTTCTTTCGTCCATAATTCCACGTTGATTGCTCGTACTTGTGCTGCTGCTAAAGTTTTGGGATTGTAGGCAAGCACTGTTTGACCAATTTCTCCTCGCAGATTGGCGATGTATATGTGGAGAGCTTCTTCATCGGCTTCTTGTATGGCTATGAGGCGTGAAATCGCTCCTTTGTAGCGGCTTTGTACTGCGTACTGTAATTCGCTATGGCTTTGTCGGAAACGGCTTGAAAACGCTTGGACACTTTCGGTGGGGGCCTTGCTTGGTACTGCAGAGTTTGTCTCTACAGTCATTTACGGTTACTGGTACGGAAACTTGAGTTCTGAGTGCCTCGAAGAGTTCGGAATAAGTATCGATCTTGGTGTAACGTATGCTACGTTCGGCTTGATCGAGTATCTTTTCCGCGAGTATAAGTTGAAGTAGTAAAGCAGGTTCAGAGCAGGAATTTTTAGCGAGTTGAACCTTTTTAATAAAATCTTCGACGCCCATGTCGTCTCTACCGTACAGTGGCTTGATAATGCGTACCATTCCGCAAGCTCTACTCACTGTGTTATTGGTTGCTGGTGGTTTGGCGGGCATGTAGCATCTGACTTTGGCTTCCTCGGATAGTTGTCGAGGTGCATGGCCTTCTTCCTTGTCAGATGACATTATTTCGGAAGTGTCTTGTTCGTGCTCTGAATAGTTGGCTACGCCCATCTGTGTAGCAAACTTACGAATTTCTTTGAGTTGTTTGTCGAATGTTCCTTCCCGGGACGTCAGGTTACGGGTGAGAATCTCCATTCTCTTGTCTTGCTCTGCTTGTCGGGCTATTGTTTGCTCTTGACGTATCTGCATCTGCTCCAATCGCTCAAGTATAGCGGCGAAGGTGCCTTGCACGTCTTGCGGTGAGGAATTTGTTCTTGATCGGCTCATTTTGTGCGTTGATCGACTTTACTTGAGTAGTTTGTCGTCCAGAAAGGGATAGGGTTTCGACAATTACGAAACGAATTGTTACCTGTGTTCCTTTGATCCGTAGCGTCCAGTGCGGCTTGGCTCTCGTAGTCCCTGAGTCCTCTGTTTCGTAGAATAAGGTGGTCAGTTTAGTCGCACTTGAATAGCTTTTAATGGATCCGGGCAGGATCGCCAATTTGTCACGGGACTATAACCACGGTGACTCTAATATTTTAAATATAATATCGACGCGTACAATCACGTATGATTATAACGACGAAGGGGCACGAACGAAAGAAGTAAACTTGGCGAGAAGGCAAACAAGAATGCTTTATTCATCGTTTGGTTCGGAATATATAGCTTTACATTTGTTGGTTGTTTGGTTGGACCTTGACTGAACTTGGAGATATGGGCGATTGCTGACTCTTGGGCTTCTGAGTCAGTTTGGACCTTGGCTGAATTGGATGATAGGACTATCTGCTGGTTTCTCGGTTTTGTTCTTGAGTGATGGACCTTGACTGAATTGGGATGATAAGCCCGTTTTCATACCAGCATCCTCGGTAAGTTGGAGATTTTTGGAGATCCTCCTCCGGGTCTTTCGTTCGAGGAAACGATTTAAAACTACCTGGAGAAGGTATGATTCAATTTTTGATTTCTTTATTCTTTACGTTATTTAGCGATTGAAAATATGTATTTCAATCAATTAATTAATATACAGGGTGTCCATAAAGTCTCTTTACAATTTCAAAAATTTATTACAAAGGCAAATGAAAAGACAGATAAGTGAAAATTATTACGAAATGAGACGTGTATGTTTAAATTTTTTTTTTTTTTTTTTGCCTCATTTAATACACCTTTATATATGGGCACCATTTGTTGCACGAAGCACATCAAGACGGCACTCGATTTCTTACACGATCGATGTTTTTCTCAGCTGTTCTTGGTCCCTTTATCGAACACTGTCCCTGTCTATATAAATTTCTTGCGCCTTGCACGAATTGATGGACGTAACGGTGGATCTTTTCTATACTTATAGTTCTGAAGTTTCGCCGAGTCTGCAAATCCGATTTGGTTTCAATAAACCACGATTCACACTGTGCCTTCTCTTGAGCAGTAGCCATTTTGTAAGGGGTTCATTTAACAGTATCTTATTCATCAACAGGGTGCCTGAAATGTAATGAGATAAAAACTTTGATAACCATCGAGTACATAGAACAAATCTGATGAAGATATCTCATCGATTGCCTTTGTAATAAATTTTTGAAATTGTAAAGAGACTTTATCTATCAAATGTTTAATCGAAAATGTTGTTGCAATAAGACAATATCTTTTTACTGACTCAAACGACTCTAACCCCGCTATTTTGGTATGTGTGCATCTAACTTGTACGATATTTTCTCAGCGTTGCTATATCAAAGAATTAACAGTGTCCTAGAATGCAGCTCAAGTTTGATTATTTTACGTAACAAGATTATTTCATATTACAAGGCTCGATTCTTTTTAAATATTGAAACTTAGCTGACTCACAGACACACCTCACTGCACGAAGAAACAGAAACGGTCGTACAAATTCGCATAAATTTCATTCGCGTGAATTTCAGCATTCTTGTAAATAATCTGACAATAAACTGGTTGGAAGTTCGATCAAAAGATCGAACCGACGGGTTTATAAGTCAGTCGAATAAGAGGGAACCTCGCCGTGCCAACGAGAGAGCAAACTTCCAAGTTGCGCAGGTTTCTGGACTCCAGGTTCTACCGCGAGTTGCTGGTGTTTGTCTTTACAGAAACCAGCAATTCTGCATCATATCTTCGACGAGCTTGTAACTCGTCCCGGGGGTTTACGTAGCGCCGTTTCCGCGCGTTTTCAGCCACGAGAATATGACGCGCGCGCGCTTGATGCGATCCGCGCATAAAGATAACAAACATGTCGGTGCACCGCGCCTGCTGTTTCTCAAATCGGCTAAGAGAAAAAGCTAATCTGGTTAGCATTACCACTTCCCGGCGATACCAGGCCCGATTTTTCGTTGCGGGCCAGACGAAATCGTATCAACAGTCGAACAAGTTCGATTGAGAAAACAAATTTCCCAATGTCTGCCATGCAGTTCCGACCGTGTTACAATATTACATCTTTCAGATTTAGAATTTACGTTATGAAAAATTAGAACTCTGTAACGCTGTGTGATTTCGAATGTCACGTATGCCAGATCGATGTTTTTCCAATTTCATTTTCAACCACGAAGAATTTTATTTCGTAACCGAGGTGATTATCGATTGCGATTGTCAACTTTTAGTGGATTTTCCTTTTCAAGAATAAAATTTTCGAAAATTGCCGATTCATCGTTACTTTACATTTGATTTTAAGCAACAACAATTTTCGTACGTTCGAGTTTATAGAGGGTGAAACTCGATTTCGCGAAAGAATTTTATTTTAACTTCACGAAGGCATTCGAACACTTCCGGAAGAATATTCAATCGATCGATTAATGGAATTAACAGCAAACGATCAGTTACTACGAATCTGTAAAAAATAAGATACAATTACTAAATACGTTTATACAAGATATAAAGATAACAAAATATAATATTAAAATGTAATATTATGTATTTTATTAAATAAACAAAATATAATATCATATGATTCATTTTCGTCGAAAATCACATGAACGTCGCCATCATAATATTAGTACACATATATCGTATATTAGTACACCAAAGAAAGTTAAAATGTATAACAGAAACTGTCATTAATTAATCAGTTTGGTTTTTGAGTAGCCTGATGCCTATATCGACTCTGAAATTTTTGAGCTGAAGAGTCTCCTCTCTACTTTCTCTACAAATTTTCCCTTTTTAAGGTTTCTGTACGACAGAACCTTATATGCCGAAATCGACGGTTCTTTTCCAGTTAAAACGCGAATCCTGGCTCGCGCCGATAGAATTGAACGCGCGAGCCGGTACGAGGGTGCGAAGTTGAAAAGGGCCCAGGCGGAATTCAAGCGGACAATGCGTACCGGGTGGCAATTTCACGCGACACGTCTCACCATCAGCATATCAATAGGCCAGCGGGATTATCTGGATGTGCAGTGATATCCTGCGGTTGGTTCCGGCAGATAGGGTTGCGCAGTTTCGCCTGCACACGTACACGTTTCGCCTCGCGTATCTGTGTTCTCTCTGTTGCCCGCAGATTTCGTCTATTCTATGGCGATTCGATCGTTTCTACGAAACTTCATTCCGTGTTTTCTTCATTATCCTTTGTTATGGACGATAGATCAGGTTAGGCGCAAATTAAAATGACGATGGAATAATTAGAATAAATCACGATTATTTAGAATATATATATATATATATATATATATATATTTATTATTTAGAATATGTTATTTGGGGCAAAGAAAATTTAATTGAGTTTTGCCTGATGTGATTGAAAGAAAGAGATATTTGGATAAAACGATCAAACATGTTTTTAGGTTTTGTGTACTTATGGAGTCAGCATTTTGGTTCGTTAATTGTATGCTATATAGTAAAGAACTTTAATAAAAAATGATGAATGTAGAAATATATATTTGAATGCAAAGTAGAACTAAGTTTCTTGCAGAGATATTTAGAAAAAACAACCCCTTCTACGCGAAAGTTATCGTCATAAATCATCGATCAAAATTCAGTTCATCATTTTTTCGTTACAACGTGGATGATAAACTCGTCTCTTTTAGATGTGCATACGTGACATAAATTTGATTGATGATATATCGTTGCAAGGAGTTTGATCAGTCACAGATGTATCAAACTCTTAGGCTTCAAATTCAATAAAATGGTAAAAAAAAGCAGTGCGACAAGGAGAAAATTCCAATCTTCGAGATTATGGTAAATTTAATCACAAAAAAAAAGAAATGTTTCAATGTTTCTGCAGACGTTTGAATTTTTACTACTTTCGAGAATAAAAGTATCCTTACTTTCTCATTCTTTGCACGACGTAAAAATATTTTCGAAAAAAATGTAAAAGTGAGGATTCCACGTTTTAAAATGAGATGAAGCAGAGGTTGTTGTATCGTTTCAATTTTTCATCGTCAGCGGTATGTAACCACGTTTTTTTTCTAAATCAAAGTGGCATCGTTGAGTTGCTCTTGAGGGAATCACGCTCGGTTCATGATATTTTGATTAGAGCTTAGCAACATTATAATGCGACTGATTCGCCTGGGATGGAAAACAAACGCCGCAAAGTCCAACTTTGTCCCCTTCTGTGCCCTCCGTTTCTGCCACGGCCGCGAAACGTTTATTTTTCTTGAAAACGTATCAGCCGCATTTCCTTCCTCATTGTCTGCCTTAAGGAAATAAATCTACTGCCAGACTGTCCCGGGGCCGAATCGTTTCCTCTTGCACGCATGCTTTCCAGCTTCCTTTCTTCCTCCGAGAACGAACAATCGTTCGATGATTCTTTGTCAAGAACATTCTTTATCAAATGCAGTTATTTAAGGGGACAGGACAGTTTGACGAGCCTAAAAATTGCGAATACTTTGGAGGGCTAGTAAAACAAAAGTACATATTTGATTGCCACGAGCTTCTGTGGTTTATTTTAACACATTGTGAACTATAAAAAGCAACATTAAAAAAGGAAAACGAAGGGCTCTTATTTAACTTTCTAACGGCATCCTTTCACATAACTTTTTTTTACATTATCTATCGGTGTGCATGATTCCAGCCAAACAAGATTAGTTGCAAAAGTTCAAAAGTAAACAATATTCTCTAGCGATTGACGATCCAATATTTTCATTTTTGTGAAAATTATGAAAATAGCAGCTGTTTGTTTTTGATTTGTCGAATTTATGCAAAAAATTTCGTTTTTTGTTTATATTTTTCGAAATTGTTAAAAATTAAAAAATGTTCGATCGTCAATCCCTAGTAAATGTTACACTAAAGATACGTGCCAAGTTTCACAGTAATCGGTTGATTAGATTCCGAGATATCTTGCACACCGTTTCTAAAAACCTGGTTTCGAGAAAAACGCGTTTAAAGTTTCAGAACGTTATTTTTCATATATATCCTATACTCACTTTTTTCACTTATATATCGCGGCTCACAGTTCTTACAATTCACAACTAAATTGAATCCAAGTCCCCTAATATTCGATTCACCAAAAGTAATATTTGAATCACACGATTTACACTTTATAATACTGCTTAAAGTTGTAAACAGTGATACAAACTCAATTATTCTGTATCCGCGAATTTATTATTATACGCCAAAATAAGTCGTTTTAAAGGCTAGGACCTTTTGCATCTTATTTCTAAGACTTCAAACTACTATTTAAGACAAAAAAAGGAATCGATTTTTTGAAAATTTCAAACTGTCCTGACCCCTTAACACGTTGATTGCCACGCGAATTTTATACAGTAATACAGAAAAGAAATTAGTATGACATCTCACTGGTCTTGATTGATTTTTTTAGTGGAAATTGGAGAAATCCCCGAATATCGATAAAATTAATGTTTATTTGAAGAAACATTGTAAACGATAGTACATTTTGATAGACGGCTCTTATAATCTATTGAATTTTTGACGATATGAAAATTCAAGTAACATGCCTTCTGAAACTCTCTTGATCTGGTAACGTCAATAATTTTTAAAGTCAAGCAGTACTAACATTCTACGTTTCTAGTTTTAATATTTATTTCTTTATATCTATTGAATTAAATCAATGCTATATCAGCACATGATCATTGGTACTGATATGTAGGGCTGGGGAGAAATAGTAAATAGAAAAAATAGAAAAATAGTAAATAGAAAAATAGAAAAATGTAAATATTTGTTATTTTCTCATGTGTGTAGTTACATATGGAAATAGTATTGTGAAATAAGTATTTCATTAAAATATAGGAAAATAATATTTCATCAAATAGCAATATTTCACAGAATAGTATTTGGAATAATGGTAGTACAACTAATAGTATATATATATATATATATATATATACTATTATATACGTATACAATCTCGTTTATATTTCGTATATACGTATACACGTATCTCGTTTATATCTTCATTACACTTTGGACGCACACGCCATACTACTCGTTCTCCTTCTGTTTTCCCTAACTACCAATTCACACATTTACGCAACATACATACCAACCTTGATTTCTACACTCGTCGAAATTCATAATGTATTAATCAAAATAGAAGATAGCGAGTGACAGTTGCGAAATATGTTCAGTTTTAAAATTTGTATGTCTTATTTTCAATTCACTACTTTCGATATTTAAATCCGAGTGAAACTAGTAAATAGTACTTTCTCATGATTTTCTCATTTAATAAAATAGTATATCATTTAAGCATTAAATATTTATTTATGCAAATATTTCAATGTTTGCTATATTATATAAAATTATTTCAAATTTTCCCCAGCCCTGCTGATATGACACCAGTTTTAATATCTTGCGCTGGAATGACGTGCCACGCACGTCGAGATATTTTTTGTTCCGAAATTGTAATATTTTCTCAGTTTCAAGTAAAACAAAATAGGCAAAACAAATGATAAATTTATTACTGCTCAATAATTTCTCAATCCAGCGATATCGACGTTGTTGAAAAAGAAAGAGACGAATTATTGTATACGGTTTGGTCGCTCGTTATGGTCCGCAGGAGCAAGTGGTCGAGCCATTTTTAATATCGAGGATCGAGAAACTTTGTCCGCCAAGTGTCGTGCGTGGATGATGGCGAGACGATCGGCCAGATGGAATCAGAGTGGGCCAGAACGTCGAACGAGCGGAGTCGTCGGCTCGTCACCTCGTCAGGAGCGTTTAGCTTCCGTTTCGTTTGGTCGGAACACAGATCGGCTGTCTAAAAGACACGAAGCAACAGCCAAGACAAACCTTAAATGCTTGCTAACCAAACAGTCGGAATTAGCCGCGTTACCCGCCCACGGAGGAGAAACCGGTGCTTTTGCCGTTTACTCCTCTCTATGGCTATTATCTTGCACGTCGCCGCGCTATCATTAGTTTATTCGTGCCCAATCCCACTTTTCTCCAACGTCCACGCACCCGAAGGTGCAGCCACCCTCCGGAGAGGACCTCTGCACGCAAAGCAGCGAGTTACAGCGATGTTTTCATGGAGTTTTCGAACATCCTGTTCGTCTCCACTGTGCGTGTTCCTCTTTTAGATTTGGCCGCGAGATTGGCTCTGGCGAGAGATTTTTTTTAAGTTTATCGTTGGGAAGTATTAGTGGAAGAATTTATTATTGTTAGGTTAGGCTGGGTTGGACTGGAATTGGAACATTTTTTGAGAGGAGAGGTGAAAACGTTGCTAATCCTGATCTAACGATAGGAAAGAGTCAGCTTTTATTTTAAGATTGGGATTGGGGTAGAAGGCATTTTAGAAAAGTAAGAAAAATGCTTAAGGTTTGCTAATGGCAATTCTTAGGAAGGGGAGAATAGATTCAAGTTTTATAAATGAAAATACTTCAACGATTGTATAATAAACGACAGTATTTCAATATCTTTCTCAAAATCTCAGAAACAGCACAAATAAATCAGATTTGAGCATAAATAGTTCAATTCGCTAACGGAGTATCGTATAGAAATTTTTAACCCGTATTAAAAGATTTCAAGGACTTCGATGCGTACCTCCTTTTATACAATTAAACATCTTCGTGTGCTAAGGATAAAACACTAGAAAACAAAAAGAAAAAAACATCGCAGAAAATCCGAACAAATTGTCTTTATATAAAGATCTTCAAGAATCACACAAATATAATTCTTCATATCGGGAAATTTACTATTGAAATCATCATCGAAATTTTCTTACTTCGTCGTTAGACGGAGGAGGATTTTGTTGTCACTTCGTTGTCAGAGGGACGCCTCGGTACCTGAACTCTAAGTAGTCACATAGGTAACAAGACACATATGTAACCGCGTGTACACGAGACAACCGCAACCCTCCGCGATGCACAAAAGATTTAGAGAAGTTGCGGCTGAACAAACACCGCCGGCATAAGCGCACGTTCCTCCCTTCGGCTTTTCCTGGCCGAGGCACCCGTAAATGCCTGAGCCTCTGTGTGCGTACTCGTCCCTGATAAGGCTCTCCTTAACACACCGGCCCCGACGAACCCTCCAGCATCGTCTCATTTATCCACCGAGTGATTATTTCTCGAGCAATTGTCGCGGTCGTCGATACAATATCGCCGCGTCTCAGTTTGACTGACAAATGGGGAGTTACGTAGCTGGTGAATATGAATCAATGAACGTGGGGTGATTCACGCAACTGTAACAAGCCGTGCCATTCTTTCGGTCGAAAATTCGGAAAAAAATGCATCAGAAAATATTTAAATCGTTCGAGAGTACATAGCGAAAGAGTTTCCTAATTTAAGTCGTATTGTCCTGCGTGGATCTTGGTTGAAATTAGAAAAATATATTACAGAAAAAATTATATTATGTTAAAATATTAAACTATTAAATTTAATATTAGATTAAAATATTAAAATTATATTATATTAAAAATAAATGTATTATACTATATTTATTAAAATTATATTATATTAACAATAAATATATTACATTCATCAAAATTATATTATATTGAAAATAAATATATTATATTTATTAAAATTATATTATAAATTATATTATATGTTCGAGGGTTTTGTTCGTGTAAATTTCTTTTTCATTTAATTTTTATTGAGTTCTCCAAGATTGTTTCTTTGCTAATATTTTTACGATCCAAAAGTGCAACATAGCGTCGCGTTGTGTCGTAATAAAATTAGAAAAAGC
Source organism: Tetragonisca angustula (assembly GCA_036937485.2). NCBI lineage: Eukaryota > Metazoa > Arthropoda > Insecta > Hymenoptera > Apidae > Tetragonisca > Tetragonisca angustula. The sequence goes on along the minus strand of JAWNGG020000120.1, from coordinate 172,053 downwards.
TTTTATACGCTCTCGTTTTATACTTTACACGAAAGAAAATTACACACCGTGGGGAAAAAGTGGCGAGGTAATAAAAATGCTTAAATGGCGGAATATTCACGAGTCGGCGAAATAGAAAAACTCGAGTATATACCTACCATTTGTACGCTGGAACCACAAAGGCTTTATTATTAAAAAATTTGCAAGACACGCTTGTCCACGTACACGAATAATTGTTCCAATATTATTTTACACAGTCGCCGACGTTTAAGAAACATAAAACACAAACTGCGAAACTTTTTCATTTCGAAATTAAATTAGAGCGCTCTCCTTTTGTAACGGGAATTACATTTGAATTATAATAATAAATATAACGATTTATACTGTAATATATAATTACAATGTGAACGCTTCGTTATAATACAAAATTAAATAAAACTTTCACAATCGTAGCAAAGATTATAAGAGTTTCCTCAAAAAAATCTCAATCTCAACTCAAATTTTTCTGTAGCTATTTTGTTTATTTGACCAGCCGCAAAAACTATTGGGATTTCAATCGATTTGCCATTTGAATCGTCATTCTATGGAAGTTTCTACGAAAGAAAATTTCCTATACAGTTGTATGTCTTAAATCTCAAATCTCGAGTTTCTCATTTCTACAACAAACATCGAACAATCTTCAACGGATCATTTCACGCGCATCCGGTGTGATCGTTCCGCCATTCTGGAATAATCTAGCGATCGTCTGGAAGTCGACGATCCTATAAAACGAATTCTATGTCGCGAGGTACGAATAATCGTTTGCAGGAGATTCAGCCAGCCAGTTTGGCGCGGCAGCCGGCAGAGATAATGGCGTCGAGCTGAAAATGCGACGCATGGAAACGATGCCTGTTGTTATTTTATGGGGGCGGAATACTGGCCCGGCGGGGGGAGAGGGGGGGGACCTCTCGTTAAACCGATTTGCACATCGGATGCACTCTCGATTCCTCGAACAGCGGACAATTTCACAGGGCTCTATTTACGCTGCTGCTGTTGCCTCCGCCAAGCGCCGCTCTCTGCCTGCCCCAACTCGTTTACGTATTTTTTCTCTTTCCCGTAAATACATTTACGTTGATCTGCTTTCCGTTCTTTCCCACCAACGTTCCGCGACTTTTTGATTTTTCTTTTTTCTTTTTTTCTTTTTTGATTTGACTTTCTTTTCTCTTTTGGATTTCGTTTCTTTCGTTTCTCTTCGAGAAAGAGAGAATTTAAACTATCAAATTGAAGGTTAGATTAGGTTTCATTTAGGTAATTTTGCTCGACAGATTTACCTTTAAGTTCTGTTCTTCGTAAGAATTCCAAGGGATTTAGGGTTTACTAGCTTTTAATATCGTTGTGTCGATCACTTGATATGTCCTTGAATATTTCTGAGCATCATTTCTCCTTCTATATATATTTTATATATAATATTATTAAAATATCGTATGATATGTATACTTGTATTGTACAGTATTTTATAATATTTATATACTTATGTACATATTTAGAATTATTTTTATACTCAGATTCTTACTGAAATCTGAGAAATTAAGAAAAAATAAAAATGTTTTCTTTCTTTAACAATAATAAAATATGTACCCAATAAAATTCATTTATAATAGTTCTATTCTTCGTGAAAATTCCAAGGATTTATTTACTAGCTTTTAATATCGTTGTATCAATCACTTGATATGTCCTTGAATATTTCTGAGCATCATTTCACATATAGTAGACGATGTTCTCCACTTTCTATATATATTTTATATTTTATATTTATATATAATATAATTAAAATATTGTATAATATGTATACTTGTATTGTACAGTATTTTATAATGTTTATATACTTATGTACATATTCAGAATTATTTTTATACTCAGATTCTCACTGAAATCTGAGAAATTGAGAAAAAACAAAAATGTCTGCTCTCTTTAACAACAATAAAATATGCACCCAATAAAATTCATTTATAAATATACATAGAATAGAATTTATAAATATGCACATACAAATAGAATCATTGTTCAGTTACAATGATCACACGTCTCCAAATTCATAAATTCATTTTCTGTGTTACACGTACAATATACTTATTCAATCACGTTTACGATATACAACAGAGCGCCGATATAACGAGAAAAAAAAACTCACGAAAATTTTTCAAATAGCCCAGTGCACAAAGAAATAGTTATTAAGGGAAATTTCTCCACGTTGTATGTATGTAGGAATTTATACATATTTCCCTCGTACGTTTTCATTTATAACGTTGAATGGACACGTTGGACACGTTTCCGAGGTGTCTCGAGCCTCGAACGACAGCTATGTAAGGCTAGGAGAACGATGCGACGAAGAAAACGATTTAATGGTCGACTGGCGCGTTCTGACGGTGACGTGACATCCGAATGGAAGCTGCATCTTGTCAGTGCGGAAAGGAAGCGCGGCGAGCACTCACAACGTAGACGAGCGAATGAACTGCTCTGCTCTTCAATAGAACGCACACGCGTCGATGATGATTATGTCTTTCGTTTCCCACGATTGTGATTTCAATGATCACAATGAATATTATCAAGGAAACGAGCCCTTTTTTCTTTTCTTTTTTCTTTAGCTGAGAGCGTGAATGCGGTTTTAAAATTTATTAGATCTTTCAGGTCAGGAGGTATCGTATGATGCGAGGCATGAAAATTATTGAGTGAGAATTAACAGAGTGAATGGTGAAAAAAAAGAACAAGCTGCAACTTGGAAAATAAAAAAATCTGGAGAATAGTTGGAAAATTTAAATATGAATATAAAATATAAATCATTACAAATATAAATATGAATATATATAAATATAAAATATAAAATATAAATATAAATATATGTAAATATAAAAATATAAAATATTAATATATATAAATATAAAAATGTAAAATATAAATCATTAAAATTTAAATGACACTAATTAAAAAAAAATAGATCTATGTAATTATATTTTTCCAACTATTGTAAAAACGGAGAACATCTGAAATCTGTCTTATTGACAGGTTTAATAGTTCTAACTTGGTATTGACTCTTGAAAGATTTGTGAAGGTCAACTTTGATTTTTTTCAAAACATATCTACACGTTGATCAATTTAACTCTACACTCTCTGTAAAAGAAAAAGTATGTATGCTGAGAAATGATTAATTCGTTATTTCAATAATAAATTATTCATTTATTTTACGTAGGATAATTTCAATTTCAATTTTGTACAAAATATCACGCGAAAGACAAGGGAATACCTGTAATCTCTCACTAAGCCCTTCAATTAATCCTCGAATTTTCTCGTGTGATGAAGCTGCGAGGAATTAAAAAAAAAAAAAAAAGAAAATAGTCTATTTTGACGTAATCGATCAAAGCAGTCACGTTGAAGGGATTATGGGGCGCGATGAAGGATGCACGAGGGCTAATCCATGGTACATCGGACGGGAATCCCTCGGCTGTAAAATATCCCGTCCATTATCGCGATTTCACCGCGTTCCTAACCGCTCATGTACATATCGTGCCACGTCAGCTGAAACATAACGGAGTCGTAAAGCTCGCGTCGCTGCGTTCCGTTGCGTTGCGTTGCACGGAAAAGAATTCCGGTGCCTAATTCGAGATGTTTATCCAAGCGGTGTTTCGAGGCCCTCTTAATTCATACCCGGCGCTGTTGTTGCAGCTTAGCCAGCGCCAAATTTATTAAAATCGTTACCCGCCGTTCAACGAGAACCGCCGTTATTATTACCAACATCGTTTCGATACCGAACTGCGGCTGCACAGTTTTTCTTATCTTCCTGTTTCGTAAGAGAATGAACAAGACTAGAAAGCTAATTACCAAAGTGGCCAGAACGATCAATTTGTGATTTTCGTTGGACTTTTGGAGATTCGAATGATTTTTCGTAAGATGCGTGTAAACGAAAGTTTGTAAACTCCGTGTTGTGTTGTAAAGTTTTTCTGTTTCTCTGTTTTGATATTTCTCTCGTGGGAATTTTATGCTTTGATCGTCGATAGTTCTAGTGAATCTTTCCTTTAAGCAGTAATTTTTAATTTTTAATATTTTTCTTGTCTTCCTGTTTGAAAGATTAGGAGCACGTAACAATTTGGAATTTTGGTTTCTTGAAGTTTCTCTACGAGCTGTTGTTAAAAGTATACCTGTATTTATTCATGACGAAATGGCAACGTTCTTTTGTTCTCGATAGAAATAAACTAGATCAGAAGTTAAATATCTCTCTACAGGATTACAAGGTTCTTAAGGGGTCAAGACAGTTTGAAATTTTCAAAAAATCGATTTTTTTTTTTAATAGTAATTTGAAGTCTTAGAAATAAGATACGAAAGGTCCTAGCCTTTAAAACGACTTATTTTGTGGTATAATAATAATAAACCCGCGGATACAGAATAATTGAATTTGTATCACTGTTTACAACTTTAAGCACTATTATAAAGTGTGAATCGTGCGATTCAAATATTACTTTTGGTGAATCGAATATTAGGAGACTTGGATTCAATTTAGTTGTGAATTGTAAGAACTGTGAATTGCGATATATAAGTAAAAAAAGTAAGTAAAGTATAATGACATGATATGAAAAATGACATTCTGAAACTTTAAACGCGTTTTTTTAGAAACTCCGTTTTTATAAACGGTGTGCAAGATATCTCGAAATCTAACCAACCGATTACTGTGAAACTTGGTACGTATCTTTAGTGTAACATTTGCTAGGGATTAACGATCGAATATTTTTTAATTTTATAACAATTTCGAAAAATATAAACAAAAAATCTAGAAATTTTTAGTATAAATTCGATACATCAAAAACAAATAGCTGCTATTTTCATAATTTTCACAAAAATGAAAATGTTGGATCGAATATTGTTTACTTTTGAACTTTTTTTGCCTTTTACATCATAAGATAGACAATGTAAAAAAAAGTTATGTGGGTGCCGTTAAAAAGTTAAACAATAGCTCTCTTTTTTCCTTTTTTAATGTTACTTTTTATAGTTCATAATGTGTTAAAATAAACCACAAGAGCTCATGTCAAATATGTACTTTTATCTTACTAGCCCTCCAAAGTATCCGCAATTTCTAGATCCGTCAAACTCTCCTGCCCCCTTAATGGATAATTCGTTGAATTCAATATCGGGAAATGATTGCTAGAAATATGTATCACTGACAAAAAGCATTTCGTTCCGCGGCTCTCCTAGACCCCCGTAAAATTGTAACAAGTGATCAATAGGAGAGAAACTGGAAGGTAGCGGACCACCTTGGTGGAGATTCGATTGAACGATCCGTATACCTCCAGGAATGTGACAATGCGTAGAGAATGCATAGAAATTGCTGGACGAATCAGCGAGTATCGACCATTTCGCTGATCCCGTCGAAAATCTTTGCGTGAACGCGTGACCTTATCCCACTGAGAAAAGGGCGAAATCCTCGCTGGATCCCATGGCTATTATGTTCGAACGTCAGCCTACGATTTTCTCGGTCATTTCATCGTTCTTGCGTTCATCGTTCGACAATGGAACTCGTGTCTTCATTCGTCGAACCCAGTTACCGAGACGTCTGTGTATCAAATTTTATATTTCAACAGTCTTTCATACTTGAAGTTGATCTACATGTGTACTTATTTCTCGATTATATTATTTGTTATATTATATTATATTATTTATTTATTTACTTTATTACCGAATCAATTAATTATTAATGGAACTCTGTGTCTTTATTCGTTGAATCCAGTTACCGAGACGTCTGTGTATCAAATTTTATATTTCAACAGTCTTTCATACTCGAAGTTGATTTACATGGTACTTATATTACTTATTTATTTACTTTATTACCGAATCATTTAATTGTTAATTATTAATGGAATACAATGTCTTTATTCGTTGGATCCAGTATCTTTTTATACTTCAAATTAATTCGCTCTTCAGTTTTAAAATGTTGATGAAAGTTCAGAAACAAAAGCTTCCAAGTTTGGATGTCACAAAAATTTGAAAATGATAAAAGCTGCAAGATACAACGAATGAAAAAAGAAGTTTCACCTTGGCGAGGATGATGATCTATCTTCTTAAATCTTGGAATTTAATGTAATCGAAAACTGGTTCGAATTCATCGCTATCTGTTCGAGGAAAAAACATTTTCTATGGGCATTTTGAGGTAAATCTCGCACTTGTTGGTTAAACCATAGACGAAAGAAATTCCTCTGGCCGGATTTACTCGATTCGACACGGTGAACGCGACACGAATCTGATTCCCTTTGTGATCCGATGCAGCTCAACGGCGTGGTTGTGTAAACAGGTCATTGGATTTCGATGGACTCGAATCAACGTGGATAATTCAATAGAATCAAGTTTCCTACACCCTTATTGCAATTATATTGTTCGGCAAACGGATCGAAAGAATCACTGACAATCTCGTTCCAGGCTTATCCATAATATCTAAGGACGTCCAAACAATTTATCCAACTTAATCGATCAAATTACAAACAATCGTGAATTTAAATTTCGAATAAAGAACGAGGATAACAATTTTCTTTTCTGTTTCTCTGTTTTTGAGGAGCAATTTACAATTCGAGTTTATATACAGGGTAGGTCGGAATTCGTAGTACAACTGAGCAGAAGGTGATTCTACGTCAAAAAGTAAGAAAAAAATTTGATCTAACATTTTTTTATCTGGGGCTCGGTTTTCGAGAAAATCGACTTTAAAGTTTGTTCATCTTTGAGTTTCTACGCAATGAATTGCCTCCGTTGTTAGAGGATGTACTCTTAGCTACTGTAAGGAGTATGATTTTTCAACGTGACGGTGCACCGCCACGTTACACGAGAGAGGTTAAAAATTTTTTAAATCAAACGTATTCGTGTTGAATCGGCCACGATGATACGTTGGCCACCGAGTTCTCCGGACCTCACGCCTCTAGATGTGTCTTTATGGGGGCATATCAAAGAACAGGTTTATAAAGACAATATTTCAAATATTACACATTTGAAGCAAAAGATTATGGAGGAATTCGAGAAATTAAAAAAGGATCAGCTTACATTCTGTTCAGATATCGTCGAGCAAACTTGTGTATGCAGCAATACTTGCTCAACAATACTTGTAACAGTGTACTGCATTGTAATATTGCAACAGAAAGTAGTAATAAAGAATAAAAAATTAATTATCAGTAGGAACACTTTGTACTGCTTTAACCACACAATAAATAATGTTTGTAAACGCTAGCTCGGATGGAGACAACCGCGGTAGAAGAATAGACAACTGAATCGTTCACAAAGATGAACAAACTCGATTTTCTCGAAAACCGAGCCCCGGATAAAAAAAAAATGTTATACCAAATTTTTTTTTTATTTTTTCACGTAGAATCACCCCCTGCTCGGTTGTACTACGAATTCCGGTTCATCCTGTATGTAGGCAATAAATGTCCACTAATTCTCCTCTTTGTTAGTAATTATTCGTTCGCATAATGAGAGTTGAGGTTTGATAATTGATTGAAATTTGCTTTAAATATACTTGGGGACTTCTTATCTGTTTCAAAAAATACAGAATGTTACAAGTTCTTGCGATACAAGAAGAAGGTAAAAAAAATATGAAACAAATTTCTCTCAGAGAAAGAAGATTTTTGAGTTGAATCTGATTAATTTCGTACTGGATAGAAGACGAGGATATTTTATGTGTAAGACACGAAGCGTTATCCTTTCTTCTTGGCCATGTAAAATCATCTTTTTCTCGGTTGTGACTATTGAAAACTAGACTATCCTGTGTAACAATTCAATTTCAAGTGAAAATGGATATAAAATAACGCCGGGTGTCCAAAGTTGATCGCGTCAGGCTATGGAGGAATCATCGAAAGTGATCGGTCGTTCGATCCAAAAGAATTCTTTTTCTACTTAAACCGACAGGTGGAATCGCCTTCACCCGCGGATATTATTTCTGTCAACGTTGCCGATGTTTATACGCATACATATTTGACGAACTGCTCTCGTGCAGGTCCAACGTCTAGCTCGGTAGCGTGTTACCTGAAGAAGCAATCTCTGTCGCATGAAATAACATTTAGGCCGGACTGGTTGGTCCATTGCATCCTGACTCTGTCTGCAAGTATATATATCTACACACCGGCGTTGCCTCAGCTTCTGTACAGGTGTCCTGGGATCAAAATGACTCTCTGTTCCTCAATGTAATCGGTTAGTATACCCTTTCGTCTCCTAAAACCGATGCCATTACTCACGATCAAAATGTCTTTAATTGTCAACGAAAATCATTGTTACTTTTATCTTGTACATACATACTTATTATACATTTGTTATAATATTTGTCGTAATGTAACAAAATGTTTTGTTATATAATATGTAATATACGAATATATTTGTTGCTGGTATAATAAATGAGCAGGACGTAGTGTGTAATACAATTTTTAGGTAAGTAAATATATTTATTATTCTTTATTAAATTACAGATTTTTATGCATTTATGAGAAATTATTATAGATGATGATATACTTTACCTAAATGAAAATTGATTCCGTTATGATACGCACAATGCATAGGGTATATAATAAACATAATAATATAATATATAATATTCTTATTCAGTATAATACACAAATACACAAAGAGTATTTATTGTAATACTTAGCAGATGAAATTTTTACTTATGTTCCATTTCTTTAGCTATGTTCAAAAAGATATGAAAATGCATGAAAATCCGCAGTCTATTTATTATGTTGCTATATTTACTGCATTATCATTATGAAGATTATTATTAGAACTACATTACACGCACCTGTATTTAATTCCAAAAGATATCTTTATATTTTATTTCTTTATTTGTTTAATTTACTGGCAGATGACGAATATAAAATTGAAAGTGAAAATAACATTAAAAATATTATTCCAGAAATTTTTAGATTTTTAAGTCACTTCTCTTCTGTGACACTGTGCGTGTAATGTATTTTTACTGCTAGAGTACTTATTTTTTTATTTTAATAGTCTTCTAACAGAGTTAAATTTTTCAGGACCACACGGTGACCCATTACCGAACTATTACGGATTCGTCAATATGGTTTAGTAAGATCTTTTGGGTGACATCTCGAGTAGGTATACCAGGTAGCTGGTACCCAGTTTTCAGGTATTTGATTCCAAACCTCATAATATATTTTTTTAATGCCTTAAGCATTTATTTATAGTACGTTTTGTTTCGTAGCTTGAAAAATCTTTTACTTGCAAATGAACGCAATTCTCGTAATTGTGCTTCATTGCAGCTACAAAGTTTCGAGGTTAAGGTTCTAAAAATTTCGTCTCTTCATTGAAACATAACGTTCAGAATTTTGATGAATGTTATTCTTTATTAAATAATTAAGCAATGGATTAATCAACAATATCACATATATTCTTAAGCACGTTTTGTTACACCAGCATTTAACATTAACATTTAACATCTACAAACATTTAACATATATATCTCTAAACATTTAACATATATATCTCTTAACATTTAACATCTATATGTATAACTAAGTTGAGCCATTGGCTCCTTAAAAGGAATGTTCTAGAAGAATAAATAGTAAAGGTAACTTAGCAGAGATGTCGCGTGACATCCAATTAGCATAGTTATTGTTCCCTACCATATCGGCACATTCTTACAGTTACCATCTATTCTGACAATAAAAAAAAAAAAAAGATTTTAAGAACTTTTTCGCAAGTGAGTAAAGAAATATACCTACAACATACTTTTTCCAAATATAAATTATTTCATACCTACTTAAGCCACTGAGTATTAACGTTTCATTAACACAATATTTCATTATTTTAGATTCCATTGTTTTGATATTGGGACTATGAAAAAGATTTTTTACAAGGATTTGCTTGATATCTTTTCATTGTTAGCTTTTCATTGTGTCTTCGTTTAAATTCTACGCCTAAATTTTATGAAACATAAAGAAAGAAACATAAGTATTTACAACGTTATTTTTGGCCCTTGGTTGATGGTTTAAGATAATATTCGTTACTACACGTTGAATATAATGTATTTAACGGATGCTGATTTACGTTACAGCGTACAGGGCTTCCTTCTGTTCCTTCAGGGAAGAGAGCATCGATGCCTGGTGAAATGGGGGAGGAGGTAAAGGATACGAGAGTGTGAAAAATAATTTCCTGCCGCTGATATGTGGCGGATCGGACGAGGAGGAGAAAAGTCCTGGCCGGGGGATATCAAAATATTATTCGAGGGTTACCTAGGGTAGCTCCGCATTCTCGCGCCATATAGAAGCCGCGCTGAAGCTAAAGTGGATGGTTATTGCCCTCAACCTGACCGTACAGGCTGCCACATTCGTCTACCTTATGGCGGTATACGAATTTCATATCTACCATTGGTTAATCCATCGTGCCAGGTTTATTTCGAATTTATTAAAACATGTTACAAATGATTGTATTCCTCCTCTTAGGAAGATATGATACATCTCACTTTTTCTCATTCTGTTCTGTTGAAATCAATAGACATAGTTACTTATTCTTGTCAAATTTATTTTAATGTTACTTGCTATGTCTATTGATTTTAGTTTATAAAGATATTATAAAGGTTATATTTGACTATTATATTGTGAAATTAAAATTGATACTACATATTTTTTTATGTCTGTACAGGATGATCATCAGATTTGCTTGGATGTGGCTCACCTGAAAGGACAGATGGCGAAGAGAAATTTTTTGAAGCCTTCTTGACATTTTCACTTGAAAACAAATCAATTTTATCAGCAGATAAGAAAACACACCTGTATTTTCATGAATAATATTCCTTTCGATATTTTCCATTCTTCAAGGTTTTCCGAAAATATATCCATCCATAAATATGACTTGTATTTGTTATGTTATTGTAAAGAAGCAATGTTACATGTAAGTATTGTATGTTAATATAAGTGTCGTCTATTTGAATTCACAGAAAACTTTCTATTTTAATTTTCAATGTATTTTGAAGCTTAAACTTAAATATTGTACGTACTAACAATATGTATGAAGGACTTTGAAGTAAATCAGTGCATGTTTGCAGATATTCTTTTAAAATTATTAATCGATGAATCAAATTAATTATTATGTTGCATTAATTATATTATATCATGTAATAATAACTGAACTGTTCAACTGAAGCTGAACTGACAACTGAAGATTTTGTTCAAGAAAGAAAAGAGTATTTTCATAGTACAAATCGTTCTTAACTAAAGGTAATTCTGAGGTTTCCATATAATCTATAATATATTCCATATAATATTCAATGTTAATGTTCTCTATATCCATGTCCATCTTTACTAAAATTTCCAAATATCACTCACTACCATTAACGTTGTGTTATTAGGTATATTAGTTATATTATGTTACCACTATTGACATATTATATTAAAAATCAATGGCGCAATAGTACAATGATTCGATGGGCATTTCAGGTTGAGGAACTGTAGCAGTCGCGTGTGAATCAGAAATCAGAAGGCTGTCCCCATTTCACGTGTCGCAATTAAAGCAAAATCTTTGGGTGGCGGTCACGAGGAGACTTGAAGTGTTGTTAAGAGGAGACGGAGGGCCGCGGCGAGAAAGGTCCGCCATTCTCGACACCTGGCAACAGCCAATGGTAGGATAAAGCGGACAGGAGAGAGCTTTTGGTCCTCGAACGCCACACCCTTCATTGTGACCACATATCGACCGTCTCTCACAGCTTGGGGCTGCGTTCCCCGTACTAATTGTAAGTACTTGCTGTACTTGTGCGCGCATGTGTGAGAGTGCAACGCTTTCCAACTGGGCACAGACACGCGCGCGCGCGTGCACCTACTCCTGGTGTAGTATGGTACGGTTTCGCGACGAGTCCGGAACCGATGAACGAATTTTCCCTCGTACACTTCTCTACGATGATACAGAAGAATATATATAAAAAAAAAAAAATATGAACATGGAATTTATATGGAACATTTCGAGTAAATCTCGAAAATTTGATATCTTCAACGAAGAGTAATATTTAAAAATTGCACGTGGATGTAGAAATATTGAAATTTATCTATTTAGTTCTATTAGTTTTGTATAACACGTAGTAGTATAAATAAAAGTATAGTATAATAGTTCATTTTTCTCAGACTTATCATTATTATTATAACAAATTAATATATTAATTTGCTTTGAAATATCAACATGCAAGTATTACGAACATCAACCTTCAATATCATGTGTCAATTGCAACATAAAATGTTCAAAATGCAAAGTGACTTTAACAACTTTCTTCCATATGAAGATATAACGAATGAGTTACAGCACAGTTTTTAAGTCGTTGTAATGAGCCAGCCTCGGGTTGAGATTTTGACGATGTGTTACGTTTTCCAGACACGTCGTAAATTCGTTCGAGGTAGAAGAAAAAAAACGGAGTTTCCAGCGGACGAGCGATTCAGCCAGAAAATAACGTGGGTTCTTAGCGGGCGCCACATTAATGGAGATACGTGTCGCGGGTATTTCAGATCGTCGGTACACCGTGTCGCGATGATGAAGGGAATGATGACGTTGGAGGAAGATTGATGAGGTGTGTTTACTGCTAACTAATTCCCGTCTGCTGCCGGTTCACGTCTAGCTAACTAACTTTTGCTCCCGGCGGAACGGGGATCCGAGGAGCGTTCCAAACTTGCGCCGACAAATTGTTTGAATTCCACCGGCGAATGATTGAGTATGGGATCGAGAATATCGTGAGAAACGCATCCGTATGGATCTAAGGAGGATATTCGTTAAGAAGAAAGAATAAAAGAAAAATTCAAAATAGAATGAGAATGGAATATAATATTAATAATATAATATTAATGATTTAAAACACGAATGGAGAGATCTTTCAAAAGTGCGAATGATGTTGTAAAAGAAGTCAATGAAATGATAGTAAATACTACATAATCTCTACAAAGATACAACTATAATGCCCATGAAAAGAGTGACGAGTATTGTACGAAAAAGAGTGCTTCTAGATTGTCTTAATTTATATATATATATTAATATGAAATATCAGCATTACTCAACTCCATTCCAATGTCGTTAGGTTCTAAAATGAATATTAGTTCTAAAATGAACTATGTAAGTATAAATCTTTCATTTTTCTTGTGGCAAATAAACCTAAAAAAAAAAATTCTCTTCGCTTCGCAGAAATCTGTTCCTTTTTTCTCTTCTACGAAGGAGAAAAAAACGTCATTGTTACCGTTCTATTCGAGGAATCTTTATAATTCAAAGTTTCTCGTTGATGACGTCCCCATTCGAACTTCTGTTCACGTCAAAGAAGAGAGACGTTAGGCGTACATGCACCGATTCAAACAAGCTGATATCGACGTGGAAAGTGTGCAATTCGATGGAAAAAAGAAAAAAATAAGAAACAGAAACGAAATCTTTTGGTAGTCGTTCGCCGGAGGTGGTTAACGAAGCATCACCCTGGATTAGGCTTGCGTCAAGCCACAAAACCAGCCTCTTCTCGGGGTTCTGCGTACGATGAAGAAACGGAGGTTATTCTTGGTTGAACAAACACTGGAATGGGTCGCGTGCGCCTCCCACATATTTATAGATTTTATCTCTCTTTGACTTCGCCGAGGCGAGTAGGCGTTCGTGTACTCTCGTGCACTACGGACATGAGGAGGTGGCGGGGGAGGGAGGGACGGAGGGGGGGGAAGAATTCGGGTAGGCAAAGGGAGGAGGAGGAGGACGCGAAAACCGGGAGAAAATCTGTGGAATGCCGGTAGAAAGAAGGAAAACATCAGCCGGGAACGACAGAAGGGAAGAAATCGAAAGGGATTGCTTCTATTTCGGCTTGGCCGAAGAGAAAAATTCGCTTCCGCTACATGCGCCCGAGAGATTTCTCTTCAACTCTTTCGTATCCACGAACGAAAGAACGCTATTTCGATTAAAATTCGAGGTATCCATAAGAAGAAAAGAAGTTCACGAGATATGTCGTTACTGATATTTGATCTCGATACTTGATTGGTAGAATATCGTACGTGTTTGGAAATAAATTGTGAAATACTTTATTATTGAACGATTAATTATATTCAGTAGAAACCGAATGACGTGCAGACGCTTTTCGTATATAAAATATGCAATGTTGACGAACGATATTCTTTCTCAGATGTTAAAGATCCTCGGTGTGTTGTGTCCATTGATCTTTTTTTAAAAAAAAAAGAGTCAATCAAACTTTCGTCATATTTGTCAAATTTTTCGTCAGAGAGTATCGAAAATGTCGGAGCTTTTCTTACTTTTTATTCGACCCTCTTTCCAGTAATTTTCGCTGGCTCGGCGCACAATAAGAAGATAAACAAGCAGTTAGAAGAGGCACAGGGAGGCGGTTGAACAGTTGTCACCAAGAGCATGAATGGGGATATTTTTCGCAAGCCACAGAAATGAGACGAACGGTCATTGGAAGCGACCAATTGTCCGATCGTTTCGCAGTGTTATTTTTATAATTCACCTCGATCATTCTGCGGTGGCTCTCGTGGCAGAACGTGGTGTTGTTTTTATTGGCCGCATTTAGGGAACGGGGATAGCGGAGGACGGTAAACAGGAAAGGGATCGAGCGAGAAAAAGGCGGCCACGACACTGAAAGAGGGGTGAATCGGTGGGAACGGGGTGTTGTTTCATCCCTCCTGGCAGCGCCCGTCTATTCTATCCAGTAGCACCTACGTTTTGGTGTCTAAACCAAGTTAGAGGTAGGATGGTACGAGTTCTAGGGGTGGATAGACACGATTCGAAGAGGGTGAAAGGAGGAAGGACGGTGTCGCGGCGAAGGGACGAGAAACGCGAAAAGCACCCGCGACTACCACGGTTGACAATGCCACAATCATCCAATGTTATTTTAGTACGAATTCCTTCTTGCCATTCTATCCCTGCCTCCTCTTATTTTGCTCTTTCTCTTTCGTTTCTTCTCTATTTCCCGCCTTTCAGTTTTCTCTTCTCTTTTCCTCACTTCATTCAGTCTCCTATTTTCAACGGGATGGAACCCGTTCGTCTGTTTCTATCTTGAATGCGTCGGGATCAAGCCATTTTGCTAGCTACGAAGAAAAATATCTCTCAGCTTTTACTCGCAATTATTACTTGGTCGGGTTTTACTTTTTTTTTTTATAGGTAAGCATAAGACTTGTTGTTGTCGTCCGTGTTGATACCTCACAGCGTGTCGATTAAGTTTTAAAATCGGCAATAACGATGACAATGACAACAAAGCTGGAAAGTAAATTTTGATTCGTGCAATTTCGTCGTCTCTTTTCTCCTTTTTCTCCACAAAACTGTGAACTCGAAAATTAGGCGTCACTCTTCCGGATTGAAAGTAGGCTTCTTTGTGTTTGAAATATACCCCAGGATCCTGAACGAGTGGCATCTGTAATAACAAAGTCCGTTCTTGCAGCTCTCCCTATATTCTTGCTACGTGAACGCTACGCGAGACGGATTTCTGGAAGCCCGTTCTGATTAATCACATTTACGCAGTAGCGTAATCCCAGAGGAAGATCATTACTCATAATGATTTCATAGACAGGAATTAATTTTCTTCTCGAAAAATTGAAATTGAAAAAACTTGTTGCTAATAAGTATGTGATTATATTTATTGATATTTCTGTATACCTACGAAGTGTATGAATGAATTGGACACCGTGTAGTGAAAGAAACTGAATGAACCAAGTTTGTACACTAGCCATAATCCGTGACGTTATTTGCTTATCGTAGCAAACCTAACACAACATGGTTTGTTATTTAACAAATCAATTCATTCCATCCTCCTTTTAAGCGTAAGTATCATTCCATCTTTGTCTCTTCTTCTCGTGTTTATCTCTAAACCGTTTTTCAGGTTGATTAAAGCATTTAATTCGGTGTATTTATTTATGGAACTATCGGCATGGATTTTATTATCTTCAGTTGTGATTTGCAAAGAAAGAAAGTGGTTTGAAGTAGTTGTAAGTAGTTTATAATCGTTTATAATTGTAAGTAGTATATAAATATTACGTTTAAATATCTAATAACTTAATAAATATTAAATATTAAATAATTTCTTGAGAGGAAGAAATCTACTGTCTTTTCTGTATTGTACATATTTTCTTTTAGTATAAAATACTAATTTGATATTTGTACGTACATATGTCATAAAATGCAAAGTCGACGATTGACAATGTCTTCACGTATGTATCTTCCTTATATTCTGTACTGAAATGCATCTGAATAGAAAGAGAGGAAGAGAGGAATGCTCTGTCGCCACCTTCTTAAAGCCAAAGAAAATATTGTTTCACGTAAATATATGTTTGTGATGAATCACTTTTATCTTTTCCTTTTCACACCTTTTAGGTGATAGAGCTGTAACTGTGGTGATAGAGCACTTTGTCATTAAGAATTTCGTCAGTTGGCACAAGTATGACGTACATCGCGGTATCAATAAATTAATCAAGATTTTATGATTATTATATATTATATAATTATACAATTAAATTTTAATAGTAATAACATTGTTTGAAAAATATGTTTTTATTGCAAATTTCTATCAAATGAATAGGATATCAAAGAGAATTAAGGAAAAACATTGAATATTTGTTAATAAAACAAATTTCTGTTTTTCATTACGACAATATTAAACGTCATACATGGTGCAATTACATTGTTATTTATCTTTGTAAAAGATACGTTTGTATTGTAATCTTTACAAAACATAGGTGAGAAATCATATACTTTTTAGAAGCCTGAAGAACCTGTTTGAAGAAACAGCTTCTCATTACCAAAGAGATGAAAAGATAAAAAATTTGCCAACAAAAGATTCGTGAAATTATAAATGGCAGAAGTACTTAAATTTTATAATCAACTAAACGAGAACAGTTGAAAATTAATTTTACTTTTTACTTTTTCGACAACTTTGTTCTTTCGTTGCATCTGTTTGCAGTAAAATCTGAAAATAATTACTATATAACTAAAATTATCAGAATGTTCGCGATATCATGGGGTCATATACTTCAAAAAGTATGAACGAATAAACGAAGAAGTGATCCATTAGGTAGGAAGCCCCGGCTGACACACCCTGACGCTATCAAAACACGCCTTAAAACTTATATTCCCGCGTAACGGCATAGTAGTGGTGGAAAAACTGCGTACGTGAGATAAAATAACAGAGTGTAGTTAACAGGCTTGGGTAAAAATATTCAGCCAGCTTCCACCATTCTCCCTTTCCTTTCTTTCTCTTTTTCTCTTTCATGCCCCCCTCCTCCTTTCTATTTTCCTCTTCTCTCACCTTTGACTCTTTTACACTGTGTGATTACAATGAATTGTTTTACGTATTATTTATTTCATAAATAAAATTCTACAAAATTTTACACTGTTTCTAATGAAACCTTATATCATATATTTTCAAGAACATTACAATTTTTGACGCACCCATCGTTGAATACGTACTGCTTTCTCTAGCTTCCGTCATTCTATATTTAAATTTTGTAATAATGTAAAAATGTACCGTAGTCAATAATTACGATATTCTCCTATAATAATCAACTTTTTATTTCAAGTTTAAATAATTTTACATAAGAATTTTGATATTATGAAGAATATCATCTATAATGATTATGAAGAATTAAATATACAATATAATGCGATATAAGCGCCATGGGACGTGTGTTGATTAAAACTTCTTACAAATATTTTATATATATATTATCGATCATTGATACATTATCGACTTGGAACTTCGTTATCGACACAGATGAGGTATATGAAAAATTAATTTAAAAAATTGAATGGCAAACTTTTGTAACTGAATTTTCTTAATTAAATCCCCAGCCTTCTTTGTATATTCCATTTGAAACAAAATTTTTTAAAAATAATTGGTACTACTAACTTACCGGTAGAGTTGAGCGCCACCAAGCTCAAAATGTGACAGTTTGCACTAATTGCGAAATAACGCTAATCAAGAGGAATAATTTGTTAACTTTTGAAATTGTGTTGTCCGTTTAGGACACTTAGCTTTTATTTTATGTTCAACTTACACTTCAGAATGTATTGAATGCTGAGTAGATCGAAAGTTCTTTACAAGTAATGTTGAATTTCTCGCAAACTACAGTGAATATTGGAATTAAAATTTTTGTAAACATCTTCTTCGAAATATATATATAATAAATGCAGATTGTTGGTGTAAATCATGAAAATTAATTATTTTTTTAAATATGTATATAAAGATTTTAGTTCCTCCATTTCACCACAACGCGGCGCTAATGTTTCTCACCCTAGAAAACAGGTAAATTTTCATTTGCAAAAAAAATTAATTTAAAAAATTGGATTGGAAACTTTTGTGGTTGCATTTTCTTAATTGGATCCGTAACTTCTTTTCTATATCTCTTTTGAAGCGTAAAATGTACAAATAAAAATTTTTAAAAATAATTAGTATTTGCAACTTACCGATAGATGGCGCCACTATGTTTAACTCTGTAGCGACCTCTACTTCAAAGAATTTAGATCAATGCCATCTATGTTCATTAAATCGTTCCGTCGAGATCTGTATTTAATATAAACAATAGAATATTTAAAAATAGTTAGTAATTTAATTATTACTATGGAAATGTTTACAGACACTTATATATATTGTAACCATAGTAGAAATTCTTCATTCGTTATTTAACTTTCGTTATTTGATATTCATCATTAGTTATTATATATTTGTTACAATATTTTATATAAACTGTAATATTTTTATATAAACTGTCAAAATTATATACGAAGTTATTATTATTTAAATTTGTAGTACTATGATTGAGAATACTACAACTTGAGACAATTTGCATTAATTTAAAAAAAAAAATAAAAAAATAAGAAACTACTGAAATAATGCTAATCAACAGGTATAATGAACCTCGTCTGTGCTCAAAGTTATACTAGAAAAGATAAGAATACCCTGTGTAAATATTTATTTCGAAAATGACTCGAAAATGGCATTGTTTCGAATAACAAGTACATACAATGTATTTTTAATAAATACATCCAAACCTATTTTTACATCAATAGAACATCATATTTATATTTAATTAAGTAAAACTTACTAAAAATTCAAGTAAAACGTGCAAATATTCGGTTGTACTTTTTTACGATATTGCAATTTTATGTTGTAATATTGCGAAACTATGTATATATAAAGCTTCTGTAATTTCAGTTAATAAATAGCTTTATAACTATTAAGATAAATTGTAAGTTGGCTGCTTATTTGTTGTATTATATTATTGTATTGGAGTTTTGCCAGTGTAATTACTATGTAAGTCATGACGACGATATCAATGGGTTTCTACATGCGGTTTGAAATTGCATGATACAAACATGCAAAATTCCATAATATATCTGGAACGACAGTGTGTCGTTTCGCAGAAACTTTTCGGATATGTGTACAAACACAATTTAAAGAAGAAACACGGTGTATTGAACTTCATTTCTAGAAATATTAGTTTTAATAATCAATCGAATAGGTTATGTTTCCCATTATTACGTCGTGTAAGTATTTCAATAATTAAATATTATGGTGATTGCATGGTATAATTCTAAGAAAGTTTGTTTCAGCCACATGGGATAAAACACAAGTGTTTAACTGGAACGAAATTATCACTCTCGAAGCATGAGCTTTGCAGAATTTATCTTTCAAAATTGTGCAATGCGAGAGGTTTTAGCACAACCTCAAGTAATCGTCAACATACTTCTGACCAGCCCAGAGATTCTGATAAGAATCCTAAAAAACCTGAGTTTGAAATACTGATGTTTAAATTAGGATTATTGTTGACAACAATCGTTTTCTATTACTATTTTCTAACTGTCAGAGAACAGGTAAGTTTATCGACCAATAATTATCAGTTGAAAGACATTTAATTGTTGAACTGTTATTACTTTATCTCAGTTAGAAAATGTGGAGTGGAATGATTTTGTAAACGAACTGCTTTTAAAAGGACAAGTTAAAGAAATTAAGATTTATCCAGGTGAAGTGAAAGCTACATTGAGAAGAGGCGCTACATATAAAGGAATGTACGTATTTGGGGACATAACTATTGGTCGTACGTCTAACATCAAAAATGTTGAAGAAAGCGTTAGGACGATAGAAAAGCATATTGGCATTAGGCTAGGTATGATTATTAAATATATTTATTAAATATAATCACTCCTTTTATTTATTGAAATTCATTAAATAATTTTTAGAGGATGGAATTTCGATTAGATATATGAATGTGAATAATCAGATGGCTCTAACAGAATTGTTCATCGTGTTACTATGTATTGCGTTCTTTGTTGCACTTTTGCGTAATCCAAAGTTCAAAAATACATTCAACTTTTCTTTTATGAATAAGGCAAAATATACATTAGTGGAACCTTTCTCTGGTAAAGGTGTCCGTTTTAAAGACGTTGCTGGTTTAAAAGAAGCTAAAATAGAAGTTATGGAATTTGTTGATTATCTTAAAAACCCTGAAAGATATACAAAGCTTGGTGCTAAAGTACCAAAAGGTACCAAATTTTTACAATTGAAATGTTTATAACTTTTTGTAAGTACCTTTTTCTGCAATTCACATAGTTTGTTTCTAGGAGCTTTACTCTTAGGACCGCCTGGTTGTGGTAAAACACTCTTAGCTAAAGCTGTTGCAACTGAATCCAATGTTCCATTTCTATCGATGAATGGATCTGAATTCACTGAAGTAGTAGGTGGATTAGGTGCTGCACGTGTAAGGGATTTATTTGCAGAGGCTAAAAAGAGGTTCAGTTAATTCTTTTCTTGTTTTGACATATAAAATAACGCTGTTATTAATATATTTAAACTTACTTTATGTTATGTTTAAAGAGCGCCTAGCATTATTTATATAGATGAAATTGATGCAATAGGCAAAAAACGAGCAGACTCATATGTTGAATTCAGCAACAGTGAATCCGAGAGAACATTGAATCAACTTTTAGTAGAAATGGATGGAATGATAGAGGCAAAGGATATTATTATTTTAGCTTCAACAAATAGAGCGGATGTTCTAGATAAAGCTTTATTAAGATGTGGTCGATTCGATAGACATATTTTGATTGATTTTCCTACTTTAGAAGAAAGAAAAGACATTTTTGAATATCATCTTCAATCATTATCATTGGAAGGCATCCCGAAACAATATGCAAAATATTTAGCTCATCTTACTCCAGGTTTTAGTGGTATGTATGTAATTCTTAATATTGAATTATTTGAATTTTTCTTTTTTTTTTAATACTTTTGTTCTGAACAATATTTTTAAAGGAGCAGAAATAGCAAATGTCTGTAATGAGGCTGCATTGCATGCAGCAAGTGAAAAAAAAATTAAAATCGATAACAATGATCTCATGTATGCAATCGATAAAGTATTAGGTGGTACAGTAAAAAAATCTAGTACATTAACACTTTCCGAGAAAGAAGTTATTGTTTATCATGAAGCTGGTCACGCAGTAGCAGCATGGATGTTGGAACACGCAAATCCTTTAATTAAAATAACAGTAGTGCCAAGAACAAATAAACGTTTGGGTTTTTCTCAGTATTCTGATTCAAACGTAAAACTTTTAAGTTCGAAACATATTTTTGAACGTATGTGTGTACTATTAGCTGGTAGAGTTGCAGAAAATATAATGTTTAACAAAATTTCAACTGGTGCGCAAAGTGACTTGCAAAAGGTAACTGAAATGGCATATCTCCAAGTTCAACAATTTGGAATGAGTCCTTCTGTGGGTTTAATTTCTTTTGATAAAGAACTAACAAGTACGGTAAGATATAAATATATTTATAATTTACGAATTGGTAGTATGTCGCTGATTTATAATTTTAATTTAATTTATCAATTAGAAAACTAAAAAACCATATAGCAAGAAACTAGGAAATTTAATGGATGCAGAAGTGCGAAGGATAATTGTTGAAGCATATAAAACAACTGAGAAGTTATTACAAGATAATAAGGATAAATTGGTAACTGTATGTATGATTATTACATATATAACATCTAAGAAAGTTTTCAAAATCTCTGAAACAGCATTTCAATAGTTCCCAAATGTTACAGTTTTATTTCAATTATGATTCGATGAATGTTTAGTATTAAATTATTACAACGTAGGAATTATATACTATTATATATCTAATAAATTTCTTTGTCTGAATTTATAGTTGGCTGAAGCACTTCTAAAAAAAGAAACCTTGACATATAAGGAAATAGAAGTATTAATCGGACCTCCTCCTTTTGGGAAAAAAGATATTATAGAATTGCAAGAATATAATTCAGGCATAGAATAAATAAACATTGATAATATATATATAGCACATTTTGCAAAATATCTGTATAGTACTAATGACAGTGAAACAAAATACTTTTATTATAAGTTTTATTATATCAATTTCTGTAATAACAATTCATTTGTGTAACATAATGTAATATTTAACTTTATAAAGAATAAAATAATAAAAAAAGAAACATGGAAAATTTATGATAAATTACATTATCAACTTCTTAATATAAAAGATTTTTTCTTAATTATTTAATATCTTGTTATTTATAGGAAAACATAATTATACTATAATATAACTATATTAGATATGACATATGCAATCAGCAAACAAAGAATAATGTCATTATTTAAATATTAAATATTTAGAAATTGAATATAAAAAAATAATAGATATTTAAAGAAATGAATACGAGGGAAATACTTTTATTATGTTTTCACCGTTTACAGTACATGATTTTTTATAAATAATGAAAACAAATATGAAATGTACGTATGTATGTAAAATATTTTCACAAATATTTTAACAAAAGTCATCAAACATTCAGTTTATTTATAGATTAGTAATAAAAAATAGTTTTTCTACAAAAATAATAAAAGAGAAGAAAAGAAAATAACTTTTTAAGCTTATATAGATTTTTAAGAATATCAAAATACTTCTTAAAGTATATACAGTGAACTAAACGTATTTTTGTTTCTAATTCCACACTATAGGAACAGTTATTGACTCATATAAATAAAGACACTTTTGATTTATGCTTTCAAAGTCTGAGTACTGCTTTAAACACTATATCACAAGTGATGATAATTAAAAGTCACATTTGATAAATAAGATCCTTAATAACACCATTAAGTGCACGTTCTAAATGTGTTCCATTCCAATATATTTTTCCACAATGTTCACAAACATAAAAATTTTGTATGTTCTGGAGCATCTTTATTGGTACTTTATCAATTTGTATTCTTGTTTTATATTTTGTTAAACATGTATCAACATTTATAGACTTTGTACTAAGTATCCATGTACGATCGTCACGTTGTAACTCATTTACACGAGTATCATGTTGCAAATCATTACTTGAATTTGTTGCTACATTTGAGTGATATGTACTGTCTACACAATCTGATGAATTTGAAGTAATACTATAATTATTTTTACGTGTTATTTTGACATAGCTGAAAAATTATAAAAGTTTGTTAACATTATTATTAATATTTAATGTATAGTTTTAAAAAGAAAATATATCTAATGAACCTTTTTAAAAGTTTATCCATTAATAATTTTGGAACTTTTGCGAATTCGTCGCTATTACAGTCCTGGCATCGACTAAATATGTCTCTTTCTGTAACTCTAATTTTAAAGTAGTTTAATACCTCCCGTAACTGATCATTGGGAGTATCTTTCAATACTAGATAACAATCTTCAGATGGAATATATTGTAAAAACTAAACAATATAATTAAAATAATTAATAAATGATAATATTATCTAAATATCATTTAAAACTATTAATTAAGACCTACTCTTAAATATCCTTTATTACGAGTCAAAAGTACTCTTTTTTCGCGCATTGCTAGTTGAGCAGATCGTTCTCCTTCCTGATCAAATGTAAAATGAGCGCAATCGCATCCACACATTCGCAATTTGTTTGTCAATCCTCCTAACATTGAATCACAAACTACACGCCATTGATGCGCTGGTATAAATTTATATTTAACTACTTGGGAATTTTTTTGTGTTTGACTTTCATAATTTGCTTGTTTTACATTTTTTGGTATATTTGCGTAATGTAATTTATTAAAATCCATGGACCTTGGTTTGTCAAAAGATTGATAAATTTGATAATTTGATTTCTGAGAATTATATCTTATTCCTCCTTGTTCTGAATATCTTTGAAAATTTTGTTGTTTATCATAACTGATATTCTTTTTAACGGAATGGTGCTGTAATGAAATATTTAGAACTCTAAAGGATAAATAAATTATTTATTAAACAAAAGCTTACCTTTTGTGCAGGCTTTCTTATATTTTTTTCTGGGGATTGATATGGGATATGTTGCACTTCCAAACACACATCATGAAATGGTATGCCCAAATGTTCACACTGAATTTCTAATGCTGTATATATTTCTAGTAAACAATATGCATCTAACGCTGTAAGATAATTGGTACATAATTATTGCATTTTACTGCGTATGTATATACATATTATAAAAAAAGAATAGTAATATACTATAAAAATAGTAGTAATCACAAACCAGCATATATTATTTGACTTTCTCTTAATGGTCTTTGCTCCCAATTAGAAAATTGATCAGATTTATTTAGCTTTCGTCCAAGACAAAGCTCTACAAGTTTACTCAAATTTTTTTTGGCGAAGTGTTGATTGCTTTCATGTGGAAAAACAAATTTATAATCTTCCACCAATTTTTTCCATAAATTTACTATATCTAGATAACCTTGTCCATGTGTTTTTACTTTTGATAATACAGCCAAACTATTGCGTATAACTGTCATATCTTGTGCTATTCCAAATCCTGGAATATACACGAATAAAAATAATATACAGAATAAAAATTCATTAATTAAAAGAACTTTACCGAGTTTTAAAATATTCTTGTTTTCAAAGAGGACTGAGGCTAATTCAGCCCATAATTCTGCTAGCTTATTTCCCATTGTAGTTACATCTAAGATGTATACATTAACTTTGGTAGCTATTTGTATTAAAGCTAATTCTGTTTGTTTTGTACCTAATAATTATAATAAATTGTATAATTATTTTTTATTGAATTATATTGACATTATTGATATTAAAATTGAATTATTAAATTAAAATATTACCAAAACATGGTTTCCATTCTGAATCAATACCAACCATACAGACATTTACTAATCCATTGTCAAGAAACTCTTTAAAACCATCAAAATCATTTACTACTTTAATAGAATCTCTTGATAATTTTAATTCATGATAATTTACAAGATCATTGTCAATTTCCCAATCGTTTATCTTGCTAGTTGAAGCGCCTTCATTTACAGCTGTAATAAAATTGTATAAATAATTGAAATAATATTAAAAACAGTTATTACCTTCATATTCGTTTTGTTCCTTTCCTTCATATAAGATTGCCCGTGGCCATTTTTCTCGAGGAACATCAAATTTTTTAGCCCAGTATAAAGCTTCAGCCGCGTCTTTGGCATTAATTATCATTCTTATTATAGCAAGTTGTAATGTATGATCATCTCCTACTGCGTCTTGTACCATTTCTCTCCAACTAGCAATACCTTAATTTAGAAAAAATTGATATTTTTTCACATTGCTGTGTGGTTTATATTATTTAAGGCATCAACATACTTAAACTAGATTCCACATAACGTTTATGTACGAGGAATTGCAAAACACCTTCGCATCTTTTTTTATTTAAGTTGGAACAGAGTTCTGGTGGAAGATTATATAATTTGATAAGGCGAGCTATTAATTTAGTCATTGGCTTAATATTTAGTATTGGCATCTTTACATCCGGTATGTTATTTTTTCTGTAATATATTAAAAACATCATTGTGTTTAATATATTGTGTTTATTTTCTTTCATTAATCAATTACTGAAACTTACTTAATTATTTCATTTAAAATGACATGCATGCTATTATCAGGTGCAATTAGATTATCCAAATACAAGACTAAAGTTTTCTGTAAAATTGGACAATTGCCTAAAAACTCTTCAACAACTGTTAACTTATTTTGTAGAATAAGTGGTAGCAGTAAAGTTTCTGGATTTGAAAAATGATCTTGCAATTGCAATATAACTGCATACTGTGCTGCTTCTTTGTATTTTTTTTCTTTAATGATTTCCTATAAAAATGTAGATTTTATTACACAACAATTTAAAAGCAAAGTGTAGAAATGTCTATACTGTAATATTAAATAATACCCTTATTATGTTAAAAAATTCCTCTTTGTGATCTATGAATTCATACGTAGTTGCAACCATTTTAACAAATTCAATGTTATTTTGTTGAATGACTAATCGAAATGTTGCTAATTTTAAATTTAGATCTAAGAAATGTTTGTATATCGAGTTCTTTGATTTTAACCAGTTTGCAAATTCTTCTATGACTGTAATCCATAAAAATAGATTATTATCTTTAGTATCAGAGTATCTTTATAATAGTTTGTACAACAGCATCTGTATAAAAATATCGTTAACATAAAAGCTGTGTACTTGAAAGATTTTAATATTATCTTGCTAATAATCAAATTTATATATTTGAATACACTGAATAAATATAATTCAATTACATTTTTTCATTTATGTTATGTACAAGTATTATTTATAAACTAAACCTGTAAATGCCAACGATGAACTCCTTTTTATATGTTTAAAGTCTGAAGTATTCACTAATAACCGGATTGTGCTTAAATAAGGCTCAGGTGCACTTTCGAAATATTCAATCAGTGTGTTGTTTACAATATCACCCTTTTTCCCTAGTAAAAACTCGTAATTAATAATTGGTCAAAAGATATTGTGAAGATGAATAAACAATTATTAACAATTTTATTGTATAATACAATAGACACTTACATATTTGCCATATTTGTTCCAAAGATTTGAGCCATTCTTTTGTAGCTTCGTCAATACTTGAGAAGAATGTTAGATTGTTTTCATTTTTCATATATGAAAGATTCATAAATGATGACAGACCATCATTTTTTTCAAATTCGCTTGACATTGCTCGTACTGTTATGTATTAACAATATATCGACGAAAGTAACAAGGCTAAAGTGTTCAAAGTAAGCTAAAAAAAATAATTGAATCGATACGTTTCGTTACTGTTTTGCATGGAGCATCTTTTATTGTCATGTGTTTCTTCAATTACAATTTGACAGAAAGAATCTTATCCGGTAAAATAGTTTAGTATAAAGGGGAAAGACACGTTTCTCAACTTTTCAATAGTTATATATATACGTAAAACAAAGTGATAACGTTAAAATTCCCTACAGTACAGTCCAATGTGTCTTTTATAATTATGTATCGAACAGATTTTAATGCAATTGTTTCTCCCATATTTTTTAAATGTCTTTTCTGCAATTCGAACCAGATTTAGCTTTATCATTAAATTATAAATGATATATGAAACAGTCTCGCAAATGTTTCCGTTGTTAAGACAGCTATTATAAAGAATCTAAAATTCATTGTTTTGGAACACACGATTGATGTCATCTTTATTTTGTTGATGATTAATCATCCTTTATTATGTTACTGAATTTCACGCGAGAGATTGTAATGATATGTAATAAAAAATTTGTGCCCTCTAAGGAGTTGAATTTCGAATTGAATTTCATCGAGATTGTAGCTTATTTGTTCACTGACTGTTTCGAATATGATGAAACGTAACTTGCCGAAAAATTGGGTTGTACGAAGTTCAAAATCACGTCCTGATAGAATATATTATTTTAACGTCAAAACAAACCAATCATCTTGGGAGATGCCGACGAATGATCGAACAGAACAAGTATTGTATTTCTTTTTTTCATTGAATCAATATCAATATTAGTGGGAATGAGGTTAATGGTATTTCATTAACATTTTAAGAATTGCAATGCTTAGTCTCTTTATTTTAATCTTTATTATTTACTAACGTGCATTTATAATTAATAATGTTCTAAATAATAATTATAATAATTAAAATAGATAGTAAAATTTGCCAGAAACGAAATAGTTAAAAAAAATATTGTTTAGGTTGAAAAGAAATTAGTCCAGTCTCCTAAAAAACATAAACAGTCATGTAATATGAAATCACAAAAGGATGACGATAATCAAGTACAGCCAGTTGCTTCAGAGCATACTGTGCCTGAAAAAGAAACTTCAGAAAGGAAGATACTTGTTGCTAAGCGTAAACAAATGCAAAACAAAGTCAATGAGGGAAAAGAAACGCCACAGATGAAAGCGATTCGTGAAAAGATACTGAAGAGAAAAGAAGAGATTGCTCTCAAAGTTTCTAAGAGTTCTAAATCAACTAAGGATGTTTCAAGATCTTCATCTTCAACGCTTAATAAAACTATTCCATTAGTGCAAAAAGCTAATATTCACACAGATTCTAGAAAATCTTGTACGCCCCAAATGCAGATATTGTTAGAAAAAATGCAGGAAAGGGTAGC
Organism: Tetragonisca angustula; assembly: GCA_036937485.2. Classification (NCBI taxonomy): domain Eukaryota; kingdom Metazoa; phylum Arthropoda; class Insecta; order Hymenoptera; family Apidae; genus Tetragonisca; species Tetragonisca angustula. The sequence continues at coordinate 143,649 of JAWNGG020000120.1, read as the reverse complement.
AAAAAGTCCTATAATAAAAAAAACAGAGGAAGATAGAAACAATAATCAAGGGAAGTCAATTAAAACACGATTAAGAAATCAAACTGTATCCAAGCAAAAAGCTGTTTCTTCGGATAACACAAGTCAGAAAGAAGTACAAAAGAGTCCAAAAGGTTAGTACATTAAAGAAATTTTGCAATTTTTCTTATTTATATAATTAGAGATACTAACATAGGTTATATGGTAATAGAAAAAAATTTGACAGGCAAAAGGAAGAATAATGAACATGATCCGGCTGAAGCTATTCTTGGAGTGCGAAGACAAAAATCTATGAAGAAAAATTTAGCAAAAGATCGTATGGAAAAACTGAGAGAAAACCTAAAAACAATATGTGATGATGATAATTTAAATAATAATATTTTTACAAACGATACACGTGAGTATTATAACACTATTTTTTGTTACAACACTATTACAAACTACAGTTTATCCTTTAATTTTTTTTTAATAATTATAGCTATGCCATGCATTTACAAAAATGCAGAAGTTAGATTGGTGCGTTTGAAGGAGCGACTTGCTAATAATAAGATTTCCACTAATAAAAATATATGTACTGATAAATTAGAGGAAACAACAAAGATACTAACAGATCCAGTAACGACTGTAGATGATTTAATAAAGCGGGCCAATGATGATTCTTTATATGAAGAAATGGATTGGGAACCATTGGAAGATGAAAAAATTACATTTGAGGTGATGTCAAGTATTATTATGTATACTTTCTTTTACTGATCATATGTAGATGATTATAATAAATAATAGATATATAAATATTAATGAGATATGACTTACATTATTTAGGTTCAAGCTGTTAGAACAAGACTTTGTACAGAAAACAATATAAATACATCCTGCAATGTACCTGGTACTAGTTTGAAATATCCTTTGTTATCAGAACAACAAGAGAAAAAGCACTTGTACATTGTTGTTGATACAAACGTATTTTTATCAAATATTGATGCTGTTGAATTGGCAAGAGAAACTATTTTTAAAACTTATGATCATTCGGTAATTGTAGTACCATGGACTGTTATACGTGTAAGTTTCTATATCTTTCATTTATTTTACTACTTACTTGTAACATTCACAAATGTTTTGTTACAGGAACTTGATTATATTAAAGATGATAATGGCAAATCAAAATCAAAATCGTTATGTTACAAAGCCAGGAAAGCTATAAATTATATCAATAAACTTTTCTCTTCTAAACAATCGCGCGTAATTGGTCAAACACCAGAAGATGTTACAAAAAATAAAGAAAAATTTTCTGTTGATTGCCCAGATGATGAAATTCTACAGGCTTGTTTACAAATTCGTGATTTAGGAAAGTCAGCGGTAAGTTATGTATATATACTTTTATGAAAACTAGAATTTAAATATGACTCTAAATTTTCGTTCCTTATTATACAGGTTTTATTATCATATGATGTCAATCTTTGCAATAAAGCAATGATTCATGATATTGTAACACTTGGAAGAAATGATCCCATTGAAAAAATCGACTATCTTAATGCCACTAATATGAATCAATCATTCTCTGTTTTTAATGATGAAGATCAAGAAAGGTTCAGTCTAAGTTCAACAATTTTATCTGAGGAATTACAATTGTCAAATGAAATATATGAGGACATAAAAAGTATTATAAGAGACTTTTTAACAGTGGTAAGCATAAACAAAATATATGTTGTACTTACATAATATAAGAAAGATATATACGTGAGAATTCATGGCAGTTTTTTTACAGGTAGTTGGTAAAGAAATGTGTGCATTATATGGGGCATCTTGGGAAAAATATGTTATTCTAAAACCACCTTGGACAGTTGTGACTGTTTTACAGTGTGCTGTAAAACATTGGATAGCTGCTGTAAGTGAATCATTTAGGCGAGAAGCAGAAGTTATTTTGAAAGAATTGTTGCAGATATTTAAAGATAGATCTGGTAATTTTGTTAATTTTATTTTAGCAAAGAAGGTTTTTTTTTCTTGATAATTATTATTAATGTTCAAACATCCTTCTTTTTTCAGATCAAAAAACTTTGAAGGAAGATAGTTATATTTTAGATAGGTGTAATGATTTGGTACAAATGGTTAATGTAGATAAACATAAAGCTTTAGTATTACGAATTTCTCAAAAAATTAATGTAATTGTTCTCATAATTTTTTCTACTGATATTACGTTAAAATATTGAAATAATTTGTATTTATGCTACTGTTATTTTCTAGGAGTTAAAAGACAAATGTCGTAGATATGAATGTCAAATAAATGATTATAAATTATGCAATGCAATTGGAGTTGAAAACAATATTGAAGAACAAGAACGTAGGGCACAAAAAGCTTTTCAGTATTTTGAAGCAGCATATATCTTTGCTCGCGATATGGCGTAAGTTTCATAATTAATTTGTTCATAGTGTATTATTAATATCTGTTTATTTATGTTATTGAACAGTGGTATGGCAGCTGAAGCGATGGGGATGCCTTGTAGTTTTCACTACAACATTCCTAATCCAATTCCGAATATATGCTTTGTAAAACAAATACAACCGGAACTAGCAACGAACGTGAATAAATTATTATGCAGTCTAAGCGCGTATGTTGTTTGTTATTGAATTATTTAATAACTATTTTATATGTTATATTCCAACAGCCATATTTTATTGCAGTGTCATAGAACAAGTTAGAAATTCTAATGTGGACTATCGAACATTGATAAATTTACATCAGATATTAACAACGTTCCTACCTGAAACACCAATGACATTGAAATTGATTGATATCGACATAGAACCTCTTGACGTATATTGTTGCGTAAAGCGAAAGGAAGATGTACTGAATAGAGGTTTACGTCAGCTCCAGGAACTTAGTACTCATTTGTGCAGACTAGCAAGCTGTCAGTGTACATAAATAGATATATATATATATATATATATATACATATGTATCTAATATATAAATGTATATTGACCAAAATCTTTTTGAATTTAGTTACATACATTTTTCATAATGTTCAATAATACTTTAGATATTACATATGCAACATAAACGTAATGTTATTATATATTATTTGTATGATGATATTTCTTTTTACAAAAAGTATTAACATCTTAAATATTTTTATTAACAGTTCTGTATAATACAAGAAGTGACTTTTGGAAAATGTGAAAAATAAAAATGCACAGCCAGAATAATAGTAAGTATTGAATAATGTTCCCTGGCAATCTTTTAGTAAAATAATTTAACAATGCTCTAGCGATCGAGCATTACCTTTGTAAAAAGGTAACTAATTTCTGTATAGTTTTGGAAATCCTTCTAAAGTTGGTTGTAACCAGTTTTCTTTCGAATAAGAGGTGTGCTGCGTTTCGATTACATGAAATGTGTAAGCATGCCTCGATTTGTCGTTTTTATTTGGGTATGAGAAATGTACCACTTGTCCATGGATGAGAATGCAGGTTCCTTTACTAACTGGTACTGGTCGAAAATTACTAAGTTGATAACAAGGTGCAGCTTTGTCATAGATCAACAGCTCCTTGGAATCTGGATCTTTGTTTTTTACGTAACGTCGATGGACGCCACTTTTATGAGAACCTGGCGCGATCCATAGGCATCCATTTTCTTGAGTAGCGTCTTCCAAAGCGATCCAGAAACCAATTAGTTTCACTGGGTCGGTGTACAAATATGTTGCATCTTGGTGCATCATTACTATTACAAAATCGATTTACATTCAATTAGTGCAGAATAAATTAATTTATTTAACGCTACGCTATTTTTAAGTTTACAATATTTTTTTTTTACCTTCTGATCCGATTCCCGGATTTTTGTAAATGTACATCGATTGACAAACGGCCGGTTCTTCATAATCTAATTGGAAAGCTGTTTCTTTAACTCTTTCATCGAAAGTATACTTCTTGAATGTAGGGTGAAGCCAATGAAGGGCGTGACCTACCTATAATTTTATCAAGAAGGACACTTGATATTTATACAATATAATTGCTGTCGATGGTTACTTTTTTTTTCTTTACTCCAGATTAATGGTTTTTATTTTACCTTATTTAACGACACTCGAGGATGAACTTTCAACTTTCCATCGTTGTCTAAAGCTTCAGCCTCGAAGAACACACTGATCTTGTTAGCACTGTTCAGGAAATATTTATCTTTGCTCTGTGAAATACAATAAATAATTTTAAAATCTAAACATCACGTATCGATGATATTCGCAATAAATAAGATATTTTCTTAATAATTCGGTGTTTACCTGTTGCGATTCTATTGAATTGAAAACTTTTCTCTCACTTTCCGGAGGTAAATTCTTGGTAAATTCCTCTCCGCAAAATTTCAATTCGTCGATTTCTTCCGGTTGAAAGAAATCTTCCAGCACGACGAAGCCATTTCTCTCGAACTGTAAGCATCAAAATATTATGTTAATTTAATCATTCGTATTTCGAAAGGATGTTATCAATGCTTTATATTTATGTAAATGAATTCACTTTCTGTATCCTTCGGAAAGACACTACGGTTTGTTTGGTTGAATACTACTGATAGGAGTTTATATTCAACATTTATGATTGTATAAATTATACAATGTACAGCTTGACTTGGCTCTAGTCTATGAAAGTGTTTTCAGAGATTCAATTATTCATTTTATTATTAAATTTATAGTACCTCTAGTTTGTGATTTTGAAATAGCAAAAATTGCAAGAAGAAAATGGAAAAGTTGAAATTTACGTTATTTCTATTATTCTTCAATTTTATTCTATTGCTATTAAATTTTTTCTCTAAATTATTTATTTCCTGGGCATAAACACAATTAAATATGAGCTTAATTTTAAATTAAATTTAAGTACAAAATTAAAAGGATGATTGCAACGATTACGTGATTTCACACGTAATACTTTTTTCAAATATTTTCAAACTGCAGTCGTGAGTCTATAAAATCTCAGTTCCCTCATTTATTTAATTATGCTCTAACTTTCAGTCATTCCTTTCATTTAAATTCTTTTTCACGCCTAACAATCCTTCTGCGTAATTTATTCAATCAGTCATTAAAATTGAACATTTTAAATAAACTCACCACGTCGGGAGAGAACGTACAAATTCTTTTCGAAAATATAACTACGTTTCCTAAATTTCGTTCTTCCTACAAAATTTCAATATCACGGATGAATCAGACGAATGAGCATGAATCGCCTGGCCCAGAATAGAAAGGCACGCACGTGGGTGTTCATTCTTCTTTCTGAATGGACACCGTGCAACTTTTCGTATTTCACGAGTTTGCACAAGTCCGAGATTTCATGCGATCGCTAGACCAAGGTAAAGTCAGGTCTCGAGAGATTTCGTATTTGAAGTGTCTCTTTGTCGATTACACACTTTAATAATGAACAATTAGGGCAGTGACGCACAATCCATGACCTTTGTTTCAAAATTTTTGTCGCCCGCGAATCCCTTTGCTCTCCCGTTCGATTTTCTTTTGTTTACACAATTTTTATACACTCGTATAGTAAAATAAACTCGGCTGGAAGTATGTTGAAACAGAGGAGAAGACACTATTCTAATAAATATCTATATTTCCTCGTTTTGGTCATTTTTTTTCTTTTTTCTTAGCAATTTATACGATGGCGGGGTAGAAAGGGGGTGGGGGGAGAGAAATTTTTGTGGCCCGCAACTGATACATGATTGCATCATTGAATTAAGCTGACAATAAAAACGAAAAGCTCGTTTCGAGCCATAGATCAACACATCGAACGCTTTATAGTGATAAATTATTATCACTGATAGCGAGTTTTATTCATAATTAATCACTGTTTTTGTCCAGAAATATTCTGGTTGCATTGCCAATTGTTTCTTGCGATGTCGAATCTTTCTGACACATCTCTATCAAAGCTCATATAAAAAGACTAGTTCAAATAAAGAGTTTGGTAAAGTTCAGTTTGCGTAATATCGATGTGCATTACAGTAATTGTATTGACCACCCACACGATACTATTTGCGTAATTTTCACCTCGATCGGCAATGTGATTTTTGTGCGTGATTTGTAAAAGGTAAGAAATACTAAATAAATATATGAATAAATGAATAATTCACTATAATAATGTAATATTATTATACAACTAATTATAATACAACTCATACGTTACATTCGTTACTGTAAAGTTTCGTTTTTCGATGATCATTAAATAAAATCACCCTGGTCGTTATAATGAAAATAATGGAATTGCAATAATGCAATAATGAGATAAATAATTACTGTGCATAAGTATTTGGACAATTCTTAATTATTGCAGTATAAAATACGATTCAAATGAATCTTAACATATATACTTAACAGACATCGATAAAAAGAGTAGCTAACGCTTAATTATAATGATTGCGTGGTAATCTGTACAGTGAGTACTTTAAATATGTCTTCATTGTTGAAATTTTAAAATGATTAAAATATATATTTTTGATATATAAATTATATTTATATATTATATTTATTACATAAATATATATATGTAATATATATTACATAAATATATATGTAGTACCAGATTTTATGAACCATCGTTTAGTAGAAATTAATACCACTCCTGGTAAACAGTTTTCGATAAAACACGAGTACTTAAAAAGCATTTAGAAATCTTTTAAATATAAAATATTTTTATACTTGCATGAAAATACATGAAAAGCTAGAATTCTCGATGTCAATTGAATCTTTTATTTTAATAGAATTGCACCTGATTTTCAATTGTTTATGCACGGTAATGTGTTTGAAACTGATAACTCAATCATGGAATAATCAATATCTATTTCATATTTCAATTTGAAAATTGTCACCAATTGATCGAAACCGGATTAAAAATTCTATTTTCGAGAGAAAAGGGTCATTTGTGGTCACGAACTCGTTTTCGAGTCTTTAAATAAAAAAAAAAAGAAAAAAAATCAACTTGCGTAAAATCTTTAAACAACTTGATCATGGATCGATCAATATTTATTTCATATTTCAGTTTGATCGAAAATGGAGTAAAAATTCGGTCTTCAAGAAACTGCTGTCAGTGGTCACGGTTTACGTGAAGCTGCGATGATTTTGCTTTCGAGTGCATCTTAGCGAGAAAACAGAAGGAAAGAGGGGATCGTAAGCGTTTGAATGAGACGCCACAGCGAGAGGAGAGGATTTTTAATGAAGAGACGTATGTAGAGCGCAGAACGAGCGTATTAATCTTCTGCTTTGTAGAAAGCGCGCGTCGCTTTAATTGCCCCTCGATGTTGAGTTGTAATTAGAAATGCGCCACGTGATAGGAATACGGGGCGTTCGTGTTTTCACGCCGAACTTTTTTCACGCGCCGATTGCGAAAATCACGATCTTTCCCGATTTTTTTTTTTCGATTCTTCAACGTCGTTTTTTTTTAATACACATCCAACTAAATTACTTTAACTATTACTATGTTCAGAGTTGTATCAAATTTTGTTTAGATGTAACTTAGGTATAATAACATTATATTATTATAACTTAGGTATAATAACATTATACCTAAGTTATAATAATATAATATATATATAATATAATATATAATAATATAAAGACATTATATTACAATTATTGTTTCATATACTTTTGAAGAATTGTTTTTTGGAGGGACTTTTCGTAAATTAATATCTCAACAAATGTTTAACAATTTTTCACTCTTTTATGATTTTAATACTACTATCATACTACTTTCCTTGACCTCTTTTTTCTTCTCTTTAAGGTAAATGATTCGTAGCTAAATATTTAAACAATTGTCCAACAAAATTTTCTTCGTTCATTTATATTCTAATAAATAATTCAATGATCTTTCGTTCTCAAAAAGGATTAAATTAACCATTAAAAGTATTAATTAAACCATTTAACCCATCAACTAAACGATGGTTCATCATATCACGAATACACGAATATTTTAAATATGAAATCGAAACTGCAAAATTGCGAAGAGATAGCGACGAATCTAAAAATGGAGATCTTGGAAATTCCCTTTCATAGTTTCAGTATCGAGAAAAATTGTAAATGATATTGGTCCTTAGTGGGTCAGTGAAAAAATAATGGCACGGATAATTATTCATGCAGTTACTAAAAAGATATTGTGTAGAAACTCTTTTAAATCGAGCGTAGTTTTCCATTGAAGAAGTCAACTTTTTCTCTGTCTCCTCGCTAGAGTCGCCAAGGTATTTCCGTTTCAAGAGAGATTGCGTGGGAGGATTAAGAACGACGTTTCGTCGTCCAAGTACATGAGCGTAATGTGCGTTGGCCTCCCGTGGCCGTCTAATCGTTACCTTAACCAGAATCTAAAAATGGATCTCCGGATCACAGAGTTGAGAAACGGCCGTGGAATGCACGACCACGTGCATTTCTTATTTACATATGCTTAGACGATTGGTTAGTTTAGACAGCGGATTTTTAGACGCGTCTGTGGGAAATTCAGACGTGGAAAAATGAAGAACAATAACAAAAATATCCGAGATATGATATTAATCGAAGTTAGAGCAAGATAGTTGAAGATTTAATAAGCGAAGAGACGAATCTTTATTTAGATATTCTATTCTTTCGAATTATTTGAAATATGTAATCCGCTGTTTGATCATTAATTCATTATATCGTGACTAATAATATTATAATATAATATTATAATATAATAAATATTATATATTATAATTTAATAATAATATTAAAATATAGTATAATAACGCTCAACGCTAGAACTGCCAAAGTGTTAAGAATAACTAATTTTTAATTTTTGAGAGCAGTTTCTTTTTTTAGAGCATTCTTTTTTCTTGCATTTTTCGAGATTTGAATGATTTTTCTAAAATATAATAATATAATAATAATGACAATATAACAATATAATAACAATAATAATTTATAATATAACAAAGATAGTTCATTGTATTATAAATTGTTTCTTTGCACTCTAATTTCTCTGATATCTAGTATTAATGCACAATAATTTGTCTGCTCATTTTTATGTATATCTATGCATTATCAATTAAAGGTAAAAAAATTACAAGTTATAATACTTGTTGGATGACATAAATTTTTATTTAGATTTTCTCCTCTTAATCAGATTGAAAAAGATATGAATTTACATAAATATTCTATACGATGCACAACTCACAATACAATATATTTATTGATGGAAAAAATTTATCCGGAGACTAGAACCTTGTTTTGCTACATATCTTTTTAATGGAGAAATAATTACCAGTCAGACAATTAAAATTATATATAAAATCACGTTGAAACGAAATTGCGACAGGGATTGTACGATTTGCAGATTTCCAATATTAATGAAATAAAGCCAGCAATAATGACGACGTAATTAAAAGGGATGTTATTTATTAAGATAATAATTATACGTTGAATAAATTGACAGATCGTTCGAGGTATTATTACAAATATTGAACGTTATTATAATGTTATCAAGGTAAACAAGTTACACTTTCGCACAGAGTACTTTTACGCAGTTAATACTGTAACGAACTCGTTGTTGGTAACAATAACATACATTGTACAATGATTATGATTCAGGTAAATTATTTCACTCATTTGTTGTCTGATTTGTTGTACGATCCATTTCCATAAACGCATGCGTATTCTTTCGAAAGATTTTCGCGGACATAATTTGTTCAATGTTCGTTGTGTGAGTAGGTATTTCTGGAGTATAAAATAGAATAGTATAGTAAATTTGGAACTAAGGAATTTTACGGAAAGTCCGAATACAATAATCATTCTGTCATGATACATTTATAATACCGTGTAATTTATAAATTCATTTCTTTTCAACTTCATCTGCTTATTACAGTTATTATGTCTTATTAATGTATCATTATATCAATAACATACAAATGATTTATACACGACCATTGTTAGTTACTTCTTGATTAAATTAGATTTTAGTTATGAAAAATTAGTAATATAATTTCATAATGTTTTATCACTGACTGAAATAACTGAGGTATTATCACATTCGATAGATGTTAATAATCTTCCTACATTCTGTAAGAAGATCCTACAGGAATTAATATAATACAAAGAACTTTAATATAAAGTTCTTATGTTTCTATAAAATATTCTATTTTTTTCATATTCGATTAATTAAGAATTTAATTAAAGAAAAAAGGTTACTGGTAAGACAGACTTTCCACTTCATGCTCCAAAAGCGATATTACAAAGAATTTTAATTAAGATAGGTGAAGGCACAAGGAATAAAAATGAATTTATAATGCAACAAAGAACGTATGAAAAATCACAAGTTGGTCAATTTTGGTCAATTTAATGTAACAGACGATGAACTGTTCAAATATCACTCTGATATTTCTATTCTAAATATTTTATTATTCCTACACGTGGTTTTATCAATCCAATCATGATAATCGAGTGTTATTAACGAGATTCTGGACTTTTATATAAGTACACAAAATTGAAATTAAAATATCTTTCGAACTTGTCATTTCTCAAAACCTTACCTTCTCACGTAGAACAATTCCTCGTTAATTTCAATTTTGCATATTTATATAAAAACCTACCATCTCGTTATAAGACTCGACTATCACGATTGTATTGATAAAGTTCGTACCGATAGAAAAAAGAAGGTACGCTTTCATTTAAAACAAGTGGCGCAACCGTAAAAACGGTGCACGCGCATTGTTGTACTTGCGAAGAAAAATGTTATCGTCATATTTCCGACCGAAAGAAGATAACATGGTTCGCTACAATCGCGTGAATCATCCTGTACGGAAGTTTAACGAACGAGGCCCTATTCCGTGTCGATTTGTTTGGAACGTGGCCTACGGTATGAGGATGCTGACTCCTCTGAAACGACAGGTCGATTATGTCAGCCTTCTCTGATGACGATACCGGGCATTGGTCTTTCAGATCTGATTTCGTCGCCTCGATACAGACGACACCGTGTCGTTGCGATTCGTTTTTAGCGAGCCCGTATATAGTGCATCTGATTGTTCATTGGATCGATATATACCGGGTGTTTATAAAACTTGGTGCCAAACTTTAAAACAAGCAAAAATGCGTCCAAGAACTATTTCCGGAGTTATCAGATCGTTTTAGATTTGTCCGTACTCGATCCAAAGAAACGCGAATTACAATCACATTAATTCTGCATTAACTGTCATTTATTAATTACAAGTTTAATCGGGGGAACGTGCGTTGTCGTCTTGTGTAGCGATTTGTACTTATTTCTCGACTTCCTTTAATATTCTCGTTACACACCGCTGACGTAGAAAGTACATTTCAAATTCTGTTTTTTGGTCACACCATTGGCGTAAAAATCACGTCATATCGACCAGTCACGGAATTTCTATATCTATTTCTATATACTCAGAGGCAGGAACGTGAAAATAATACTGTAGCGACAAGCAGTTTGTTTCAAATTCCGAAATATATGAGAAAACACGAGAGATGTGTGTGCAGAAATGAACGACGTAACTCTGAAGTTAATGGCTTTTGGGACCCACGTTTCAGACATTCTTCTTTCGATCGAAGATTGCGATCGATCTTCTTTCGCTACGCGAATGGCACTTGTAAATAAGCCAAAGAATATTTTGATACTACCGTGCCGGTGGACAGCCGAAACGAGAATAGCAGGTCGTTTTGTTTTGCTTTTGTTTCGGACTTTGATGCATCGTTGCAACAATTTATGATATCGCACGAGCATGGTTCTTTTTTCTTTGATAGAGGAAAGCCATGTCTTTGGTTTCCGTGATATCTCGAATGAGATTTTGACTTCTGATGAGAAAGAAAGAAAAACAAAAAGATCACGACGATTGTTCGTGAAATTAGAGAAGACACACAAAATCTGACTTTTTGAGGTATCACGATTAGCGGATGTGGAACATCGTTTCAGAAATGAGGATTGAGTTTATGAAGTAGTGTAGACAGGTTAATGGGGACATGAATTTCGAGAACGTAGAAGCATTTTAAATAACTAGGAACACGAGCTAAATTTGAACGAATAACTCCAACTCTGAAAAAAAAGAAAAATAGAAAAAGGAAGATGAAACCAGCACTGAAGGGGCAAGGTGAATTATATTAAAAACACGAACTGAATTTACAACTAATTGCCAAGTTTCTTGAAGAAAGGAACAAGAAAAGCCAACGAAAACATTATCACGTTCCACGGAACGGGATATCTCTCCAAACAATAAATTTAAAACGTGATCTTATTTATCCGAACACGTAAATTTCATTCGCGCTAATCTAAACCTCTCTTCAAACTCTGAAGAAAGAAAGACAAGAGATTGAAGCAAAGCCAAGAGGCAAACGAGCGATAAAGAGAGAAACTTCAAAAATATATATGTAATTGTCAAGAGATAAGAAGCGACTGTAGATACATACATACATACATACATACATATATCGAAATTTAAATGCGCCGAAGTTCCACGTGATCGCTGTGGCGCGAACGTAATGTTGGACCTTGACCTCTCTGTTCGAGATATGGTAACGGTGTCGTGTCTTCGTGCGACTCACCTGCGAGCGGATATCCTTCATCCTATTACGTCCGTCACAGCCTGTCTCGGTACGGTTGTTGGTTTGATTCGTCGTAGACAAGCTAGCGAGCTTGTACGTTCGCGTCAGCGACTGAATGCTACTACAAAATGACTAGGTCAGCCAACGAAGACCGATCGTGTGTCATGACGACCGATTCGGGTCGAGTCGTGCGGAGTCGAGTCGAGTCGAGTCGGATTTGAACGTGCCGCGTTATTGATAATTGGCGCGCTTCTTCGACTTGTGCGCGCATGCGTCGATTACGAACTTCTTCGCGCGGTTGAATCGTTTGAGTAAAATGTAAAACGTAGGCGTTGTGGAAGCGTTCGAACATCCAAAAGTAGAATTATAGAAAACATTTTGAAATGTCACGAGATTAATTATATTCATAACGAATGGCAGATTTCAATATTGTTACATGAAAAACGAGAAATGTAATCTATTGTATTTCTTACCTGTGCTTCGCCACGTAAAATAATGCTTCATGTTTCTATGTTTATGTTTGGCGAAGATTTCAAATTCTTCGTGGCGTTATGAATAATTTTAATTTACTTTCAATACATTCATATTTTCTTGAAAATAGTAAAAATAAGCAGAGATTTGTTTCGTTATTTTATCAAATATTACAACAGATACCTACTATATTTATTTACGTGCATTCTGTTCATTTTTCTACCATTTTAAATTTCGCATAGACACACAAAAATCCGCAGTCTAATTGTTGTCTACAAAATACACGCAGCAATATTCGAGTTTATTGGACTTAGACAAACTTCGATCAACTATGTACAATTCGTTGTACAATTCCTTCCAACTTATTGAAAATCCTGTGCCACTCTCAACTTCAAAGTTTTAATTTGTCGTTGCGAATTACACGCCAGTTCCTGTTACTGAGTTACAAACAAAATTTTGAATTAAACTTGAAAAAGTTTAATTTCTCGTTCCCTGAAACGCTCTGTACATTCAAGTTTAATTGAAACGGTCTCGCAAATTGTCGACCACACCGTTTCTATTTAAATGCGACTCAAGTGGGCGAATTTGTCGATTTTAATGCGATTCTCCGCGAATTTTGAACTGGCCTGTACAATTCAACGCAACCGGGTATTGTTGCCGCTAATTGATATCGTTTTAAGGAAGTATTCTGATAATCTGGCTTGAAAAAATCGACTTTTTTGGAATTATTAATAAGGAAACCGCGATACATTTTAATAAGTAGTTTTTGCACGCAGATTTATTCATACTTAAAGAGTATTTACAATTTTTTCTTTTTAGCGAAATTAATGAAAGTTGTGGAAATTGTATAGCCTTAGGTAAAGCATGTTTTTAAAAACGGGTTTGAATGGCTGATGTGATTCCGGTCTACTTGGTTATTTTGAAACTAAAAAACCAGAATGCATCTTAATTAGTATAAATATGGCTATCGCATGAACCATGGAAACAGGTAGTATTTTGAAGTTAAAATATCGATTTTTCTTGAGCTTTTCGTCTTTTGGATGGTAAAAAAAAAAAAATAGAAAAAGACATCAAATTTTTGAAATTCGTGGTTCATGCGATAAAGGTACATCCAGTGAAAATCTCTTCCAAATTTCAAGTCAATCGGTCAACTAAAACGTGAGATATCCCGTCAGCCAGTTCAAAAAGTATGGATTTGAGAAAAACACATTTAAAGTTTCTGTTACCTGTTGTACAAAAATATTCATACTTATAATCAATCGAGCAGTACAAAAAATAAAATATTATAAAATAATAATAAAATAATATAAAATAATAGTATAATAATCTAAAAATAAAAATATTATAAAATAATATAAAATAATAGTGCAATAATGTAAAAGTAAATAATAATACTATAAAATAAAATATTTTTTGAGAAAAACACATTTGAAGTTTTTGTTACCCGTTGTACAAAAATATTCATACTTACATTACGAGCAGTACACCGTTTCCTTTAAACGATCTATAACTTTGCTAATTTTACGAATTCAAACGAATCCTTTTACATAAACATTTTTGAAAGCATATACTTTGAGAAAATGTAAAAAGAAAAATTGATTCTTTTAAGCCGGATTACTAGAATACTCTTTTTAAAAGCCTGGTGTTTTTGAAATAATTCCCGTGTTTGAAATTAATCCGAACGAATGTTACCACGTATGGTCCCATTATTCGTCGAATATTACAATACTCGTTGTTTAAGCTCAGCTGCGTTCTCTCTGCCTTCTTCGACCTGCTTGCATTTTTCTAACGTTGGAAGTATCTCGAGTTCGAACGAAATTGTAAGCTGGAAAAATTGACGATTCCCTCTGAAGAAGATTTTGTAAATATTGTATTGAAATGTTCTAAGTTCGTCTGATTTTCTAAAACGAGTGTAGCAGGATTGACTGAGGTGTTTGATGACTCGGAACATTTAGATAGAATATTGAAAATAGAAATCGAGCGTGTATGAATAATGATTCGTTCATCTTCACGAACTTGCAAAACTTCTTAGAATGAGAAAATGCAATTTGATCGTTTATTTCAAATTACAGTTCCTCTATTCGTTCTTTCGTTCATTAATAATGAAATTTATTATGTAATATTTCATGTATTATTGTATAATGTAAATTATATAAAGTTCTTGATGACAATTCACACGACGCAAATTTTTATAGAATAGAATTTTTGTGTAAAAATTTTTAATTAATTATTGTTATTATTAAGAAACTACTGCTCGTAGTTATATTTGATTTTCTTGCAGTCAACATCAAAGTTTACCAATGAATCAACTCTTACTCTGCGTCTATTTCTTACTCACGCTTGCTTTTAACTTTTATTTTAGGCGAAATTCAGTCAGATGTTCCGCTTAAATATTATACCTTTACGTTACCTCATCGTTTGTTTTCTAAACGTGACTCAGCCAAAAACATAATTGTTCGAGGTTCTAACAGAGACTTTATTTTCTTTATAATCACTTTGTTCTAGAAAATAATGTGTATCCTATTTCTCTTAATTTTAATATACAAAACTATTCAATATACTATTCAATCGTTAATTCAATCAATCCAAATTGTGCACAATTTGAATCTCTATAATTAAAAAATCGACTGAACAGTATGTCTATTTTATCGATGTGTGATAGCAGCATGTGAATTTTATTAAATTGTTCAAATTAATCATGAATTAATTGCTATATTTTCTTATGAATTTTATTAAATTGCCCAAATTAATCAGTTGCTTTTGCTTATAAGATCATAATCTAATCACAGATCATAAATCTAAATCATTAAAAGACACTTATTAATTAATCAACTTACTAAAAATTACTTGTATTCAAAAAATCTAAACTCGTCGAAATAGAAATTTGTTACGATGTTTCCTTTTAGAGCTACAGCTTGTAATGTACAGGGTGTCCCTACTTTATCCTACTTTATAACTTTGTTAGTAAATTCTATGAATGAAAATAAGAGAAAAATGTCATATAAACGTGTGTTCAAATATTTTTCGTTAAGGAACCACAACGAAAATTCGAAATAACAACATGATAACTTTTCACTTGGATATTATTCACAAAGATGGATAGGTCGAGGATTCCTTGGCCTTCAAGATCGGTTGTGGGGAGTATTAAAACAATAGATTCATCACACAGAAGTCATGAAGAATACACAGAGAATTCCTAATGAAACGAAAGCAAATCAACTAGAAGTTGGAAATAATAAATTCAATTTTTCCAAGCTTATCTAAAATTCAATAAAGAAATAAAATTCAATAGATTCCAAGCTTGTCCATTCACAAAAATGGACAACATTTTGAAATGGCATTTCGACTATTCGTTATGGTTCCTTCAAGAATTTTCGACCATATTTTCACGTGACATTTTTCTCTTATTTTCACTCTCAGAATCTGGTAAATACTGGCAAAGTTATGCCAGGAAAAGTAGAGACAGTACTTGTATAATAAAAAAAACATTCAAAGTCCAAACATTAACTTTCCTATATTTTAATTTATAAATTAATGTTATTAATATTAATTTAAATTTCACCTAAAATTAATAATTTTAATATAAAATCATTTTTATCATAGTAAAATTTATTTATTATTAACTTGTAATAGAACCACTATTGCTGGCACTTTAATTTATCATTATTAATTTTAATTCCGATATTTAGTTTACATTAAATTTTATAGAATTTTTTATTAATTTTAGTATAATATATATAATATATAATATAAATATATTATAATTTTAATTTTATTAATTTTATTAGTATATATAATATATATATTATAATAAAATATTATTATTTATATATTATATATTATATATAATACAATTTTAATTTATTTATTATATATATATATTATAATTTTAATTTTATCATAATATACATAATATATATAATAATATAATTAATATAATAATATTTTATTATAATATATATAATGTATATAATAATATTTTATATATAATATATATACTATATATTATATATTATAACGATTGGAACGAGTCTATACTAAAGATCCGTTCTTTTTGTGT
This sequence comes from Tetragonisca angustula, assembly GCA_036937485.2. Lineage (NCBI taxonomy): Eukaryota > Metazoa > Arthropoda > Insecta > Hymenoptera > Apidae > Tetragonisca > Tetragonisca angustula. Next base: position 126,588 of record JAWNGG020000120.1, on the reverse strand, counting down.
TCCGCGCATTCGTAAAAACATGAAATTCCACGAACGTCCTGAAATATATAAGGGATACACGGTGTTGCGTCACTGATATACCACAGGCTGGGAATATAGTCAGGACGCGATAAGCGATGTGATATATTTCTCGAGCGTGGAAAGTCCGCGTCGCGGGACGGATAAATCGTTCTTCTGCGCGATTTGATGCGGATAAATTATTTCTTTCTAGGAAATCACCGCCATTGGGACCATTGCGCGTGATACACTGCGCCAAAGAATCGCAAACACGCCTGTATAGTACACTGCACGTGATCTATCTCGTATACGCGGTTGATTCGTTGGAATTAATCAAACACGCGAAAAGACGTACCAAGAGTTTCTTTGCGCATCAATTGATGCGTCAAAGTCGGCAAAATTCGACGAAGAATTTTAATTGATTGTCACGACACGTCCTCGCGTTTGATTTCGTACGATCCTCTTTAAGAATGAAGCGATTGTACATTGTTTTTTAATCTCTCTGTAGCAGAAATTGGTTTCAGCGACAAATCAGTTTCGAGAAAATACATTTTAAACTTTTTAAACATTTAATACATTCAGTGGACAATATGTGTCACAAAAAACGGAAAAAAAGAGAAAGGAAAGAATCATGGTTGTATTCCTTAACGTTAAAAACAAATGAAAAAAGGGAAAAGCGAATGAGAAAGCTGTTCGATCGAATATGTCGTCAGTTTTTGAACGAAACTCCTTCTTTTGGTAATCGCGCCGCGTGTTTCGTTTGCTTCTTTTTCATCGCGCTTTTCTCCTACGCTTTTCCCGCGCATTTTTCTCGTTTTCTGCCTGTGTAGCCACGCGTCTCCTCATTTTCATCAATCTCGTTTCTCGTATTTCCTTCCAACGTTTCCTCGCCGTTTTATTTTCGTTGGTTATCGCGTTCCATTTCTTTTTGATCACCTTTTGCCAGCCAACCTCCTTTCCCGTCTTTCTTTTTCCGATTCTTACGATCTTTTTCTCCTTCTCTGCACCTCAGCCTCTATTTAGCTCTCGTTTTCTATCAGTACCTCTTATCCCGTCATCCCCTTAAAACGAACGTTTACGACCCAATTCTCGCCGTTCGTTCCTCGCTTATCTCTTCTCCTCTCTTCCTGCACCATCCCCCCGCTTTCCAATCCACTTTTCTCTCCTCTTCCTTCTCTTATTCCTTATTTTACCTCTCGTTTTATTCCGATCGAGTACTTCTTGCTGTTTCACTTTCTCAATTTCGTTCTGCTTTTCATTCAGGAACGTGATGCTGTTATTCTTCGTCGAGCCGGTTAATATTTCAATTTATCGAACGTACAGTGACTATTAGACTAGACTGAAGTTAGTAGATCGGTAGATATAAGTTAAGATTGATGAACGATGATAAACAAATGGAGCCAGTTCAGAGAGGAAAATTAATTACGTATTAATTTCAATTACGAATGAGTATACATTTTTATTCGTAGAAACGAATAGAAAAAAAGAGCTAAAGTATTAAAACACGAGAAAAATCGCGGAGCTGACATATCATCTCTTGGATATTAAGAGAATTAAGTTCCTCGTTCGTTTGATCTAAACGCGTCATAAGATTCAGAACAAGAACTTCGAGTACAATATTAAAGGACAGAGGCAGAGCTGGATAAAATACTATTTTAAATGGCAAATAGAAGATTGATATTTTATTTTATTTTATTTTATTTGTTGTAAAAAGTTTCTAAGATAATATTTCAAGTAGCATTTCATTTGAAAAACGCTGAAAATATTTGTGCCATTTCTTTTCCTTTATAGGAGCACACGGTGATGATATTGGGGACGATGGTGGCAAATATTGCAATATTTAGGCGATGAGGATTTGCAAATTCAAAGTATTACGAAATATAAATACACAAAAAATACAATTATTTTTAAAATGTAATACGCCAATTCCGTCTTCCGCTCCGGTTGAAAGACTGTTTAGTTTCGCTGGCTTAACTCTTCGTCCACGAAGGAGTAGTTTAAATGATGAAAATTTTGAGCGATGCACTTTGTTACACGCGAATAGCTGTATTTAAAAAGAAAGTAAATTTGCAAATATTGTGATTTCTTACGTTATCTCGTTTTACGTTACGTTAATCATTTTTACAATTTACTTTCAGGTTAAGAACTATGGAAAACATTCTGTTTTATGCTTTATGTGATTAAAGTAAAAAATATTTTATTTTACGTTTTAGATTATCAAAATAAAATATTTATTTTCATGCGTCAGCTTTAGATTGTCAAAATAAAATATTTTATTTACTGAAATTTTATGTCTTATTTGAAATACTATTTTTACTTGAATTGTGAAGAATCCATTATTTCAAATAGTATTTGAAATATTTTCTGTATAAATATTACCCAGCTCCGGACAAAATAATGGAAACAACTCTTGTCTACTTAGAATATTCTTTATTAGTAACGTATAGAACCGCCATTGGCCTTGAATTCTCTTTGGAAGAGATCCATACGAATCTCGAATGATATTTAATCGAGCTCGGAAGAGGGGAATCTGCTTCTGGCTTCGTTTTCGAGAATAGATTATAGTGGTAACGTTCAAGTTCAATGCCGGCCAACCTCATTTTCATATGCCCCAAATTAAGATTCTACAATCGCAGCTGCGATTAGATCAGAGCGTCGTTGTCTTGAAAAATTCTTTTACCTTCCGAGGACAGCGATCACACCATTAGATTTGATTAGACCTGATTGCTCAAAATGTTTAAACAGTTTATGGATTCAAGACAAAGCGTAATCTCAATTGTGTTGCAAGTTCAAGGCGGACAATCGTAACACACGCAACACGCATGTTTCCATTATTTTGTCTAATCCCTCTATGTATCGTACCATTAAAGTGTCAGGACAGTTTGAAATTTTCAAAAAATCGATTTCTTTTCTTTTTTGTTTTAAATGGTAGTTTGAAGTCTTAGAAATAAGATACAAAAGGTCCTAGCCTTTAAAACTTATTTTGGTATAATAATAAATCCGCCATGGAAACAGAATAACTGAATTTGTATCACTGTTTACAATTTTAAGCAGTATTATAAAGTGCAAATCGTGTGATTCAAATATTACTTTTGGTGAGTCGAATATTAGGGGACTTGGTTTTAATTTAGTTGTGAATTGTAAGAACTGTGAGCCGCGATATATAAGTGAAAAAAGTGAGTATAGGATATATATGAAAAATGTTCTGAAACTTTAAACGCGTAAATCAGGTTTTTAGAAACGGTGTGCAAGATATCTCGGAATCTAACCAACCGATTACTGTGAAACTTGGTACGTATCTTTCTTTAGTTGTAACATATACTAAGGGATTGACGATCGAACATTTTTTAATTTTTAACAATTTCGAAAAATATAGAAAACGTAGAAATCTTTGGCGTAAATTCGATACACCAAAAACAAATAGCTGCTATTTGCATAATTTTCACAGAAATGAAAATATTAAATCGTCAATCCCTAGAGAATATTGTTTACTTTTGAACTTTTTCTGCCTTTTTGTTGCAGCTAATCCTGTTTGGCTGGAATCACGCACACCATTGGATAGTCAAAAAAGAAAAAAGTTATGTAAAAGTTACGCCGTTGAAAAGCTAAATAAGAGCCCTCTTTTTCTCTTTTTCTAATGTTGCTTTTTACAGTTGATAATGTGTTAAAATAAACCACAAAAGTTCACGTCAATCAAATATGTACTTCTTTTTTTACTAGCCCTCCAAAGTATTCGTAATTTTTAGGCCCCGTCAAACTGTCCTGCCCCCTGAAGATTCGTCAGAGACTGTCGAAACGAAGAAGGTCAACCAGAAAAAAAAGACTGATAACGTATCAGAAGTGGAGTTCCAAGCGATTTGGACCGTTTCAGGTGCGTCTAATCACCAAAGTCTTCGACACTGCGTCCTTGGCACAGCACCAACAACTGCTCCTTCACAACGTGTACGTCCGCGTCAGGTTATCCGGATTATCAGGAAACGGTCGTAACCCCTCCCCCTCTCCCCTTCTCCTCGAAGGAAGAAGAGGGATGATTGCATCTCGTTTCGGGGTAACGGGACCAACGACGACTCGGCATTAATAGCGCAATAATGTCGCGCACCAGCTAAGCCTTACGGTCTAAAAAGAAACTAAGTCGGGCGTCTGGCTTGGCCAACAGTCAAATGGCACCCGCGCCCACATTTCCCGCGGACTTTATCCCGGCTATCGAGATTTCGAGTGGCCTTCCTCGCGTTCGTGTCGCAACGGGACGAGGTCTTCTCGTTTCTTCATCGAGGATCACGGTTGAAAATCGTTAAAAGTTACTGTGTTTCTTCTTTTCCTTCGTGCTGTTACCGGGTTCGGTCAGCTTCACGCTTGGGGGAAATTTGATTCTTTAATTAGAAGGTATCCATCTTTTGTCAATCTGAAGAGCAACTGAGAGAACGAGAAAAGTTGAGCTATATGAAACTTATACGAAAACAATATTATTCGATTGTTTGTCAAAATTTAATGGAACGAAAGGAAAAAGGATTTTTCCTCGTGACGCGAAATACACAACCGTGTAATTTTCCAATAAAATAACAAAATAATTTATTTTTCAAATTGTCACTCGAGATAAAGTGACAGAGCAATCGACACGAATGAAATAAAAATTATTTTATTTCGATAATGTCCATTCCTGGACAAATTAATAATTAAACAATTTCGTGGAAAATCGCTCAATGATTGTTCAAATAAACTAACTCGAGATAACATCGAGTGAAATTAGATGATATATTAATAATCAGGTTTCAAATATTTTATTCGAACAACATCGACTAGACTAGAGTAATATTTCCTCGAGCTCTCACATCTTTCAAACTAACTTCAGACACGATTTGAAAATTTATTCTGATTCGCGTTTCGTCACGTCCGTAAGCTATCCATTTGGCACTGAATACAGCTTCGAAATCGGGAGACTGAAAGCAGGAGATTTTCCTCGATTCAATGCCAGATGCAACGGATTCCTACGCGGTTATTTCGCGAACCAGTTTTCACTCGGATTCGATATATTTTTGGAATCGATCTTTGAGAGAGCATTTTGTTCCCCGAATGATTGAGACTGTCCATGTTGAAATTCAGACGAATTCAATATGGATGATCGAGACAGTGGATAACGATCATCTGAAATCCACGCGAAAATGCTTCTAGAAATAACACGAGTATCCTTGAATTCTCAAGTATTTTTCTCGTATAGAAATTATAAGAAAAAAAGATTCTGTGGAACAATGATGGGAAACGCTTCAATCACATCGATTATTGTTTTTGCAATTTTATTTCTCGTTTTCATTTTGTCTATTTAGAATCCAAATGTGACTAAATCAATGTTTTTTCATTTTACTTTCACTTCAAAGAAAGTAATACGTTGTTCTCCGTTCTTTGTATAGAATCTAACTCAAACGAACGTTTTCTGCTATTTTTTTTTATTTCCATTTCGGAACGTGGATCATCCATTGTCTATCTGAAATCTCATTTCTATTTTTTTCCTCTTTGAGTCTATTTGAGAGCACGTCCCACCTCCAAGAACCAAACGTGTCACATGGACTACAGATTTCTATACATTTTTGCATTTTTATAGACACGATTGAAGGAGGTGAAATCTAAATGATACAAATACTCCAATAAAAGACACGCAACGTGCAAACGAAATCAACAGTCTTTATTTCTCCATTTCACCTCTATTTCAGAACATTGATTGTTTATTTAGAATTATAGCACAATGGAGAGTATACAAGCTTTTGTATATATTTTACAAAAAACATATAAAGAAGCTTTTGTTTATATGTTTTACAAAAAATCTTTAAAAAACACACTGTTTCACGCCTATAATTATTATATATATATATTATTTATATATATATATTTTTTTATTAAATATTTTCATATTAATGATAATCTTGATAATAAATATAATAAATATAAATATAAAATAAATTTATTAAATTTAATTAATTTATTTTATATAAAAAATTTCATTTTAATACAAATCTTAACATTAATGGCAATAACGAATAAATTAAAATTCATAATTTGAATAAATAATTTAAAATTTTATAATTAAAAATAATATATAATTTCCTAAAACTAAATATAAATAATAATTTAATAATAAAATATAAAATAATAGAATATATTAATATAAATAAAAAAAATTGTTTAATATTAATCATATGTATAAAAATTAATAAAATATTGTTAAATGAAGTTGAACATGCAAATAACATTTTTAAAGAAAAATTAATTTTAAGAGACCACTCTGGTAGTTTCAATGTTAAGAGTGATACAAATCCTCTTCTTATAGCTGATAAATAATATAACGGCGACAAAACAAAGAGAAGTGAAACCAAAGTGTCCTCGCTGATAGTGACAGAATATTAACGCTAGAACTACCAAAATGCTCAAAATGATCAAGTTTACAACTTCTTCAGAATAGTAATGTCGCAGTTTTAGACATTTTAATGACTTTTGTGTAAACTATACGAATGAAGCTTCGCGTCCTCTGTTGTATTATAAATTTCTTTCTGCGCCTCGCACTTTAATTTCTGTGATATCATTCTTATACCATAATCTACCCTGTTAAGAATTCACAAACGTTCCCGTTTTGAAAATATCTGTTTGGCAAATTTCAAGAGGCGAAATGTTATTATTCGTGGCTGTCGACGAGGAAAAAAGCTGTCGGGACGAAAGGGTTGGAAACACCGACACCCTATTCGTCCCGTGTTTTTACCCAGTCGCAATAATCGTTTACGTTTTCAGCTGCGACAGAGCGTCGCTCTCTTTCTTTCAAGCCTTCTGTACTCGCGTGTGCCAGCCGATAAAGCAAGATTTTTCCTCGTAAGATTACCATATTAACGAGCCTCGCGGAACGAAACTTTCCACTTTACGTTTTCCTCTATCGTTACGTCCTCCATCCGTTCGTCCCATCGGCGAGAGGATCTCGAACTCGAGGGACGTCCATTGTGATTTCTTTCCATTTAATTTGGAAAAGGAAAACGGTAGAGAATATTACATAAAAAATTGGCAGTTTTAATAGCGAACGATATTTACACAGGGTGTTTCGCGACTCGTGGACAATCGTGTGGAAAATGAGTCAGAAATGGGGGATAAAAATTTCTTTCGCTCGAGACAAACATACTTTCAATATTAATCGAACTTATGTGGCTGTTTGATTATTCGATTATTTGTTCAATAATTGCGTGGTTATTAAAACGTGAGGTTCTTTTTACTTTCCAGTTTAGAGGACAAGTACAGATCAACTTCCTCCCTCGAAAATTTTGCGAATTTTTGAACGTCATCGTGGACGCCGAAAAGTTTCCCTCGCAGTTGAAAATCCATCATTTCATGCCCTCGAGAGTAAAATTTTCCCTCGACGACTACGTCTTAAAATTTGTTTCCCTCGCCAAGTTACAACAGTTTGAAAATGTCAAACAATTCTTCGTCGAGCGAACATTTTTTATTACGAATACCTTTCACGTTCTAAATCGTAAATTTCGTATAACGAAAAGAGCGAAACGGTAGCCAACGTGGGATGAATTTTGGTCCCGGTTGATATTAAATTAATTATCCGGATTAGCGTGCCGGTTGGTAACGCGCTTTCTGGATTATGTTTATTGACCAGCGACTGCGGGAACGCTGGCCGTATTTTGCGGTGGCTTTCATCATCGACTCGCTTTAACGCTAGAATTACCAAAGTGGTCAAAACGATCAACTTGTAATTATTTCTTTTGTCTTTTTTCTACGACCAGGTCAATGGTTCGTTGGATTATTGTATCTCTTCCTACGAAATTGCTGCTCTGATGAATCCCCGTGTTCAGAAAAATTTCTCATTCAAGCGTCGCTCGGTCAATTTCTGCACATTCAGTAATTGAATGTCCCATTGTTAATCTTGTAATGCAAATATTAGGTTCCTCTGTGATTCAAAATTTCGCGCATCGATCTGGTGTGTTCTATCAATAATGTGAAATATTTTTCCATTAATCTTGTTGGAAATTTGTTACAACGTATTTCTAGAGATTTAAATAATTTCCCATAAAATATATAAAGGAAAGTGCTGGTAAATTTAGCGTTGATTAAGTTTAGACTTAGGTATACGTGTTTCTTGGTGTTATACTGAGTCTTGATCGTCTAATCTACAAATTCCACATGAGAGAATTTTCCAATTTCTTAAGTTTTTACACACTGTAAAATTGCTACTGCGAATTTATTATCACTTTGTCATTTTTGAGAGGAGTCTTCGCCATGTAATGTAAAAATTATTTTATTTTATCAGAATAATAAAATGAAATGAGCACTTTTCAAAAGGGTCGGGACAGTTTGAAATTTTCAAACAATCGATTTTTTTTGTTTGTTTTAGATAGTAATTTGAAGTCTTAGAAATAAGGTACAAAAGGTCCTAGCCTTTAAAACGACTTACTTTGGGGTATAATAATAAATTCGCCACGGATACAGAATAATTGAATTTGTATGACTGTTTACAACTTTAAGCAGTATTATAAAGTGTAAATCGTGCGATTCAAACATTACTTTTGGTGAATAGAATATTAGAGGAGTTTGATTCACTTTAGTTGTGAATTGTAAGAACTGTGAGCGTGAAAAATGACATTCTGAAACTTTAAACGCGTTTTTCTAGAAACTGGGTTTTTAGAAACGTTGTGCAAGATATCTCGGTAACTAACCAACCGATTACTGTGAAACTTGGTGCGTATCTTCAATGTAACATTTATTAGGGATTGACGATCGAACATTTTTTTAATTTTTAACAATTTCGAAAAGTATAAACAAAAAACGTAGAAATTTTTGGCATAAATTCGATAAATCGAAAACAAATAGCTGCTATTTTCATAATTTTCACGAAAATGAAAATGTTGGATCACCTTCCAAGAACTAAACCACAACCAATCTAACACAAACGCCACAGTCATCTGAATTCCAGCTCATGGCAAGGAATAGAAGGAAATAATGGCAACCATCTTCCAATCCCCTGCGACGACCAAATAATCCATTGCAAGAAAGTAGCAAAAAATGAATGGAACGATACATGGAAAACAACCAAGCACCGAACTACACAAAAGTCCAAGACTTTCACCAGCAAACATCAAACTTCAACAACAGGAAAGGAGGAATAATTATCGCACGATCTAAGAAACGGTCATACCAAGCTGACACATGAACACAAAATCAAAAAAACTACACCACCCACCTGCATTCATTGCAATAACCATCCATTAACAATAACCCACATACTGCACGAATGCCACACCACAGAAACCCAAAGACAGAAATACGGAATCAACGCAAACATGAACCTGACTTCTCAAAATGACGTACAAAGAGTATGAAAATATCTCAAAAACATAAACTGCTACACACATATCTAATGGCGCCGTCGTCGCTAATGACCTCGCTGTCGATGCGACATTAAAGAAAAATAGAAGAAGAAAAAAATGTTGGATCGTCCTAGAGAATATTGTTTACTTTTGAACTTTTCTTGACTTTTTGTTGCAGCTAATCCCGTTTTGGCTGGAATCATGCACACCGATAGACAATGTAAAAAAAGAAGGTTAAAAAGTTGCCGTTAAAAAGTTAAATAAGAGCTCTCTGTTTTTCTTTTTTAATGCTGCTTTTGTACAGTTCGAATATGTATCCTTTTTTTTATTAGCTCTCCAATATATTCGTAATATTTAGGCCCGTCAAACTGCCACCTTAAAGAGCGTAGAACCCTTGAGCTTTAAAATCGAATTCGCTGTTGTGCGATTTCTTTTTACGAAAACACAACGTTTAGCGAGTCACGTATTTCGAACGTACTCGCCGCGAGGTGGATTCACCTCGCTCGCACTTTTCTCCCTCGCCTCGGTCGAGAAAGTAATAGCCAAGTTCAGAAACTTCCTACCATTCCAGAAGAATAATTGAAGAGCGTAATTACGGGTAAAAAGTCAGCTTTAAAGTGAGTGAGGGCAGAAAGAGAGAAAACAGCGGGAAAGAAGTCGTCCCGTTTGTCGCGTTTGCGAACCGTTCCCCTGGAAAGTTTCCAGTTTTTAAGATGAGCAAGACAATCGGGCAAGCGTGATGAAATAGAGGATGATTAATCAACGAGCGCTGCGCTGCTGCGAAGAACTTTTCCGCGAGAAGCTATAAACACATTGCGAATTACGAAGATGTCATAAACGCGAGAGAGAAGGAGGCGTTAATTAGACGTAATTTCTGATTACGTAACGAGCTCGATCGATAGATCTCGTTTGAATTGAATCACGTTTGCACGTGGTGTCGATGAGATAGCATGCGATCTCGCACCATAAAAGAAAAAAACAATAGAACAGTAGAAAGCCGCTGTATCGTATAGATCTCGATTGTAAGCTGTGAAACTCCTTAGAAACTCCTTAAAATCTCCGTGTTTTATAAAATAAAATCTAATACCAAATTGACAATGCGTTCGAAAAGCAATAGCATTCTGCGGGGAGACAGAAAATGCATGAATTGCACGCGAAACGTAAAAGTGTATATAAGATAACCAAAATGACGTACTTGTTGTAATAATATAAAGGAGATGAGATAAATTTCTATTTATGATTGGGTTCACGAGAATTCTAAAATGCTGACAGCCGTAAATTCCAATATGGAGTTTGGATGTTTGCGTACAATTAGAAACGGAATTAACGATTAGTTACAGTGATTGATCAGTTTATTATTTCTTACTTCGCTTAATTTTCGAATCTCGACCATTTTCTCGTTAATACGTCTGATCTGAATTATTTCAGATTATTTATAAATGTAATTTGACTATATTATGACACGCAGGGAAGTATTATTAAATATTATCATGTAAATGCATACTCTCGTTCAGAGGTCGCAGGACTTTTTTCAATTTTACTTTAAATATTCAATAGTTTTAATGCAATGACGCTTTATTGGTTCTTTGTCACACGTGTAATTATTTCATTTTCAGATATCGTTATTTTCTCCTAAGAGTTTCGAAGGACATAGAATTGTACATAGAATAATAATAATAGTATTATATAACAAAATTGTTGTAATCATTTAATAAATAATTTCATTGTCATTATTATGACAAAAATATTGTGTTGTAAAATTGTAATGTAATAAAGTCAAATAATACGTAATCTTTTCGATTAAAACTTGTTGGCAAGAATAGAACGAGAGAAATTATGAATAATAAAAAAGAAAAAAGACCATTTAAGTGACATTTGTTTAAATTTTCTATTATATCCTAGCAATGTGAGAGACTTTTTAAGAGGTTTCTCGTCTTGCCTCCGGTAAAATCCTTCCCAAACAATCGGTTCAATCGGAACAAACAGGATTTTTCCCTCCGAAATAGATTTGTTCCCATTATTTTCAGGAGAAAGAAGCACACTGGAAGTATAAAATATATGTGCGTCTTATTCGATTGGAAAAATTGTATTTCGATTGATAGCCTTATCTAGAAACGTTCGATGCATGGCAGACATGGCAGATTAAAAGTGCAAGACTCGACAATTGTGTCGAAAACAATATTGGATAAAAGAAATACAACCGTAGCTTCGTGATTCTTTCATAGAATCACGACAATTTGGATAATTTTTTTTTTTTCATCAAAAATTGAGAAACCGTTTAATTTGAAAATGCAAAATTTGAATTAGAATGAAATGGAATCATGACGATTTTCTTTTCACGAAGTTTCGACAGCTTGAACATAGATAATTTTTTTTTAATCGGAAATTATGATAAATCGTTCAATTTTGGATTGTGTGAGATTGGATAATTCTCTCGTGAAAGCGATATTGGTGAAAATTCCATTTCACGAAGCTACAACAGTTGAATATAAACTAACTTAAGCAACTATGTAAATTAATTTTGGATGCCAAAAAAAAAATTTTTTTAAATTAATTAATTTTCCTAAAAAAAAATTCGACGAAACTTCGCAATATTTTCTGCAACTGAGAGTGGTTCCACTGTAATTCAATAGCCAGCGACTGTATACTATATCAATTTCTTTACTGCTTGTTTTACGAAGTTAATTTGGCTCGACAAGAGGAGAAAGACTAGCCAAAAAATAATTTCGTCCATTAACAGTGACGTTTCAACGCTCGAAGCTCTTGCAATTGAGCTGGTTTGAAAGTTGACTGGAGGAAAAAGTAACGTTCCGGACGTTTATGCAATTTAAATTTCTGCTGGATTGTGAAAGGGCTGATAATTCGTGACCACCAGTGAGTTGATTAATCACGATCACGTATCGTTAATTTGGCCCTGGTTGTAGTCGGAATTTCGTCTTATTTTTCAGCATGACGCGCTGTAAAGAGCTTTTGCATTGCTCGCCGTGGAGTGTCAGATTGTGTAATAAGTTCATTCGAGCTTTTCGATGGCACATTTCAACAATTGAGAACGTGAAGACGTTGCTCATGGCCCTTCGTCACGCGCGAGATATTTCGCAAAATCAGCCATGAACGAGATATTTCGTCATTCATGAGAGACTCGCGAATTTTCGTTTATCATCTCTTCTCTTCTATTATGGTTTTATTTTTGGAATTAGAGAGATATTTATTTATAGGAGAGATCGGTATGAGCGTGAAGTTTTTGATAACCTCTTGTATAATGACCAATTTTATAGGAAAGTGTTAATAGTTAAATGTTTAATTTCTTGGGTCACTGTGCAAATCAAATATTAAATAAATATCTATTTCTACGTGGATTCTGTCGTATTTGTTTAAATTTTTGAATGATTATTTAGACAAATTTTTGAACCACTTTAGATAAATAAATAAATAAATATACATATAATATATATCTAATATATATAATATATATCTAATATATAATAAATAAATAAATATATATATATTTAAATAATTTTGAATAAATAAATTTTTAAATCCTGCAATATATATATATATATTTATTTATTTTTAAAATAAAATTTTTAAATTGTGTATAATCTTGTGTAAATCTTTGAAATCATAATATATGTATATAATCTTAAAATTTGAGACTCTGTAAATTTCATTAACTTTTATTTCAAAGTCACTACGTTCTCATAAGGAAAGGCAAGAGCTTCTAATATGAACAAATGTATCACAAAATATAACTTTACAACATAAAATTACATTGATAATATGTTGATAATGAAAAAGGAAACGACAGGAATGTCTTCACCATGAAAAAAAATTATTATCGTCAAATAAAACTGCCATGGTACGTAAAACGATTGAGAAATATTTCTCACAATTGAATCTCTATAATGAATTTGAAAACTGAAACCTCCCCTTTACAACGACCTCCAGAAGCTTGCTGTATGATTCTTTTTTTCTCGCCAGTTTATTGAACCTTGAATGTCAGACGACTTGAAATTCGAAAAATTGTGCTATTTTCCTCGTTACGTTCGTTTCCCCCTATTTCGTAATTCAGTAAATTAACGAAAAGAAAATGAGAGGCATGAATCTTCAAATTCATTGTATATTCAGCGATGAACAAAATTTTTAATACGTACAGCGACAATTTATAGCGTTTCTCGAGAAGAAAAATGTCTGCTTCGCCATCTGCGACACGTTGTAAAACCATCATAGAAAAAAACGAATGACGCTGGCTTTTAAAATCATGAGCGTGCTCTAACTTTCGAAATGTACGTACACATTGTAAATACAGTAGATTATTTATTATTATTTTTAGATAATATTTAGATAATAGAAATTAATTTAGATAATTGAAACAGAAATTTTAGAAATTTTTAGATAATATTTAGTAGATTGACCATTATTATTATTATTATTTGCAAAATTAGAGAATTGTGTAGGATTGTTGATGCTTAAATTAAATACTATCAGCAAATAAATATATTTATGTTCCGAGGAGAGCCGCACAAGCTGCCATTTTGTATTTTAGAAGTGGAAGCTTCGGACGTTGAAACGTTTGTTCTTTCTCGATTTCTCTCTCACAAAATTATAACAGCTTCGATATTTCGTGTGATTCATAACGCGAATCACTATGTATTTTTACTTCATTAACAGTTAAATGGATATAACTAGGTTATTCGCGAGTTATCTACAATTGCTCAATCGGATCAATAATAACGTATTACGCCATCTCAAATAGAAAGGATCTACAATGTTTGCAAGAAGAACGTACGTGTTGATATAAAATTTTGTACGATGGGATCGTGCATGTCAATTATTTCTTTCGAAATTTTAATGAACTTGAGATCGAGCGGATCGGGAATAGAGAACACAGAAGGATTTGGACGTTTCCTCGAAGGAAGGGAGGAACCAGAGGAAAATTTCGCTTCAGGCAAAAATCAATTTCAATCTACTACCTGCGAGCCATTGTCGTTATTTCGTGCATTATTTATTTGGAAAGACGGCGATCTTTGGCCAATTTTTGCTGCCTTTTGACCTCAGATTAAATCAGTGGTGGTCGACTGGATTGACCTGCGGGTCATCAGTACGATAAGAGGCAACTCGTGCAGTGTATTTTTTTTTGAAGTTCATCCTTATCGTTCGTCGACACAAAGTCTGGTTTCATTGATTTTTACTTCACTGATATTACAATCTTCTTCCTTCCTTTTGTACATGTATTTATTATACTTCACACATTTACACATTTTTTATATAACCCAAGAAACTGTGTAATTATTATTTAAGTAATATATATATATATATATATATTTTTGGTACTTTATGTAAATTCGATACATGTTTTTTTTTATAAAAATATTAAGTATGTTATTTCGCAGCATGTGAATACAGGTACAAAGAGGAGGCTCTGTGACATTTACTTCTTTAAAATATTATTATTAAAATTACGATGTTAATAATTAAATTTATTACGTTTTATACGTAACTTTAATAATAAAAATATAATACGTAACGTAATTAAGCTAATTATTAGTTTTTATTTAATTTAATTAGTACGTAATAACGTATTATTTTTCATACCATGTGTTCTTGACAATTTTGATAGAAAAATATGCCAGAATTGCAAATAATAATCTCTTGAATTCTTACAGCGTTTTCTAATTATTATATCATAATTATATCATATTCAATACACCATCTTTTCGAAGCAGCAAATATACACACACACAGACACACACACACACACACACACACACACACATATAGTTATAGTTATAGTTATAGTTTTGAATATAGTTTGTAACAAGTGAAAATGAAAAAGGGAATGATCACAATGTTAAATAAAACTAGAAGATAAGGTTACGACATGAGATTGAACATCTGTACTGTAATAAAGGAATTTGTAGACTTAAAAATTGAAAGATAGTTTCAAACTTCATTCTATCGATCAGTAGACTGTGCAACTTTGTGTAATTTCATATCTTTGTATAAGATACAACTACAAAATACATATCCAACTGCATAACTACAAAATACTGCATTATATACGACGCTTTATATATTTCTGTATTCTCTGTACTTTTGTATCTACGAATTCCCTGTAAATGCATAAAAGTCCACAGTCTATTGACAATATCGTATTAAAAATTGAATATTAGTAATATAATGAATGTATAAGTTTTTTACTTTCAATATTTTGTATATTTCTGCATTCTCTATATTTTTGTATCCACAAGTTTCCCATGAATGCTCAAAAATCTGTAGTCGATTGCTCAGACACTATTGATAATATTATATTAAAAATTGAACACTAACAATATACTAATAACATAATATAATATAATAATATAACAAGGTTTAACGAATTTCAAATTCTTAAGGACTTTCTAATTTATATTTAATAAATATTTTTCAATATACGTATTTATATTTTAATAAATATATAATTATATAATAATCAATATATTTATAATTTAATAAATATTTATAATATTAAATAATTTCAATAATTTAAATATATTTTATTTCCGCAACTTTTCATGTTGAGAAATTAAGGCGTATTGTATGTGTTTGATTGTTCGGAATTCTCATTAAGGGGAATAAAATATACTTAATTGACATGTGTCGTAAAATCAATATTTTTCATATAAAATGTACATAAAATTCTACATTTTTTTGCGAAGATAACGAGCTTGATATACTCCTTTACGTCGAATGACACTTAATTAATAAAGCGATAATTAAAATGCACACGTCGATGGATATGTCAGAATTATTTGTATTGTATCATCACCATATATTATTTATATAATATATAATATATATAATATACATATATATTATATATATTTATATATATTATATCATTATATTATTTTTATTTCAACATACACAGCGTTGACGATCGTGAGGAACAAAGTCGTCGTGGATCTTTTTATAATCAAATTTTATAACATACTGCATTTGTATTTGAATTATTTGTAAATGTAGTAAAACCGATTCGATTATTTTAACTAATTAGGAGACAAATCCGATAAGCGGTTTTTTTAAACAAAATGTCGAAAGGAAAGGAATTGTAGAAAAAGTTTTAGGAGAGAACAACAGAAATATCCATTCTTTTCCACGTGAAGTAAACACACCTTTGGAGAAAAAAGAACACGAAGCACGTGCTACGTGATGTAAACACATTCTTGGAAGAAAAGAACACAAATAGAGGTTTCATGCTTTAAAGTGAGGCGAACTGGACTGATGTCTGATTTTGTTTAAACAAATTAAAATATCGATAATTCCTTTTCACAATTTTTCATAATGTTTCATCGAGCGAATACTTTTATCTTTGCATATATAGGATTGTTCACAAAAGTACGTACTCGAATACATATAGAAACTTTTGATGAGCATACTGTACGTCTGACATAAAATACTTTAAGCTTTTATTAATATTTTGATGAGCAGACCGCAGATGTTTATACAATTTCATATTTTTATGATGACTACGAGAATTTAAATAGAGAATTTTATTAAATATTAAATTTAATATTATAAATATTAATATTAAAATATATTATAAATGTATTTAATATTATTAAATAGTGTATATAATTATTTATTAAATATTATAACGAAAATTATACCTCACTACCTTTCTAGTGTAATTATTATAAAATTATAACTTACAATTACACAAAACATTCTTGTCGTAAAAATTGAAAATCTAAAAAACATATTATATTATATTGTGTAACTTATCTCTGTAATTAAATATATCTTTATTTCCACCGTTCTGAATTTTCCATCAAGGGGTTGAGGATCGCAATTTCAGTCGAATCATTCTCCAAATATCTTTTATATACACAAAAATCTGAAATATAATCGAAAATCAAAAATATAAAAAATACGTGCGAAACATTTGCATTCTTTACGCATAGAAACATCTTTCCTATTCGAATAACTCATTTAACATTAGAACTCCGGCGATTAAAATTTGCAGTAGAGAAACTAAGGTGCAAGAAACAGAAAAATATTTTTAACGCAAATAAAAAGAATACAAGCTTCTATTTATATGTTTTACTAAAAATCGCTTAAACTTCTAGAAATACACTCATACACACATAAGTTATAAATATAACACTTATATATATATAAGTTATAAATATACGAAAATATATATAAGTTATAAATATAACACTTATATATATATATAAGTTATAAATATAACACTTATATATATATATATATATATATATAAGTTATAAATGTAACACACACATATATATATATATATATATAAGTTATAAATATAACACATATATATATATATATATATATAAGTTATAAATACACGAACTTTTCGTGGAAAATTATAAATTGATCATTTTGATCATTTTGCTAGTTCTAGCGTTAAAGAAAAGAGATTAACGGATAAAAATAGTTAAATGTTGTATTTACTTAACTCCTAACGGTCGTCATAATACACGCAAGTACAATATTGTGTATATTTTTTGTGGTATTGAGCACGATGGCCATTATGGCTGATCGCTCGAGCGTTAAGAATTAAAATGCTTGATTGTCTCACGTTCTACGTCCAGGATGACTGGACAACGATTTCATTTTAGTAGATTTAATTTTCAATTTGCCTCAGTGACAATTTTATTTTATTTTATTTTGTTTCTTTATCAAAAAGGAGCAAACGTTTTCATTTTTTTCTAATTGCCTCGATCCAAGTGCAGAGTATGCTACTGCAAAGAGTTAGAACGTAATTTATTAATTAAAATATTAATTGATAAATTTAACAAATTTAATCGATGTATTCTATCGTTCGTGATCAGACTGCGGATTTTCATGCATTTCATGGAGAATTGAATAATATGCTAAGGTGTAATGTCTTGTAGGCAAGATGTAATATTTACAGATATAAAACAATTTTCAGATTGGTCGAGGATTTTTCAAATTAAACCCTCGAAACCATAACCTTGCGTAAAAATTCGCTGTCTGTTCCATAGTAGATGTTGATTACTACTATTATAGATTATTACTATATAGTGCGTTCAAGATCATCAATTTATTAAACATGCTTGAATTTATAGTTAATTCTAGAATGAATAGAAGGTTATTTTGTCTACGAAAATAAATGGAAAAATGCAGAATGAAGTTTTTCCATTTAAGACCTCGTTCTCAAGAAAATAGTTTATTTCAGAGACTAGCTTGCTAGGTACTTGAAAATGAATTCTCCCGTAAATGAGGAACATCGTGAAAAAATAGTATTCTACAGAATCCACATTCTCGTGAAAAGAATAATTTTCTGTTCATTAGCAATGTCCAACCAGTCTAGAATTAACTAAATTTGAATATCAATTGATAAACTTATAGATTTGATTTTCTGGAAAACGAAACATCACAACACAAGTGAAAGTATTAATTTAATTCCATCATCTCTTGTGTTTCTTTTCATGTAGAATTCTGTCTGGTTGTGCCAACAGATTGGAAACATCCTGTATATATATATATATATATATATATCTTGCATGTGATATTAAATTTTATACGAAGCTCGTCGCTGTTTGATATGAAATTATAATAATGAGTCCTCTGTATTTGATACTAATTTATTTGTGTCTAATATTAAACTTCATATCAGGCTGCTTTTCGCTCCGGTCATTATTATATTACTTCAACTTCAATAATCTGTCGCTACATGTCGCGATAATGTGAATGTTGAGATAACGTGTAAATATATATGATCGGGCGATGATTGAAGAGCGATTCGTAGGTGAGCAGCTTCTCGAACGTGAACTTCGGCGAATCAATTGCTTGCGAGACTTACACCAGAGACATTTCTCCTCTGCTTCGACAATTACATTTTAGGTAAGAAGATTTATATCTTACAAAGCTTATATTAATTAAAATTACGAGAACTTGTAAAAAGAGATATTTTTTTTATTTCCCAAGACATATTTTAAATCACTTTGTCAAAAGTATGTGTACTTCACTTCGATTCAATTAAGAGAATTATAAGCGTCGCTTCAATTCGATTGAAAAAGAACGTGTCAATAATGTTTGTGAAATTTAATGAAATTGCGTAGATTTGCAAACATGGTTATAAAAATATAGAAGAGGATATTTTCTTATTTCACTCTCGAGAAATATTTTAAATATTACTTTGTCAAAAGTATGTGTACTTCACTTCGATTCAATTAAGAAAATTACAAGCGTCGCTTTAATTCGATTGAAAAAGAACGTGTCAATAAAGTTTGTGAAATTTAGTGGAATCACGAAGATTAAATTATTATTAAAATTTATTATTATTACATATTTAAATATATTATTGTAGATATTATATACGTATAAAAAAGAAATAAATTTTTTTTTCATTTATTGTTCCGTTTTCAAGAGTTTAGCTAGTTCAGAATTGGTCACGAATGAATAATGAACAGAAAATTATTCTATTTAGGAAAATAAGTCAAATGCTTAAAATACAATTTTTTCGTTTCGTTTTCGAGGAAACTCAATTTAAAAACTTTATTAAGCACACATCTACTAAACTAACTTTCAGCTAAACTGTTTTCTTCTGAAAACGAGGCTTTAAACGGCGAAACTTTATTTCACATTTTTCACTTATTTCCGCGAATAGAATAACTTCCTATCGATTCCCGTGTAGTTCAGAATTTTATAAACTTCATAAATTTTTTATGACTTTTACATACGTCGAAACTTGATTTTCTCGAAAATGATGGTTTAAATGAAAGAATTTTATTTTTCATTTATATCTCTTTCACCTAGAATCACTTCATTTATACAACATGTTCCATATTTTATTCAAATGTTGCCAGTGTGTTCTATAGACAAAGATAAAACTTAAAAATTAATAATTATCATTAATAACAAGATGTAAAAGTAAATGCTACGACAGAAACGCGAAATGTAAAGCTGTATGCACTCGTGCGCATTTCAAACTCCATTTTATCAATACAAAATTGATAATCGAAGTGATTGTCCAATCTATAGCGAATTGAATTTGATATCAATTGTTTTGAATTTCTTCAAACGAAGATTTGACTTTTGTAATTAATTTGTGCAGGCACTTCTGTGTATTGTAAATCTCTGCTTTCGAAGGTAATTTCTACTCTTTCCACGAGTAGACATTTGATGATTTAAAATCTGAGGGACCAAGAGATTGGTCCATCGTTGAAGTTGATCGTACTTGTCGTTCTCGTCACAACTGCTCTGTTATAATATTCTTAATAAAGCATTTGTGGACTTTTTCGCTACATGATATTTCAGTCTCATTTTTATCTGTGAAATACTGGCTAAAATTCGGGACGTTCTGTACGAGAAATAAATAAAACGTGATACGAAATAAAGAAGAATTCACTTTCTTGATAAATAGAGGAAGAAATATAACTGAGGAACGCCTGTTTCTCGACACTGTTATACCAAAAACGTAATCGATAAAAGGGAAGAAAAGAAGCAGAGGGGAACCGCGTCGTAAAGAATCCACTAAAAATCGCGAACGTTTGCGAGCGCGCTGGCAATACAGAAAACGCAGACGGCGAGAGGAAGTGACGGAGAAGGCGCCGACTAAATAGCACGTGCGGTGAAAGAAAAATTCGCTCGTCGACGCTCTCGCTAACCTTTCCCCGAGACGCTGGGAATATTTTTCTGACCCTGAGCTGAGCTTTGAGATTGCCACAGAATGATTACAACTGTGCTCGATAAGAGGAACTCGTGGAAATATTAGTGTTTCTTAACCTCTTCCGTTGCTGCATTTCTATTAAGGGGGGGGGGGCAGGACGGGCCGAAAAATCACGAACACTTTGAAGGGCTAGTAAGAAAAAAAGTACACATCTGATTGACAATTTTGTGGCTTATTTTAACATATTACGAACATTTTAACATATTATATTTAACATATTATAACATATTATATTATTTTAACATATTATGAACATATAAAAAGCAACATTAAAATAGGAAAAAAAGAGGACTCTTATTTAACTTTTTAACGGCATCCTTTTACATAACTTTTTTTTATATTGCCTATCGGTGTGCATGATTCCAGCCAAACAGGATTAGTGGCAACAAAAAGGCAGAGAAAGTTGAAAAGTAAACAATATTCTCTGGGGATTGACGATCCAACATTTTCATTTTTGTGAAAATTATGAAAATAGCAGCTGTTTGTTTTTGATGTATCGAATTTATCCCAAAAATTTACGTTTTTTGTTTATATTTTTCGAAATTGTTAAAAATTAAAAAATGTTCGATCGTCAATCCCTAGTGAATGTTACACTAAAGATACGCACCAAGTTTCACAGTAATCGATTGATTAAATTTCGAGATATCTTGCACACCGTTTATAAAAACCGAGTTTCTAAAAAAACGCGTCATTTTTCATATCATGTCATTATACTTTACTTACTTTTTTTACTTATATATCGCAGCTAACAGTTCTTACAATTCACAACTAAAGTGAATCAAAGTCCTCTAATATTCGATTCACCGAAAGTAATATTTGAATCGCACGATTTACACTTTGTAATAATCCTTAAAGTTGTAAACAGTCATACAAATTCAATTATTCTGTATCCGTGGCGAATTTATTATTATAATCCAAAGTAAGTCGTTTTAAAGGCTGGGACCTTTTGTATCTTATTTCTAAGACTTCAAATTACTATTTAAAACAGAGAAAAAGAATCGATTTTTTGAAAATTGTCTTGACCCCTTAAGTGGCGTTCCCGCAGGAACGCTGATCCAATTTACTTTTCATTCAGCGCGAGTCGAGCGGCAATTTGGAAAAATTTCTTTCAACGGTTTCACCCTGGTTCTCGCGTTCAATCAGTCCGCAATTTATTCTCTCTCTTTCGCTCTGCCGTCATCCGTTTGATATTAGTTCGAAGAAACTAGAAAGACATTAGGGTAACGAGTTTCTTCCGTGGCAATAGAGAATATTCGTTGCAAGAGGGACGGAGATCTTCGTTTAGATTGTTGGAGATCGTCGTGTATCATTTGATAGTATTCACACGTAGTGTTGTATCGGAACAAAACGAACGTGATTTACTGTTTTGAAGAATTTGATGACAAAGCGTAAAGGAATGGTTATACTGTCCCGGGAAGCAAAATTGTTGATCTAAATTTATATTATAAAATTATTTACTGTTGAATCGCTGAGGTCTAAAATCAAGATGATTTTTTCCGCGAGAATAAACAGTTTTCCAGATATTTTCAAAAATTTCGGTTCACCATTACGGTGGAATTTGAATATATAATTGCGTATATTATAATATTAAATTCTTTATTATATATTACATATTGTAATTTTAAATTTTATTAATATTAATTACACGTTGACAATTGTTCTAAAGAAGAGTCAAGAAACAGTTTGACAACTATATAAAGTACGCAACGAAAATAAATTACAAAAATATATTACAACCATACTATTGCAATTACTATGTTCATTGGTGAAAACAAAACGTATCCCATCTTTACTTTATTCATTTCTAATTTGCAGCTTTCCTCAAATTTGAATATGTTATACATGTTATGTTATTATCACCGCACTGCTGATTTTCATGGATTTATATTGCACAAAATGCGCGTCACGCATGGAAAAATGTGTGAAATACTCAAAATAGCGCTTTTTATAATACTTTCTGTGAGAACTCCATTTTTAAAAAAATTATATTTCCAAAAGTATGAATTGGTAAAAGTCTGCAGTGCAATTGAGTTCCTCAGTTGACAAACGAATTAAATTCCTTTCCTCGATACCGTGAAACCTGAACTTTCCTTCGTTGTGACACTTTATAACAAATTATGAAACAGAATGTAGCTTTATTGTAAAGAAATAAGATGAAAGAATAGCAATTATGATAAAGTATAATCTAAAGGAAAAAAATTACATTTCTTTCGATAGTAATGAACCAATGATAAGATAACGACTGATTGAGTGCCATTATTTATCTAATTCTCCTAATTTTGGACTTGCGTCAATTGAGGGGCTCAATTATTTCGCTCGTTGTCGAATAGAAAAAAGGGAAAAAAATTAATCTGTTGAAGACTGGTAATGAAGACAATAATGTTAACAAGAATGTAGTAGATACGAGCGCGATTGGAATGTGGGCAAAGACGATTGGATCGTGGCACGTGAAGAAATGCGAGAAAGGGAATGAGACGGCTAAAGAAAGAACGGAAGAAAGAAAGGGTTATCGGTGCGATATACTACTTACGCAGCCACGAATCATTAAAAATACATCTCAACGCACTGTATCGAACACAATTTGTATTTGTTAACGACGCGTGCAACACGCATAATGAGAAAACGATAAAACGACAAATTATATCTCCCGCGTTGGCACGCGATTTACGTTTTCAAGAAACTTTACTGTTTCAATTCAGTCTCACTTGTATTTAACTGCATTCAGAGCTGGGTAAAATACTATTTTAAATGGCAAATAGTAGATATTTTATTTTACATCATGCATGTATTTTTGAAAATGAAACATTTTATTCGTTCGAAAGGATATACTTTTAAGAATAAAATATTTTATTTGTTGGAAAAAATCTCTAAGATAATATTTTAAATAGTATTTCATTTGAAAAACGCTGAAAATATTTGTGCCATTTCTTTTCCTTTATAGGAGCACACGGTGATGATATTAGGGACGATGGTGGCAACTATTGCAATATTTAGGCGATGAGGATTTGCAAATTCAAAGTATTACGAAATATAAATACACGAAACAATTATTTTTAAAATATAATACGCCAATTCCGTCTTTCACTCCAGTTGAAAGACTGTTTAGTTTCGCTGGCTTAACTCTTCGTCCACGAAGGAGTAGTTTAAATGATGAAAATTTTGAGCTATGCACTTTGTTGCACGCGAATAGCTACTTTTGAAAAGAAAATAAATTTCGTCTGCAAATATTGTGATCTCTTACGTTATCTCGTTTTACGTTTCTTTAATCATTTTCACAATTTACTTTCAGGTTAAGAACTATGAAAAGTATTCCATTTTATGCTTTATGTGATTAAAATAAAAAATATTTTATTTTACGTTTTAGATTGTCAAAATAAAATATTTATTTTCATACCTTAGCTGTAGATTATCAAAATAAAATATTTTGTTCACTGAAATTTCATGTCCTGTTTGAAATGCTATTTTATTTGAATTGTGAAGAATCCATTATTTAAAATAGTATTTAAAATATTTTCTCTATAAATATTACCCAGCTCTGACTGCATTTGTATTCTCCATTCGAAACGGATCTTTGCCTAGATCTTCCAGTTTCTTGATTATTTTTAAAATATGTGCATGAAAGAATTCTTTCCAGGATAACTTTTGCAATAGAATCACGAGACGACGAAAATCCCTCAACACGTATATCGTAGTGTTATTAACAGTGATTGTAATGTTGCAAAATTTCCCACAGACACGAAACTTTCTACAAACGACGACCAATAAACGAAAATGGCAACAATGAGGAATACGATGGTAATTATTGTATTCCAAATTATTCAATGCGCAACGAGTCAACCACTTGCGACAGATACTGTGAACAGTTTGATTCCCGAACCGACCCACGAGTCATCCACCTACGAGTGTCTTTTCATTGATCCGACTCTACCGATATGCGATCCTAAGTTGTGAGTGATAAAAATTTTTAAATTAATCTATTATTCGAATATTAAAAGTCTCCTCTTAGGATTAATCCTCGACTCGCGTGTGAACATTTTTTAATCAATTATTAAATTAATTTTTCTAGTAAGAACAACTTTTTTCAGTGATAATTAAGTCTCAGATTAATCTTTCTTTATTCATCATTAATTTTTCATATTAAATATTGCATGATGTTACATACAATAATATATATTTATGTACGAATAATATTCGGAATATACGTTAGCGTTATTGAACAAGAGTCTAACTAAAATATATTAATATAATATAAATATAAATAATAGTTTAAGCAAAGATTAATCTTCTGCGACTGAAGTAGCCGAATTTCTAGACTGCGTTATTACCAAATATTTTGAAATGATAAATGTTTATTAGATTGGACTCGCAATCAGAAGAAGAATCAAGTGACAAGGACAGCTCTGATAAGGAGATGCAACGCTCGAAAAGAAACACTGACATTTCTACGAAGGATGTTATCGTTTATACTGTAGAGGGTTGTGTGCCGTCTATGTAAAGTTTCTTACCTTCTAATTTCTAATTGACGATTTGTTGATCGAATTATCTCGCGACCAACTAACGAGCAATTCGTTGAATTACAGAATGCCCGTCTCAATGCCATCGTGTGAAGGAATCTCCTTCTCCCGGATAATAGACGTTCAGAGGTTCCGTCCCTTTATGGTCACGAAGCTGTCGAAACCGCCGTTCGTTTTTCCAACAATTGATTACTCTCAGTGGTCACGCATGGTCAAAAGAATAAAAGATCGAGCGTCCAAAATATAATGTAACTAACATCTGCAATAATCAATTGCTCAATAAATATTTTTTCCGAGTAGTTTTATTATTCGCAATGCTTGCTCCATCCTCGACAATTGCGTTCGTAATTTTCTGAAATTGAATGGTTCTCAGGGATAAAATACATTTCTGAAGAGGAACTCGATTTAGGAAACGGCGCTGAACGTAATTAAGATTATTTCGAGCTACAGATAACTACAGAAAGTACCGGAGAACACATCCAGGGGAAAATGAAACGTATCCTGTTGGAGATCCCACACTTTGGCGATTCATATAAATGCAATAAAATCGCGTACCGAGGAATTCCATTTGATCGTCAGCGTGCGCTGAAATGACGTGTTACGTCCAAAGTTTCAATATTTTATTACTTGTAATTATATTTAAATATAAGCGAGGTAAATACAAGTGATAAATTTATTACTTCTTAGTAATTGTTATTAGTTGTTATTAATTCTTAGTAATTGTCCTTAGTTTAAATGGAAAGCAACGGTGAACTTGGTGATACCATTCAGAATTATTGTATACGTGAACAGTTGCCAGCGCGATGAGGTTAAGGGGGATTTACATCACCGAACGAAGTATAATTCCAAATATGTCAATCCAACAGTTTCGAAACAGTTATAGAAAAACATCTGTATGAAGACGAGCATATGAAAAAAATCTTTGATTTCTCTAACATTTAAGTTACGACAATTCCAAGAAATTGTTTAAATTTTCCTCGCATTCAATATCCCCTATCCGAGCGAAATAGAAAATTAACCCTTCATTTGGACCTATCACGAACGTTTTTCATTCGTACACAGAAACAGTTTCTTCAGATGAATCTAAATCAGGATGTTTATCACATTTAAGACATACACAGGTCAAGATGTAATAAAAGATTCAGATATTAATGAATTAAAAAATATTGTGATGGCTTTCTGGTGTTGTACAGGGTGTCCATAAAGTCTCTTTACAATTTTGAAAATTTATTACAAAGGCAAATGAAAAGACAGATAGGTGGAAATTATTACGAAAGGAGTCGTATATGTTTAAGTTTCCTTTTGCCTCGTTTAACACACCTGCATATGGGCACCATTAATTGCACGAAGCACATCAAGACGGTACTCGATTTCTTACACGATCTTGGTCGTCCATGCTTCCCTTTATCAAACACTGTTTCTATAAATTTCTTACGCCATGCAAAAATTGATGGACGCGACGGTGAATCTCTTCCATACTTAAATTGTTCTCCGATTTTTATGCGTTTCAAGATTGGTTTCAATTTTTATTAAATGTAATTGCGATAGTCGCCTTTTGTTATAATATTCATCAAACTTTAAAAAATATAATTCTTTTTTGCCTTTGTGTATGTACATTTCTAGATTGCTTTTAGATTTTAAATTTCATCGTAATATTAATGAAATTTCAAGCTGTATAGTATCTAAAAATATAAAGAGAAAGAGAGAGAGAGAGAAATGGTAGGTATTATGATTTCTTTTCTCTTAACAACTTTACAGAATTGATAGTTTACTCTTTGCGTAAACAGAAGAAAAAATTTACAGAGTCTTCTCTTCCTTGTCCGCGCGCAGCATCAAATAGACACATCTATACTATCACAGGGATCATAACGCTTCGAGACCATGTGCATTCATAAATAACGAACAACTAACGCGGATTGGCTGTTAATCATCGAGTAGGAGAAATCCGTGTATCCAGTCTCGGGGCTCCATCTCAGTCGACGTGCTCGTCACACTTCATTTCCAATCAGATCATCAAGATGAGAACGTTGCAATCGAAACCTTGTATACTTGAATTTCTGTGAAACGAAAGTGTCGATTATTATCCAGTACCTGTATTAATACGATTAACGTCGCGGCTCGTTGAACATTTCGCAGAGAACGAATTTCTCGTTTCTCAAGCCAGATCCCCAAAGCTCGATAATTTTGAAATTTATAATTTCGTTACATTCGGAAACAGGGACAATTCTCTTGCTACGTACGACAAAGTCAGTATGGTCCATATATGTACCTCGTAAAGGTAAAGTTTCTAATTTCTAATTGTCGATCTGTTGATAGAATTAACTAACGAGAAATTGTTGAATTACAGAATGATCATCTGGATAACCACTGTGATGGAATTTTTCCCGGGGTATAGACGTGTAGAGGTTCCAGTATTACACTTCATTATTTTCTCAAGAGTCTTGGGGAAGCGAATAACTGCCAAAGTACTCCAAAGATTATACTTCGAGGGGCTGCACAGATAGACCTGATCGAGAGGATGATATCCAGTTTGAAAAATTTTATCTATTGTTGTCAATGATTCGATATTAGATGCTTTGTGCGTCAATTTGCAAGAAATTTAGATCAGTGAACGAAGGTCGTGCGTTTTCATTGAAAAATTGAATTCGTATTTTTTGACGCGTTGAATGCCACCTTGATTTTGCATGGTTGACCCAGGACGCCGACATGAATGAATTAATAAGAAAAATTTGAAAATTAAACTCGTATTTCTTATATTATTAATAATATATTTATATTATTTATATTATATTTATACGATGTATTTACATTTATATAATTACATCCAGAGCTGGGTAATATTTATAAATACTATTTAATGAGAAAATATTTTAAATACTATTTTAAATAATGGATTCTTAACAAGAAATTTTTAGGATTTTCTAGGATTTTTTTTAGGATTCTTAATAAGAAATTTTTTTTCATTTAATAAGAAAATATTTTAAATACTATTTTAAATAATGGATTCTTCACAATTCAAATAAAATAGTATTTCAAACATGACATAAAATTTCAGTAAATAAAATATTTTATTTTGATAATCTACAGCTAAAGTATGAAAATAAATATTTTATTTTGACAATCTAACACATAAAATAAAATATTTTTTATTTTAATCACATAAAGCGTAAAATAGAATACTTTTCATAGTTCTTAACCTGAAAGTAAATTGTGAAAATGATTAACGAAACATAAAACGAGATAACGTAAGAAATCACAATATTTGCAAACTAAATTTATTTTCCTTTTAAATACAGCTATTCGCGTGCAACAAAGTGCATAGCTCAAAATTTTCATCATTTAAACTACTCCTTCGTGGACGAAGAGTTAAGCCAGCGAAATCAAACAGTCTTTCAACTGGAGTGAAAGACGGAATTGGCGTATTATATTTTAAAAATAATTGTTTCGTGTATTTATATTTCGTAATACTTTGAATTTGCAAATCCTCATCGCCTAAATATTGCAATAGTTGCCACCATCGTCCCCAATATCATCACTGTGTGCTCCCATAAAGGAGAAGAAACGGCACAAATATTTTCAGCGTTTTTCAAATGAAATACTATTTAAAATATTATCATAGAGATTTTTTCCAACAAATAAAATATTTTATTCTTAAAAGTACATTCTTTCGAACGAATAAAATATTTCATTTTCAAAAATACATGCATGATGTAAAATAAAATATCTATCTACTATTTGCCACTTAAAACAGTATTTTACCAAGTTCTGATTACATCGTTGCTCGAAACTTAGGCCATTGAATGGCCCAGTTTGTATCTTTCGAATTGAAATGCAATGCAGGGGTGTGCACTTATCCATTTTAAGAATGCAAGCGGTAATCGTAAAAAAACGAAGATTCACGAAGTGTGAAACAACTTGAGGCACTTGCCTCGGGTCAAGTCGTCTGAAGATATCTTTCGATTGATGCCAGTTGCGAAACTAATCTCTCGCGGCCACGTGCATTCAGCAAGTTATTGCCAATCGTGTCTCTCGCGTTCCGTTGGTTTCTAATCTCGCGTAACGCTTCAATTATTAATTATCGCGTATA
The DNA here is from genome assembly GCA_036937485.2 of Tetragonisca angustula. Classification (NCBI taxonomy): domain Eukaryota; kingdom Metazoa; phylum Arthropoda; class Insecta; order Hymenoptera; family Apidae; genus Tetragonisca; species Tetragonisca angustula. Next base: position 96,942 of record JAWNGG020000120.1, on the reverse strand, counting down.
ACTGCCACCAGCACGATAGCCTTGACGCTTTATTAACTCCGGCAATTAAACGAGATGCCGATCGTTTAAATAGTTTAAACAAATGCACGATATCAGAGCCGCTAATAGCTGATTAATTATCGTCATACGTTTGGTGAAATTCGTTCGTTTGCAGATTGTCAGAGAAGTGTAGATACGATGATGAACAAAATCATGAGACACATCATATATTTTTGAGAAAAGAAAATATAGATTTTATATTATATATATTATATATATTTAAATAATATAAATAAAATTATATTTAAATAATATAAAAAAAATTAGATAAAATTTTCATGTTGCACGTGTATGGTAGTTTTGAGCAGAGAAATTTGTAATTTTTGTCGTTGCAATATATTGGTGTATGAATCTAACAGAGATATTTAATCATTACATACTATGGTATGCGATGTTGGTTGCAAAGAAATATTTTCAAAACAGTGTTAATGATGCAGTCTAGGAAACAGAATATCCTAAATCTGTTTTTCGTTACTTTGGATTAGAAATTTTATTCATACGTATTAGAAAAAAATAAAAAATAATTAAAATATATTTAACAATATATTGATTATTTATATATCGTTTTATTATTTCATTCATAGTTACTATTTTGTGCTTAAAATTTCTTTTGATTAATAATCTCAAGAAACTAGACGATCTCATAGTAAACTGTTGGTATAGTTTGCACATCCCTGTGCCAGTTAATTATTATGCTATTCTGAGCTATTCTCATTAATCAAGTCTCGTGCAGGAGTGATGATTAAATTCAAAAAGAATTTATAGTACAGTCGGCAGTTTTTTGTAAACAAAGTGATCAATGAGTGACTACTGTATGATTCCAATTTTATGTGTGACATAATATATTCGTGAAAAGTTCCTACAAGTGTTCGAATATTTTTGTGAGTAAGCAAACGCGATCAAACTAAAAATTCCAACGAGCATGCTCTTTACATTCTTCCTAAAATTTTCACTCATTGTCAGAAATAGTCTCTAATAGTCGCGTGTTTTTTCATGGACGTCGTATGGAAGATCCTTGAAAGAAGGCATAATTTTTACTGGTCTAACTAGAGAACCACCGAGTCGTTTAATTTATGAAACTAAACCAAATTTAATTGGTAGATATAATAAACGAAAGATAGCACAAGCTGCGATAACATTAAAGATACGATTCTTTGAAAAATTATTTTCACTCAAAATTTACTTACCAATCGAGAATTAAAAAGTACATACGTAAATTTCAGGTCAGGCGGCAGATGAAATATTTAATACGCTATAGTCATTTCCTTTACCTACTTTTTTCTTTTTCAACATTGCCGCCAATTATGATATGTCACGTCATGATATTAGTACATGATACGTCACGTCACGATACTAGTATATGACACATCATGATTGTGTATGATACTAGTATATGACACGGATGAAGCATATTTGTGCTCGTATTAATTTATGAATATGATCCAATTAGTCTTGGTCTCCCATGAATCTTTCCTAGATGTCTTTTATTTGAAATCGTCAGAGTTGTCGAGATCTCTGGAATTATACTTCGATCGGTGATACAGCAATTCGTTGCTTCCTTTCTGAATTCGTCTGAATGATATTACTGAATGACAAATTGTTACAAAACGAGTCGTATATATTTAAATTTTTTTTTTTTTGCCTCATTTAATACACCACTATTACGTTGCACGAGGCACATCAAGACTCGATTTCTTGCCATGTTCGCCGTAGCATATCCTCATCAATGGCGGCAATGGCGTCAATCCTCTGCTTTAGATTAGTGATGTCCCGTATCTTTGTTCGATACACGATATCTTTAACATAACTCCACGTGAGTGTCTATAAAGTTTCTTTACAACTTCAAAAAATTATTACAAAGGCAGTTGCTGAGATATCTTCGTCAGATTTGTTCTACGTACTCAGTGGTTATCAAGGTTTCTATGACATTGCATTTCAGGTATCCTGTTGATGAATAAGATACTGTTAAATGAACCTCTTACAAAATGACTACTCCTCAAGAGAAGGCACAGTGTGTCATCATGGTTTATTGAAACTGCAGACTCAATGAAATTTCAAAACTAAGCATGGAAGAGACCCACCGTCACGTCCAACAATTCGTGCATGGCGCAAGTGATTTATGGAGACAGCGTTTGATAAAGGGACGACCAAAAACATCTGAGGAAAACATCGATCGTGTAAGAAATTGAGTAACGTCTTGTGAAATATAAAGATTTCGAGAGCGTACAAATCGTGGAGAAATTTCAGATTGTAGCGACTCGTGAGAGAGTGCAGATCGTGAGGAAATTAGAGGCTATCGAGTCGTAAGAGTGTATAAATCTTGAGAAAATTATAGCGAGTTGTGATAATCTTAACACGTTATGTGTCAGTCACTGTTATCTGACGATATATACAATTTAAAAAATTATATTCCTCTATTAATAAATTTTAAGTAATTTGGAGATCATAAAAGAATGTACCTAAATATTACCTATTACCAAAAAAGAATTTGTTAGATGGAGAGCTAATTTCTTCCGAAATTCTGTGAAATCGTGTATCGCGGCCTAAACGAAAAGAAAGACAAAACAGGCTTAACGTGTTAATATCTTTTGTCATCGCCGTATTCGAACTTTTTCGGTATTTTTTAATTTCGAAATTAATAAACTTTATTTATATTTAATTATTTTATTTATTTTATTCATTTTATTTATATTTTATTTATTTTAAACTACGTATGTTAAGCTTTTGTATTGTTTTTACCTACATATGTGCAACATGCATGTTCTATATGATCTTTTTTCAATTTTTAAAAGCAAATGCGACAATTGTACAAAAACTTTTGAGTGAGGATAGTATGCGTGTTTTTCCTTCAATGATCTCACGAGACAAAGAACTGCGTGGATTCGCAACAAGATTTTGTTAATGGCATTTGTAGGTTCGAGAGTTTTTAAACTTCATTGTGATGTACTAGTAGAACGTTATTTATGTGAATATGTAATTATGATTACGTAGAATGTTCACAAGATATGTTTCAACTGGTCAGTTTTAAACTGTGGATATTTGTGTAAATTTCTACTTGAAAATTATATTGTCTAAGAAACGTTATAATGTTATAATGTATATTTTGACTATATTTTATATATTTTACATATTTCCGAATGACATACATATTTAACATAAATATTATATTCTAATACTTTCGATTATTATTAAAATTATTAAGTTTAATATATTTATATTTAATATAAACATTATAGCATAATTTTATAGCGTAGTGTTATTTTTTTGACGGAACAAATGTTTGAAAATAAAATATTATTCGTTTTCTTATCGCATCAACTTGGTTGACAAAGTCAGAGACAATTAACACACATTAAAGCTATAAATATTTTAGCTTGAATTACAATAATGAAACTTCTGCAATTATGTAATATCTATTAAAGTCTATCTCTCGACAAATCCATCGTTTGAATTCTTTTAATTTTCATGCTGCATCTCCTCTTGCTATTCCAACTTCAATCTCTTTATCAGAGTTTCGGGGCATCCGATGTCTCTTCAGTATTATCCATTACCTTCAACCAATCCGAAAACACCGGCGCTCGAACTGGCTCTCCATCTCCCAAATCGAATTTATCGACATCGTGAACATTATCCAGGGAAATATCTTGCTTCCTCGATGCCTCGTTCTCCGTCGACGACTTCGTCATCTCGAACTCTGCAAACTGATTACTACTTTCTTTCAGCGATCGATTCTCAAGCACGCTGCACGGCGAGACATTGTTAAGAACTACTGGTTTGCGAGCAACGTTCGGGACGAGTCCGCCGTTTTTCGAAACCGCAAGCTGCAAAACAGGTGTACGCGTGGCGCCAGGACAATCCAGGGCGAAACTCGCGGACGTTTGGACGACGTTTGGGCTCTCGGTGACGATTTCTGGCTTCTTCGGCGACTTTGTTAATAATCCGTGAAGCGTGTAATCGCCAGATAATTCCATGTCTTCGTCGTTCGTGTTGGCCAATGTGATACTCAGGGTGGGTCTCGCGTCCTGTGATTCAGAAGCTTCGGTGTCTCCTTCCTGATGCTCGCATAACGGTATCCCGACGTCAGGAAGACAGTTATGAGCGACTAAAGTAGCGGTAACTGGAGCGTTCAGAACTTTGGTTACGTAAATCTGCTTTCGTTTGGTCACTTTTTCCAAATGCGGAATGTGTCTCTCTTCCCTGATGCTCCTTTCTTGCCCCTCCGTCAATATTGACGTCCTTCGGCTCGATTCCACCGACTTCTCTTCCTCAGAGGGTTGCAATTGCTTCCGAGGGAAGGGAACGACGATTTCCGGAGACGCGAATTTGCTTAGAACTTCCTGTTCGAGCGACGACGCGCTCGACTTCGACTGCGCGTCGGTCAATATCGAGTATACCTCTTTTTCTTCATTCAATCGCTTGCCGGTGACACGCTCGTATTCCGTTTGAAATTCTTGCAGACCATCCAGACACAACGATACACCCCTCGCAGGTTTCATGCAAACTGGTTGACGCCATCGAACGATCTCCACTATCTGAACTTCCTCTGTCGTCTGAGGTTGATTACCGTGCCAGAAGAATCGGTTCAGGTCCAACGCGTCGGCGTTGAAGATGAGTATTGTTACAACTATCGTCGATGAGATGGCGAACTCCATGGCGAGAGAAATTGTAAACAGGCGCTCGAGGAAACATGCGAGGAAGTCTCGCTTGTAAAAATGTACTATTGTCGGCGGCAATTTTAATAAATTTACCAAAGATCGAAAGAAATCGAGCTTTAGAAATTTCGAAAGTGGCAAGTCCTGTTCGCAAGACTCTCGAGATGGTAGCAGACTGAGATGAGTTTTCGACTGGAATCCCTATTTATAGACGAGGAAGCAATCGAAACTTTATGGGAGAGAACGCTGAAAAACGGGACCTCCATTTTCTCGACCAGAAGCCGAGAATGCCTTCTCGTCGGCGATGTTTCAGGCGATTAGCAGGGCCGACGAATACACTCGAGTCGAAACCGATTCCGTTGCACTTAAGAGGGGCCACTAACGTCGCGTTAATTGCCCTTAAGGGTCGCACCGGGTCTGTGTGTCTCTGTGTTGGGAGTTTCCGAAGTGGACGAGTTAATTGCCGGGTTGGTACGTGCTGGCTAATGTGAAGATGCATTTCTGAGGTGCTTCTTTCACGATGGTTGTCCTTATTACGCTTGATTGCATTTATATTTGCGTTTGAGAATAATACTTGTGGAAAATGATAGAAGGATAGAAGTGTTTTAATTAATCGAGTGGTTTTCTTTTTTTTTAATTGAGACGATTTAATTTGAAATATCAACGTTTAATTATATTAATTCACGCGGGGCGTCGTGGCACCTGCAGACACGCAACCATAAGTACACTGTTGAGCTATTGCATCAGTATGATCAGGCGCATCGCGGAATATGCCTCTCGTCGGAGGAACCTTTTTAAATAGATATTGAAACAGAAAGTTTTTATTATTTTTTATAGAAAATATTGATTTTTGCTACGAAACATTTTTCTTTTTAAGGAAATCGATGCATGAATATTTTAGTTAAAATTTTTTTTCTAACGTTCAACTGCTGGATATCGTATTGAACAAAGCAACGTTATATAAAAAAGTATACAATTATGTACACGCGTATTTTGTTAGGATTGTTAGCACTTCATTAATTAATTTAACGAATCGTCTGAATATAAGTATGACTCTTTTGCTAATCCAACTTTGGAAAATGCATTGTAATTATGAATTTAACTTGCAATAGAATATCGCATGCAATAAGTAGTATCGAATTATATTGAATACGACAATCTAGATAGTATTAAAAAACTATCTATCATATTTATTAGTAACTTTTGTGTAAATTTTGTTACTAATAAATATAAATTATTTAATAAATTATCCAGTAGTTTAATTAGCAGTAATTTTCATTACTAATAAATATAAATTATTTAATAAATTATCCAGTAGTTTAATTAGCAATAATTTTCATTACTAACAAATATAAATTATTTAATAAATTATCCAGCAGTTTAATTAGCAATAATTTTTATTACCAATAAATATAAATTACTTAATAAATTATCTAGTAGTTTAATTAGTAGTAATTTTTATTACTAATAAATGTAAATTATTTAATAAATTATCCAGTAGTTTAATTAGCAATAAATTATCCATTAATTTAATTAGCAGTAATTTTTATTACTAATAAATATAAATTATTCAATAAATTATCCAATAGTTTGATTAGCAATAATTTTTATTACTAGCAGTTTAATTAGCAGTAATTTTCATTACTAATAAATATAAATTATTTAATAAATTATCCAATAGTTTGATTAGCAATAATTTTTATTACTAGCAGTTTAATTAGCAGTAATTTTTATTACTAATAAATGTAAATTATTTAATAAATTATCCAATAGTTTGATTAGCAATAATTTTTATTACTAGCAGTTTAATTAGCAGTAATTTTTATTACTAATAAATGTAAATTATTTTATAAATTATCCAGTAGTTTGATTAGCAATAATTTTTATTACTAATAAATATAAATTGTTTAATAAATTATCCAGTAGTTTGATTAGCAATAATTTTTATTACTAGCAGTTTAATTAGCAGTAATTTTTATTACTAATAAATGTAAATTATTTAATAAATTATCCAATAGTTTGATTAGCAATAATTTTTATTACTAGCAGTTTAATTAGCAGTAATTTTTATTACTAATAAATGTAAATTATTTTATAAATTATCCAGTAGTTTGATTAGCAATAATTTTTATTTCTAGCAATTTAATTAGCAGTAATTTTTATTACTAATAAATGTAAATTATTTAATAAATTATCCAGTAGTTTGATTAGCAATAATTTTTATTACTAGTAGTTTAATTGGCAGTAATTTTTATCACTAATAAATATAAATTATTTAATAAATTATCCAGTAGTTTGAGATAGAATGTACACAACGGAAAACGTCGCAGATTGCAGTGATGGATTTTTGGTTTCGCTCGACTATTTGGCTCGGTCGGAGGTTGTGATAAGTAGAAGGAATATTTGCCGCGCTCTCCTAGTTTCGCGTTCGACATAAATGGCGCTGTCGGTTTACCGGAAACGTACTTCTCGGCGGGACGATTGAACGAAAGTAACCGTCGCTACACTGAGGTTGAGTGGAAGTAGATTTCGCTACAGAATGTTTTCCAGTAATAATATTAATGCACCTAATCTCCAACAAAGAATTCTTTCCTCTCTTTAGAATTCTTCCCTCTGCTCTTAATCTAATAACATATACGATAATTTAAATTTTCCTTTATCTCTGATGTAACAATAACGTCATGTCGTCTTAACCTCTTAAGCTAGTAACTGGTTCACGGACCGTATTACAATAATTCGTCTTCTTTTTTGAATTCATCGGCACATCACTGAATAGAAATTACCAAGAAGTAATAAATCTATTATTTGTTTCGTCTGGATTGTACCTGAATATACTCAAAAACTGAGAAAATATTGCAATTTTGGGTCAAATATTCTCGACGTGCGTGGCACGTCATTCCAGCGCAATAGGTTAACCCTCACACACGCGATTGCGGACCATAACGAGTGACCAAACCGTATACGATAACTCGCCTTCTTTTTTGAATTTATCGACACGTCACTCGATAGAAATTACCAAGAAGTAATAAATTTATTATTTGTTTCGTCTGGATTGTACCTGAATATACTCAAAAACTGAGAAAATATTGCAATTTTGGGCCGAATATTCTCGACATGCGTGGCACGTCATTCCAGCGCAATAGGTTAACCCTCACACACGCGATTGCGGACCATAACGAGTGACCAAACCGTATACAATAACTCGTCTTCCTTTTTGAATTTATCGACACGTCACTGGACAGAAATTACCAAGAAGTAATAAATTTATTATTTGTTTCGTCTGGATTGTACCTGAATATACTCAAAAACTGAGAAAATATTGCAATTTTGGGCCAAATATTCTCGACGTGCGTGGCACGTCATTCCAGCGCAAGTTGGTCACACATCGCAAGTAAATAAAGAAGCAGGTCTGTGTGATCTAACCTTGAGAGTTACCGAACATTCGAAGAATGACAAAACGAGCATCGGGACGATAAGAAACGTCTCCTGGAAGAAGGAGAAAGAAGGAATTCCGACACACCTGAGCCGGATTCCTCTTAGACATTAACTGTACCCCTTCCATTGAAACGATACGCAGAGAAGGGACTGGCATAAGGGACACGTGAATAAAAAAATGGTAAAGGTACTCACAGATCTTACAGATACAGAGAAGAAACACGGCGATGTACAAGTAATCTCTTCGAATGACTACGATGACGATTGACAATGTAAGTAGATTATGAATTAATTTTATGTGTTATTTTTCACTTATGATTGTCAATACTGGAACTACCAATATGACCATTTCAATATTTTTGTCAGATACAAAAGGAGGATATATTTTTGGAGACTTGAACGATTCTTCGTAAAACACATAAACGAAAGCTTGTGTACCCTATTTATAAGTGTCGTAAAGATTTTCTTTCACTTTAGTATCTCCGATGGAAGTTTTATGATTCAGCCGTCGGTGGTTCCAGTATTAATCGATACCTCACGACGTTCGTTCAATTCGATGTCAAAGTACTTCGACAGGAAATATCGAAATTTTAGACACTTGGTGTCAATTATCGATTCTCCTCAACTCGATGCTAAAGTATACTAATTGTAAGTATACCGTGCAATCTGTCGAATCGTTGTTTCTACGATACCGAAGGCACACCGATAAGAGCGTGTGTACATATTTGATCTGACGTAGCTCGTCGACATACGTTACACAGGCTCGAAAGCGTAAATACTTATCTACACACCGATACCGTTGTCATTGCGATTTGTCTTTCAGTTAACTAGCGAGAGGAATGCATGCGGCGTATGTAACTGCTGATGCTGCGGTTAGAAAGCCTTAAGCCAGATCCACAGTGTCGTCTCGCAGCGCATCATGGCCGCATACCACCTGACCATCTACGCCGAACGATACACACAACCTGTCCGGCATGCACCGTACTCATGGTGCCGTACGCCTGACCGACTAGTACCAGTACGGTACCAGTTGCCCTGCAGCCAGGCAGCTGCGCGCGCGTATATTTGCCTCGTCGAAAGAGATCGCGATCGTGGCCGCCGATTCTCCTTTACTCGTACACTGTGTTCTTTACTTTCTTCACGTATACGTAATTGGAACATCTATCTACATCCACCGTTGAAAGAGCGTCGTATCGAACGGAAGGATTAGGATGACTGACTAGCGGGTACTAACAGGTTGAACGTTGGAGGATCGGACGGGAAGATACGTGCTCTGGAAACATTGGATCAAGTAAGTCGGGTTTGGAAGGTCCGATCGAATTCCTTCTGGATTAAACGAGCCGCCGATGTCTGCCTCGACTGACACTTTATTTCTGGTTCGACTGAACTTGAATTCACGTCGACCGCGGTCGAGCGTAGTTCGAATGCTTCGCGTGGTTTGCCAGGGATTCCTGTCCTGCGACGGACCGACGTTTTCCTTTGGGTTAGGCAAAGTCTAAGATTTACAGACAGATTTGAGTGTATCTTGAACGTGTGGCATTTGCTATACGGTTATGGAAATGGTACTGTTTGGGAGTTAGGTTTTATAGAATAGAGGTTTCCTTCTCAGAGGGGGGGGGGATATTTATTTTTATGGGAAATGGTAATGGTTTGGATTAGGATTGTAGATTTGAGAAACTTCTACAATGAATGATATTTATGGTTATGGAAAATGACATTGGGTTAGGTTTGTAGTTTTCAGTTCTTCTGGGACGCTGGTCTTTACGGTTATAGGGTAGAAAAAAATAGGTTGGGTTAAGTTCGTAGATTTGAATCTCTTTTTGGCATCGTGTGGTATGTGTAGTCTATTTGAATTCATAGTTACATAAAAAGTTTAGTTGTTACTACTGTAAATAGATTATTAACATTGTGAAACTTATTTATTCAAATTCTGAAACAGACGAAAATATACACATGTAGATATATATATATATATATATATATATATATATATATATATTTTTTTTTTATTAAAAGGCACGGAGCTCATGCAAGAAGCTGCAAAATCTTTTTCCATTTTAAATGTAGTCATTGAATCCCTGGGTGTGTCAAGGAATTCTCAATGCAAATTCTAAAGGTTGACGCGATACGTAGATCTATTGTGCGCGATTGTGATTCTATTTTTTACCAAACCTTTAATTATGTTTCTATACAACTGCGCATACGTATGTAACAGATAGAAAATTTTCTAATTTGTTTATTTCATTAATCTTTATGACGTACATATATATTTATATTCAACATTTCTTTAGCAATTTTTTTCACTCATTCATAAGTCGTAAATTCACAATTGTATACGAATAACTATCTCGCTAGCAGCCATGCGGTATTTCGAGCAGCCTCCATAAAATATTTACGGTCTTTTCGCAGAACGGTGATGAGCTCACGGTTGGACGCGTCTCATTGCCGACGACGAGTCACGGTTGCATAACAGACTTTTGCTTCATATCAAAAATCGCGCGCGGTGTATTGAGTTTGTACTGACTATTCCTCATTTTCAATAGCTTACGTCTGCTACATGAAAAGAATATAGCGCGAAAATTAACAGACCTGATGTTTGTACGTTTTGTCAAAATGTGTATTTATGTAATTTAATTATAAGGCATTTTTGGAGAGATCTAAAGAGATTTTGATAAAGATCAAAGGCATGTGATATGAACTCGAAATTGTTTCTTCTTGTTTCTTGTCAGTCGCGTCGCCTTTGAACCAAAAAGTTTCCATTGTTAGTGAAATTAAATCAATTTTAGCTAGGTCAGGTATTCGCGCAAGTGCGAATATGATTTATTTGTAAAAAGAAAAAAATGAAAATAAACATATAGGGGAATGGAAGGTACAAAATAAAATTGTAATGCAATTGCAAATTACTACGGTCATCTGTGACGCCACGTAAGAATTAACGTTGTAAGCAGAATATCAGTTTGTAAGTAACTTTTATAAAGATCGATTTTCTATATTGAAGACAATATAGAATTGTATAATGTAGAATAATTGATTAAAAAATGGTAGGTACTAAATATTAACGAAACGTCGGAAACAGAATTTAAACTATTTTCATGAAACATGTATAAAGGGCACATAGCGTTGGATTCGGCTAAGTGTATTATGTTATCGTCTTATTTTTAATGCTTTAATTTGCATTCTATCGCGTTTGATTAATACAGAGGTGTAAACTCTCGATCCACGATTCAGAGGAGTTAGAAAGTGCGACCGTGGCGTTGTTTCGCGGTTCTTTCCTCCTTTCCTTTATTGCGGTTCGCGTGTAATTGCGAACTCGCCCACGTGCGGAGACCGTTGGAATGTTTGGATAATTCGTGTTGTTCGCGTGTGCTTAATTTATGTTTGTTCCCTGCATGCACCCTCGTTTCATGCTAGTTTGAACCAGGTGGAGGACAAGAAGACACGAATGAATATATGTATATGTATATATTTATAAATTATATATAAAATATTAATTTAATTAATAATTTAACAATAATTATATTTTTTATTTATATTATCAATAATAATAATTCATTTAAAATCAAAATTTAATATGCAATTTACATTAAATATAATTATTAAATATTATTTTATTTTTATTTATATATAATTTAATAAATTTATATATAATATATATATAAATTTATTTATATAATTATTTATTATCATTCAGTATTATAATATATATATATATATAATTAATACATATTACATACTTGTAATAAGTATTTTTATTTTTATTTATTCTTTAAATAAAATTCTTATATATATATATAGATTATTAATCTAATTACAATATATATAATCTATATATATTATATTTTATTATATACATATAAATAAATAATTTAATATATATATATTTCTTTATATAAATAATTTAATTATATATGTATATATATATATATAAAATCAGCTTTTACGTAATTGAAACGCAATTTCCAATGGATGTTTAAGATTAAGGCTGTCAGATTAAGGAAGCTTGCAAGTTTGATAATATTTCACAACGTCATTGGAAAGTTACTTCAACATCGATTTCAAAAGAACATTAATGACGATTTTAAATTACGAAGTTAATTTTTATGTAAGCATTTGGAAAGGTCAGGATCAGCTGAGAGAGTGATTTCTCATACATATTTCATTCAAATAATGAGTCAAAATTAAATATATCGAGAATATTATATTAAATTTATACATAATATACAATCATATGTTATATATTAAAGATTTTTTTTTCATTGAAAAAAATTGCAATGTATGATCTTGGGTACTTTCATATTTACGTTCAACAATGTTTAATTTTCTCATGTTTCAGGATGACGATTATTTTAATGTTTCACAGAGACTATAAATTCATGTTTTACTAAAAATATCAGTATCGATCGTACTAGTTGGAGCGTGACCATAGTGCTTTAGATTCGCATGAATATATTGAATGAAGAATAAAATATTAATCAGATTCCACAGATTCGCCGATTGACGATAGTATAATAGCAATGAAACGTTAAATGAAAAATTTCACAGCGTCAAAATGTACGGACTAAACGTAGATAAGATAGTTTCAAGTGTTTGCATGGTCCTTGCCAGCCACGTTAAAACCAACATGGCGTTTACGCAACCTCAAACTCTCTATTCGCTGTCTGGAACATTGCTTCACGTGGTTACGATGAAGTTAAGTTGGAAAAACTGGAACGAGTAAAGTTACGCAATATCCTTCTAAACATTTCACGCTGCTCATATCGTTCAATGGAACATTTAAATAACATGGTACTTGTCTGATAATTCACGAAAAACAAACGACAATTATTAACATGTCTCTCTTTCGCGTGAGACCTGTATTAAACTTTATTTTCATTACGTTTATAAATATTTTGCAAAATTCTTGCCTTGTTTCGTATTAAATTTTATTATATTATTATAACATATATATCTTTATTTCTGTTGGAAATGATTTTTTATGATTAGAGGGTATGCAACATTAATTTGCCCTAGTGAACATGTTAACTCATTGTTTGTAAGAAAAGTGGTTTGTGAAAGAAAAATTACAAAAATTTTTATTTTAATTTGGATATAGAAACTGAAAATTAATTGCATAATAAAAACAGTTTGAAAGAATCTATAGCTGAATTATTCCGAATATAAAAAGATCAAAGTTCTTTAAGAGTTATTATAATCAGCAATTGAAACGTAGCATTCTTTCTAGCTTTGTATTAAAAAACTAGAATCTAAATTTCTAATATGAATTATTCAATTTATCATAACATAAATTCCAGTATAAATTTTTCACTTTATCGTAACATAAATTCTAATATAAATTATTCAATTATAGTAACAAAATGGAAAAATACAGCGTGTTTGTAGTCAGAGATAAGAGAATGGAACAAAATTTAAAAGACAGGGACACATATAATTACGTAATATTGCAATTGCGCGACGTTGCGTAGAGTTAACAGGGCATCGATAATCATATTAGTAAGTTACTAACATAAGCGGCACAGTTAGTAAGTTACTAAGCTGCATGTTAACGATGCATTGAATGCTGACCGACGAACCATCAGAATCCAATGACACTGATAAATAACACGCAAAGAATATAGAATATCAGAGAGAAGCAAGAAACAAGTCGATGTGTACAAGAGTCGTGTATAACATGATTGTGCGTTGCACACAATCGCGCGCTTATTCACCGATTCTCGCGAACACGCGATGACGTGACCGCATCATGTCGTAGGTGCTGTTCCACGCACGTGTGTGTTCCCATTGCGGGTCCACTTGTCCATTCATGGTGCGGACGTTGCGGTGCAAAATTAGTGTCCATGTGCCTCCAAATTTCTGACTGCTCGCTGACGTTCTTCTAAAGAGCAATTTTTGGTATAACGTTACTTTTTTTTTTTTATAAATTTTTTGGGTAATATCGGTATTTTACGATTTTTAGATGGATCTTACTTTTGTTCCTTTTGCTATTGGATAGTTTCTTATAGATTGCGTCTCTGTACTTTTCATGTTGATTGTTATGGAACATGCGTATATAATTTTAATCTTTCGATTCATTTTTTTCTTTATCGGACAATTTCACGCTAATTATATTTGTATACGTTTGATCGTCGTGGAAAAATTGAAAGTTTGTGTACTTAGCGCTGTAGATTGCAATCGAATTTTCGAATTTACGGAGTTGTGAAAGTTCTTTAGCTGTAGCGATGATTAAATTGGATAAGCTCGCTTAATTATCGTTGAAACAGCGATTTCTATCGATTTACGTGCCTCGTGTGAGAGGTGGAAGAACGCTTTCTAAAGAGTGCTCACAAGGAGACCGCAAGGCTTTCGAGTCTGAGATTTGGCTCGAAACTTTGATAGATTTCGGACAATTGTTTTCTTCGATTAAACTATTTTTATTTATTATATCGTAGAATTCCCGATTTTGTAGAGATCTGCCAATGTCGTAGGATATAAAATAAAAGGATATTTTACTCTTTTACGTTGTTGAAATAAATTTAAAAGTTTATTTAAAAAAAGTTAAAATAATATGTAATGGAAATAAAAGTCCCAATGCTGCGGTTACAAAGGAAAGATTAAGATTCTCTCTGGGTCTACACTCACTGGCGACTCGATACTTTCTTTTCGAACCGTACTTTCTGATGTCTTGCTACTCTCTCTTGAAATCCTTTCGAGATCTGCTTTCTTAAAGCCTTCGCCACTCTCGCACACTCATGCACACAACCCTTAATATTCTAAGCCCTAGACCAGGTCAACTAAATTCTTTGGTCACGCTGGAGTTCTGGGCCTTTCTCCATCCCACAGTACTTAATGTAAAAAAGATGTGTATTTTAATTTTTGTGCTTCGTTTGTTTCTATAATTACCATTGCATTTTTACAGCTATTTGTAATAACTAATTTTATTTGACCAAAATGATAAATGCATTTACATGTTTTCAATAAACAATATTTTATGGTAATCTTAACTAATCTTTTTAGTAAATAAATGTAAAGGTACAAGTAAATGATTATCTATGAATTGAATTAAATCTTAATGATAATGTTACTATGGTGTGGCTTGCCTAGATCTCAGTTTGCTCAAAATAATGTTTTATTTCTCTTTTTATTTCTAATCTTTCAATTGGAGATAACGACTCTATAAGAGGCATTAAACTTTGAAAAAATTGAAGATCCGACTTTTCATCAATTTTTAGAAATTCAATCTACGTCTGTACATCCATGGTTGAAGTTTTGCGAAATATCTGATTAATTTAACCGAGACTTTGAAATGGAAAGATCTAATTGGGTAGCTGTACTAGAACTAGAACTTTCTGACTATGTAAAATCATTCGTCTCGGTAGTGTCATTATTTCTAACATCATTAGATTCATGTTTATTGTTAAATAAATTGTATCGTATTATTGTCAAATTCATCACTTTTTGATCAATTGTGTTCACTACGAGAAAGAAGTATATATAGTCTTTCATAAATCATTTCAAAGTAGGGCCATATAATTGTGTTTGACATTGGATTTATAACCTGAGAGCTTTTGTGTGTTTCTTCTGTAATTATCCTTTAATCTCCTCCACTTCGATTTTGCAACGATTTTTAAAAATAAAAAAATTGCATTTACTTTTCAAACAGTATATTACAGAGTGGATTTATTAACACATCAAATTATAAATCTGATCCTGCTGAAGATAGAAAAAAAATTATAAAAGAAAACTTTGTGTTGTGAAATAAGCTCTATTATATCTGTGATTTTTTTTTATGAAAGTTCACAGGTGTGATTGCATTTATTTTTTTTTTAAATTTACGATTTGAATTAAAAGGTATTAGGACGATCATGGTCCTATTTTTGCATTTCAAAGTCATCAATGATTTTTTAAATGAAACCTCATATTTATTTATTTATTTTTGATGTTCTTATGAAGCACAAAAAGAAAAAGAAATAAAATTCAACGAGCTTAAAATTTCGAATGAGATATTTTAATTCTTTATATCTTTATCTCAATTCAACCAATTCTTGAAAGAAAAATTCTTCCAATTTTTTTATCTTTTTCTTACTTTTACTTTATCTTCGCTTGTTTCACTCTTTCACCCATGTACGACGAAAGATAACATTAGAATGGTTTTACCAGCAACGTTTATTCGCGAATTATTCTACCGAATTATCGATTCATGCTGGTTCGATGGTTACAGCCGAGAATATGGTGAGACTAAGGTGTTGGAGAATTGTAAAAAGAGAACAAAGAGACCTATACGATGACGATGGACTTGTTAATGCACCGTTAAGGGGTGTGTTCTAACATTCTTCGGATGATCATTGTGGATAGAAGGCCAGCCATTCGGGGAAAAAATTGAATGCGAGTCTGGTTCGAATACCTAGGCGTGTGCATGCACCTTGGTATTATATTTAAATACAGATCTGATCACTCGGATTGACGTATCGCTCTTCTTCTTTCCTCGTGGAAAGATTTTTTTAATAATGGAGAATTTGTCTGCTATTGTTCCATTTTTAATGGGACATATAGTGCAACTAAATAGAATGTCAGAATAAAATCATTCGCATGGTACTGATTTACTGTTGTAAAAAATTCAATACAAAGACCAGAAATGTAAAGTATGCTTGACTTTAAAAATTATTTGTTATAAGAAGATAAATCTTGTTGCCAGACCCAGCAATTAATCGAGATAGTTTGAAGCTTAATGTCATTAACAAATTTAATAGATTCCACTAGAAATTAGATGTAGAAAAATTATTTGTTGTACTTCTTAACTTGCAATAAATGATAGTTTAACAAAACGGGTGTTTATTTTATTCTGACATGGCACTGTAATTGAAAAATAGAGCAGTTTGTTAGGTTTAGAAACGTAAACGCATTATTGACAGAATTTTACAATGCACTAATGGCGTAACACGATAATAATCTGTATTTTTTAAAATACTCAAGATATCAAATTGAAACTTGTTAATAGAATACATCATTACTATAACATTAGATTAATTTACATATTGTCGTATAAATATCATATGACATACGTTCAAAAATTGCACAAAAAGATAATTCTTATGACATCGTTGAAAGTATGTATTACTTTATTCCAATTAAATTACGTATTCTTTCTAATTACATATTCTTTTGGTCCTTTTCTTTCTCTTTGAGAATGTTGATACGTATCTAAATATTCTCTGCTGAGTGTATAGAGTCCATTAAGACGAACAGGAATGTATCTTCTCGTATGCGTGTCTCAAACCACTCAAAGCAGTAAATCGTGCTCTCCACGATATCACATCCATACATTACCGGTCGAATACCATAGATCAGTATTGTCCGAGCTAAGCTTCGAAGCTTAGAGATTAGTCGTGAGCTGATTCTTGGTCGGGGCGGTGACCTTGAGGTCAATCGATTTTGGATCAAGTACAATGGGCGTTAGTTGGTTGAATCGGTATCCGATAGCTTCGATATTTACGAATTATATTGTAAAAACAACGATTCTTTCTGGGCGTTATGATAAATTCAATTTGAACTTAATTTCATATTGCAATTGGAGAGATCTTGGAAATTGGAGATATTAGAAATTTACAATCATAATTAATTTCGGAGTTTGGGAATTCGGGGATAAGAGGATCTGGAAACGGGGATTCAGAAATTCAGGAACTTGGCTGCTTTAATAATCTAGAAACTTGACAGTTCCGAGCTGCGGAAGTCAAAAATTGAAAGACTCAGTTATTTGGTGATTTGGCAATCCAGGAATTGAAGTGCTCGAGGTCTTTGGAATTTGGAAATTCGAACGCACGAATAATCACGAATTCAACAACTCTAAGTATTAAAAGTTCCAAAGTTCGTAAATTTAGAATGGTTAGGTTAAAAATTTAAAAGTTGGAAAATTAAAAATAATTAGCAAATATTCAAGGATCCAAAATTTTAAATCGCGAAGCTACGATTCTTTCATGCCCTCTAGACTCTGATTTACGTTACTATCTTTGTTCAATATTAATTGCAATATATTCCTTTAACCGGTTGCGCTGGCAACCGATTGCGGACCATAACGAGTGACCAAGCCGTATACAATAATTCGTCGCTTTCTTTTTTGAACACGTCGGGTATGACAACACCGGATGGAAATTATCGAGAAGCAACAAATTTATTATCTGTTTTGCCCGTGTATTTGGTTATACTTGAAACTAAAACTAAGAAAATATTGCAATTTTGGGACAAAAAATTCTCGACGTGCGTAGCAAGAGTACTTTTCCATTGTATCCAAATTAAAAAAATCCTCTACAATTTCCTCGAAACTCTAACATGCCCAACCTACCTCGCCAATTCACTTGTACCTCAATTAAAAAAAAAAAAAAAAAAAATTCGCGAAGAGATGATTGATCCGTGAAATTCTTCAGGGCCGAGCAACGTGCCGCGTTGTTGGAGCTGGCTCGTCGAGAGAAGCAAGAAGAGGTGAAGCAAGGAGAGGCGTGTTGGTTGCGGCAGGTCGCAAGGAACAGGTCTTAAGATGGCCTACATTATCCGACCTTATCGGTGAGAGAACTGGCACAGCGTTTCGGTCGACGAAGGAACAGGGGTGTGGAGGAGGAGGAGGGGTGGATCACGTGGCGGGAGAAGCGGTCGAGATAATAGCTGGACAGGAAGAAAAATGGGGCAGGCTTGGTGCAAGGAGAAGACCACGAAGGCTCAGGACTCCAAGTCCCCTTTGGATCGAGTTTTCGTGCGTTGCATGCATCGGGTACGTGAATAAATATTTTCCCATTTATGTCGATCTCATTCTTGGTGTATTCGTTCGTTGGGCCAGCTGGATGTTGAATCGACGAATGATTTGATTGAACCTACGGAAATATAGGGCGTGGATAAAATAAGATGAGCTACAAAGAGTGGATCCAGAGAAAAATGTTAGCTTCAACTTGTTTTGTTTTGTTTTGTTTTTTTTTTATATATATATGAGAATACGCAGGATGTTTTGTAACATGGCCCGTTTTAATGATGGATATAGAAACAACGAAAATTATTTATGCGAGCATGCATCCTAGTTTGTCGTGTTTTCGAACTGCTGGTATTTTTATATCCCAGAAATTTTGGTGGTACTAGACAGATGGTTCAGTGATTTCAAGTGAATATGAATATTAGTACCGTTAAAAATGATCTACAACCATCGTACAATGATGTTACAACCATCTACAATAAGAATATTTAATTTGTATTTTTTTAATAAGAATAATCATTATATTTTGTTACTATTAAATTGAGGAATACTTGATTATTAAATTAAGGAATACATCGGAAAATGAGTTACAATTATGATTACATACGCATATCATGTAATACTCATAAAAAATATTTATATCGAGTGTTTGAATATTCTTGTGAGGATGCTTATGAAGTTGTAAGGAGGAACATCATACATCTACATTCTATTATTAATATTGTTTAAAGCTCTTAACATCAATTCTTTTTATTAACAATGTTTCCTGCATTTTGCATAATACTCTCTGTCTCTTATTTATTGTACCTACATATGTATGCACTACGTACACATATGTAACAGTGTGTTTGGTAAAATAATAATATAATTATTATATGATATTTAGTAATAATGCAAGCAGATGAAGAAAAAATAGAAAACAAAATTGATCGTTAGACATGCATTTTGCATAATACTCTCTGTCTCTTCTCTTTCTTTTACTTATTGTACCTACATATGTAACACTGTGTTTGGTAAAATAACAATACAATTTTAGTAATAACACAAGCAGATGACGCAAAACTAGAAAATAAAATAGAGAACAAAATTGATCGTCAGACATTGATTAACTTGCACGACTTTCGGACTATTGATTCAAATTTTTTTGCAATCGTGACACGCGGCGTTTGCAGCCACGGATGAGCATAACAACTCGTTGCGACTTTTTGCCAGTAGGCTCGTCACGTGGCTGCATGTACACCGTCCGACAAGGAGGGACCCCGTCACTCGGTTAATTAGCAATTACACACATATCTGCGTGTCTGGGATTCCAAATTAGAGCGGCGTACCCGCGTCCGATGCGCCATGCATGATGAATCCATGTCACGCGCGTGCACGCGCCACTGTGTCCGACGCTGCTACACCGGCGATAATCAGTTATTTAAATTCCCAATACCCGCGAAGCATCCACGTTACAAACTAGTTTTCGAGTAATCTCTCGCTCCGCGATCCATCGTCGACGGATTATCAGACGATAAAGTCATTAAACGCGATAGAAGCTCGCCCATCCTGGATCAACAGCGACCTGAGTGAGCTTCGTGCGAACCTTCAAGTTTCTGCTGCTGAATCATGAATTTCTTTTAAAGGCTGTTTTAAAGTTAACATCGTGCTCGAACGAGAGCAGACGGGGCTACGCGTATCATCTGGAGTAGAATCCAATTAATCGAGAATACTCTTTGTACTCCGATGATTTAAATTGATTTTCGGTTGCAGTTGAAGGTCTAAGAAACTTTCTTCCACGAGGTAGTATATTTTCAAATGGACGCTGAAGTTTTTGTGAAGATGTTTCCGGAAATGTATCTTTGTACAGAGAGAGAGAGAGAGATTATTTCGTATATGCATCGTTATTTGCTGAAAGAACCAGAGAGAGATCTCGAGACGATAGCAGTAATTATTGGTTTCGAGAATGCAGAATGAACGTTCTACAAAGATTCCTCGACGCAAGAACACATATGTGTATATATTTCCATATATCCAAATAACATCCGTTCACTTTGCACGGCGTAATTTACATATTAACGATTAAGACCCCAATGCAGAAATAACGTGTTACGTTAACGAGCCAATGAGCGTGACGATCCCGCTCTCGGTTGCATAATCGATCGTGTAACGTGTATATAGATCGATGGACAAAGTCTGAACGAAAAACTGATTAATTATCTCCTTTGGTGTCGCTTTGATTAGCGCAACTTCAAGAAAAAGGGTCTCGGTTTCCTTTCTTTTTTTCCTTTTTTTTTTTTTTCATTTTATTTCTCGCACGCATAAACGATCCGGGGCGAGGATCGTTCTCCCTTGACAATCTGTTTCGTTGTTTTTCGATTCCGCGAACCGGCATGATGCTTTTCTCGCGGCGGTTACGTGAAACACAATTCATGTACGCTTTACACAGTCCAGTGGCTGTTTCACGCGCGGCTCGTTTCGATTGAATCTCGTTCCGTTTCGCCATTTCTTTTCGCGTGCGCGTGCACACCGCGCGCCAGGAATAATAATGATACAACACCGCGTTTTTACTCGGATCAATCCTCCGCGTTCCTTTGTCACGAATTAGAACGGGATTTTTATTCGCGCCTTGCTCCGTAGCTCCACTTCCCTCCCCTCGTTCATGTCAAATATTTGTCGTTTATCTCGATCGTTCGTTCCCAAGAATTATTCAGGAGACGCGAATGTTTACTCTGTGATTTTTCTGTCCGTTGTTGTTGCTCGATAAATATTGCCAGACTCATACAGTCCGGTATATGGAAATTTGTAAATGATAATACCGCCCATTTTCACTATACTACGAGTTAGACGTGTGTCAAATCTTCTGAACTGGAATTGAGAGGAAACGTTCTTCAAAGATTCGTTAGTTTGCATTTTTCGACGAAAATCGGACGAAAGGTGAAGCAGGAAAAGGGCTTATTTATTCACGCTTATTGATGCTATCATCTGTTTTGTCATTCGTATTGATTTTATCATCCGTTATCATTCATATCGTCTGTTTAATAAAGATACCGTTGAAAAGGTCATTTGGAGCATGTCAAGCATTGAGCACAATCAGATATTGTTCCTATGATGTTTGATATACCAAATTACTGTTTTCTTGAGTTGATTGGAATCGAATAAATTTATTGATAAGTGAAAAGATCAAAACATTGATCATTTTTTATGATTTTCTCTAAAATCGAGCGAAAACGAGCAAACCACTTGAGAACTTTTTTCCTTAGTTTATCAACTCTATGTTTTCAAACTTTTGAAATTCAAACTCGGGACACCCTGTATAAACGCATGAATATCAC
Source organism: Tetragonisca angustula (assembly GCA_036937485.2). NCBI lineage: Eukaryota > Metazoa > Arthropoda > Insecta > Hymenoptera > Apidae > Tetragonisca > Tetragonisca angustula. The sequence goes on along the minus strand of JAWNGG020000120.1, from coordinate 74,794 downwards.
GTATTATCTCCATGATGGAGAGAGGTTACGCGTAATTTTAATTCTTAGATATTTAGTTATCAGATATTTTAGTTTTCGATATTTTATTATACAATATTTAGTGCATTACTTTTATTCTTTACGCAAAAATGTCCAAAGTCTTTCAAATTTGGCATTTTAAGACACAATTGCCGTAATATCTAATTTTTAATAAAAATTCTCTTTAAGAATATACTAGTAATTTATTTTGAAAATATACTAATAACAGTATAATTAATAAAATATATTAATAATAATAACGTAACGATGTAATTTGATAATAAACGACGCGTGTTCTGTGAAATATTGCAATTGTTCTGGAAAATATTAAATAATATAAATGACATAAATAATATAAATATTTATGTAGTACCATTTCACTTTTAAATTGATAAAAATGACAAAAGGTTCAAAGGTGTCTCAAAGAAATACAGGTGGAATTTTGAAAATATACTAATAATAATGCTGAAAATATATTAATAATAATAACGTAACGATGTAATTTAATAATAAACGACGCGTGTTCTGTGAAATAGTGCAATTGTTCTGGAAAATATTAAATAATACAAATATTTATGTAGTACCATTTCACTTTTAAATTGATGGAAATGACAGAAGGTTTGATCAGTCTCAAAGGTGTCTCAAAGAAATGCAGGTGGAATTTTTTAATTTTCTCTTCTTGAAATCTGTTCTATTTATCTCGAAGAAGAATCGAAAGGAGCAACGAATGGTCTCGTGGCGAAAACGAGTTGGAAAGTAATCGGAGAAAAACTCTTCGACAAACGAAAAGAAGCGCGGTAATTTTCAGAACACAATGAGCCTTTTGATCGCTAAAGGCAGGTTATCTCATCGTTTAAGGCTCACGTAATGCACGCCACGGGCTGTCTGCCTATAGCCGCGATACTTGGTAATTACTTTCCCCTAGAAAACGTTAAACTTCCATTACGATAGCATTGTTTCTCTGATATTTTTCCACCTTTGTCTCGGCTCTTAGCGAAACAGGCCACGACCATCGTAACGCTGTACAGCAAAATGGAAACAAATAAAGTAATTTCCTGTTACAAAAGCAGAATGTTCTTCCCCGGAGTGATTTATTTACTATTTATTTAAATTGAGCACGCGAGCGTGTAAGTGACATTTGTCCATTCAAATTTCTCGAGTCTTTTTTTTCTTTTTTATTAAATAACTTTAAAGTGTGCTCGAAAAATAGTAAAATATCGATTGTAAATATTAATAAATTAAATCATATGTATGTCAAAATGTGCAAAGAGAATTATTTATTTTAGTGACTTCTGCAATGACGAGAAGTTCTAAATATATAGAAATGATTGGTTGCTGAAGAACGTGGAGCAAAAACGATTTCGATGTCAAATCATTTGAGAAAAATGATGTAATGCTTCGAAAGGAACAACGCTAATCACTATATTGCTATCGCGTAATATTCTAATTTTCTTTGAATTTTTCTGAAATCTCTCAACCGATGGTTTTACGAATCATCAAACAATTCGTAATCGCATCAAAAAATGTGATTGAAACAGATGAAACTCAAATAGAGATTTTATTTTATATATTACATTCTGTTTTATACATTTTACTCTACATTTTATTTTATTTTATATATAGTGTACATTTATACATTTATTTCGTATTATATTTATTCATTGTACAAATCTTTGTACCTTCAAACGTTCTACAACTGAGAACACGCATGAAAATTCCTGCAAATTCAGTTTCATAATCTCCGCGTCAATATCTTACCGATTTTCATTGACACTGATTCACCTAAAACTTTCAACTTAATCAGGCGATTGCGCGCAAACACTAGCAATAAGAAAAATTCCTCCCACTCTTCGCCTCGAGAAAGAAAATATTTACTGAAGCGATAGGATCGATCCGCACAAGGCAACTAAATATTTCCACCGCGAACAAGCAGCGTCTAAATCCTTTCCTAAACTGAACAGAAAAATATAAAATATAAAATAAAATAAATAAAAATATAGTATAAAATATGAAATAAAATAAATAAAAATATAGTATAAAATATAAAATAAAATAAATAAATATAGTATAAAATATAAAATAAAATAAATAAAAATATAAAATAAAATAAATAAAAATATAGTATAAAATATAAAATAAAATAAATAAAAATATAAAATAAAATAAATAAAAATATAGTATAAAATAAATAAAAATATAGTATAAAATATAAAATAAAATATATAAAAATATAATGTAAAATATAAAATAAAATAAATAAAAATATAATATAAGATATAAAATAAAATAAAAATATAAAATAAAATGTTGCGGATATCAATGAAAACAGGTGACGATCGATAGATCGTTGCAGGTTCGTGTTGCTGTTCAGGATCAATTGAACAGCGGAGAGTTGTAAGTTGGCGCTGGTAAATGAAAGAAAAAAGACACAGCCTCGTCAAGGATTGTTGCGCAACAACTGACGACCAAGAAGGAAAAATCGAGGCCAGCGCGTGTTTATTAGCTAATTTTCTTCTTTGCTCACGAAGGCAAACTTCGCTAGTTCTCACTCGTGTCACACCCCCGCGCTTCGATGAATTTTCCATTGTCTCATGTTCCACGCTTCTCGTTAATTATCTCTGGCAAATATACTTTGGAGAAGTAATAATTCTTGCCTTACTTTCGGCTATGAATTTGATTATTTTCGTTTTTTTACAATCAAAGGATCCTTCGCTTTTCTTTTCTCTTCTTTTTCTCTTTTTTAACGACAGCGAACGGTAGTTTGAAGTTAATGCGCAAAGACGTGTAAAATCTTCAAAATAGACGGTACATAGATGAAAAAATATTTGATTTAATTATATTTGACACGAAATTGCGTGAAAAATTCGCAATCTATTTTTGAGAATTGTCTTCCACTCTGAGCTGCATAATTCTGTTATTTTTAACGTTGAATTATTTTCAGAGGAACTTTTGAAGTTGTGTGACACGATAACTGTAAAATGGGTTAATGGCTTGCAGCAATCAGCTTTAAATTTACATAATCCTTCTCAAACAGCTATCAATGTCAGTGTAACGAGGAAACAACAATTATCGTATTGTAGAATTATGTTAAGGGACAAAATAGTTGTCCGGAAGTTACAATAAAGATTTATTACAATAAAGAAACATTTGCAAAGAGTCAACGAAAAAAAGTGAAGGTGTATGATCATGTTATTGTACCGTCTGACCATGTTAACTCCTTTTTAAAATAAATTTTCTAACACTTTAATATGTATATGATATTATATATATTATTAATTATATTATTATTATGTTATTAATATTATTATTACATTAAAATTTGAAAATTCAATATCTCAAATTCGAGAAATAGGAATTCACATAAAAAAGTCTATACCATATACATACATTTCGAATATTATAATGTTTGAATCTTATATAACCAGAATGAAATATTTGCTGCCAGCAGATGATCCGATTACTAGTAGACATTCACTTTTGATAGTGTAACAATTCAATATTAAAATATTCAGAGAATAGAAAGTTCAAGATGGTTCAAACAGAAAAGATAAAACGTAGTACTGCACGAAGCAAGAATTGTGATAAATATTAAAAATTGATATGTTAAATATAAAGTATATAATATTATAAAACTTACAGATATTAACAAATATTTAAATTAAATGTTACAAACATTATTAAATATTACAAACAATATTAATTTTCTAATTTTATTACTAATATAAATTTTTCCGAATATTACGAAAAATTACTGGATAAAAATAAGTTATAGTTTATATAATATATAATATATAACATATAAAACTATGTAATATTTATATTTAATTAATATAATTATAATTAATTTATATAGATTAATACATAATTAATATATATACTTTATATAATATATAAAACTATAAGCTATAGTTTATATTTATATAATACAAAGCGGTAGTTTAAAATATCAGGATACAAGGAGTTGACAGTGGAATATATATTTAAAATATTTAATTTTATATATATTTTATATAAATATATATTTAAAATTATTATAAATATATATTTAAAAACAAACACACTAGAAGGTAGAAACTGATTATTGTCCTCCTAATCTGCACGATCGTGATCGTCCGCTAAGAGGAAGTAGCGTGTACCTTTGCAAATCGATTCGATGAACGAGCGAACGTGTATTTTTAGTGTCTCCGTTTGTACATGCGATACGCAGGTACGAGCGTCTCCGCGAAACGACATGGCCTGTTACAGTCATTAGTCATTCTTATATAATTCATACTTAAAACTGGCTGCAGATGTTGCCCACCAGAGAGAGAGAGAGAGAGAGAGAGAGAGAGAGAGAGACAGAAAAGAATTACGCTACCCACGTTAAATGTTAATTGCGCGCTCGTACACTGCTCGCGCGAAATGAAATTGTAACGTTCGCTGCTATTTCTCTCGTCGGATTACGCGATGTACTTTTGTACGCCAACCTTTAACAACCATTTGCGATTTCATTCAAGATTTCTAGCGAAATGACATATTCTTGTCCTCGCTACGCGTTTTTGCTTTACGTATTTCCAGACGGAATCGATAATTATGGATGGATGACTACGGATTTCTGTGGAAATTTATATTTAACAACGCAAATAAATAGGAAATTGTTTCACGTACCGAACGTCAGAGAAAATAGAATATTTTGGATATTTTATATTTTTCCTTCTTGACGATATGTGCAATCTGTGGGATTTTGCCTTTTATTAAGTTTTTCATTAAATGCATGAAAACATGTAGCCCGATTAGAGGATTTGGAAATTCGTATTTTTTATCTTTGGAATTTTTCATGTTTCGTATGTTTGACAAGTAACCAATTTAGTCGAGATCTCTTGAAAATCAACAATGAAATTCTCCTTTATCTAGATGTACACATTTAGTTTGAGGAATTGGAAATTCTAGTAGCTTTTCGATGAGAAATTACTTTGGTTTAGGTTTCTCAAAAATCTAGGATTACAACTAGCGAAACGTTGATTTAATTAGGACAGTTTAATTAAAAATATTTCTACGCAGATAATCGTATTCACATGAAATTCAGATATTACTAGATTCAGATTTAGAAGAAGAAAAAAAGAAAAGAAAATACAAAATAATGATGTGGTATACGAATACAAAATAATAGTGAAAGTTTCATAAAAATCTAGAATTACAATTAGCAAAATGATTTAATCAGAACAGTTTAATTAAAAATATTTTTACACAAATAATCGTATTCACATAAAATTCAGATATTACTAGATTCAGATTTAGAAAGAGAAAATGCAAAACGATGATCAACCATTAAAATAATGAAACAATGATTAATTGATATCAGTCCATACGACTAAAATGATCGAATGAAACGATTTTTCTTCGTCCGAAAAAAATCACGCGTACATGCGCGCGAACGAAGAATAACATAATTTGTCCATCGATGGATAACTTAACAGGTTCGCAATGACTTGTTTTATCTTGGTACTGCTATCTCGCCCGCGTTTAATTCCCCGTTATCTTCGCGAGTTGAGATTGCTTGAAATACACACGCGTCGATCGCTCTGGGGTGCGCCCGTTTCCGGTCCCCGCTTACGTTCTTATCGCGCGGCCGAGATTCGCACCTTACACACTGATTACGCGTTAAGAAACGTCGTATCACGCTTCGCGCGTTTGCTGATTCACCCTCTTGTGTGTACCGGGTGTTTCTGCAAATTTCTGCGAAACTTCTCGATCAAGTAAGAAAGTATTTGAGAAACCTTGAGACCGGTTGACAGCCTTCGCGAGTTCCCCCGAAAATTAATCAAGGGGACCAGACAGTGCGAGGGCGCCTAAAAGTTGCGTATACTTTGGAGGGCTAGTAAAAAAAAAAACTACATATTTGATTGACACGAACTTTTGTTGATTGATATTTGTGATGAGAAGATAAACAATTAAATTTGCAAACTTTTTTGATTAACAGTAAACAGATAATTTCTGTTCCTACTCTCAATTATATGCTATCAGAGTTGGATAATATTTATAGAGAAAATATTTTAAATACTATTTTATGTAAAACAACTCAAATAAAATAGTATTTCAAATAGGAGATAAAATTTCAGTAAATAAAATATTTTATATTGATGAATAATGAAGATATTTTTTATATCAATAACATAAAGCATAAAATAGAATACTTCTCATAGTTCTTAACCTGAAAGTAAATTGTGAAAATCAGCGTAACGTAAAACGAGATAACGATAAGAAATCACAATATTTGCAAACGAAATTTATTTTCTTTTTAAATACAGCCATTCGCGTGTAACAAAGTGCATCGCTCAAAATTTTCATCAAAATTTCACTCCTTCGTGGACGAAGAGTTAAGCCAGCGAAACTAAACAGTCTTTCAACTGGAGCAGAAGATGGAATTGGCGTATTATATTTTAAAAATAATTGTTTCGTGTATTTATATTTCGTAATACTTTGAATTTGCAAATCCTCATCGCCTAAATATTGCAATAGTTGCCACCATTGTCCCCAATATCATCACTGTGTGCTTCCATAAAGGAAAAGAAATGGCACAAATATTTTCAGCGCCTTTCGAATAAAATACTATTTGAAATATTATCTTAGAAATTTTTTACGACAAATAAAATATTTCATTCTTAAAAGTACATTCTTTCGAACAAATAAAATATTTTATTTTCAAAAATACATGCATGTTGTAAAATAAAATATCCATTTACTATTTGCCATTTAAAATAGTATTTTACCCAGCTCTGTATGTTATGAAGTATTTTTTATATCGTGATACTGTACACTTAATAAGAGAAACATATCAAATTAGCGCACACACATATAACGAATGAGTGTTTTTTTCTGTATCGTAAAATCTATAAAATATAGCTACGGATGAAATGGAAATTTAAGGAAATTGGATTTGTATTTTACGAGGGCAATGAGTAAATAAAAAATAAGTCGTTCTTGTCGTAAAGAACGTGATATTTAATAGAACTTTGTAGCGTCCCTAATATAAACTTTCTTTTTGCTGTGAACGCGAAACACACGAGAGCATTGGAACACTTGTAGACACTTTTATGAATATGTTATGATGCGTTTAGACCAGGTGAATGAATGCGTCCCAAGAAGAGATTGTTAGGAGAATCGTGCATGACAAATTGTTGTTTCCTTGTCATATAACATTCCTAAGTACGTGATATTTCACTGCGTAACTCCGAATAACGTGAACGTATGTACGTAACTCCGGAACAAATGATATTTGGACCCATGTTTCTTAGCGCGGGAACTACTGACAAGGTATGGCACCTGCAGAGAGACGAAAATGCAACGAATGGGAAAAAGTTGTTGAAACAATAAAGAACACAAGTGCTTTTTATTAATGTACATTACGAGAAGGACGAAATCTGTACAATTTATAATATGTAATAACGTAATATCTCATTAAATATTAATTCATATAACATTATAATTTATATATTGTAGAGCTATACCGTTGTATATCTGTATAATTATATAGTACTCTATAAAATTACGAATTAATCATCATATACATTTTATAGCAACCTATAAAATTAAATAGTACTCTATAAAATTACGAATTGACCATTTTGGTCACTCTGGTAATTCTAGCGTTAAGATTTTTGATTCTTTCGCTGTTTTGGCCAGCTTATTAAAATTAGCGACAACTTCTACATTCCGTCTGTAAGTATCATGTACGTACTACACATACACTCCAATGTACACGGTCGCTTAGGGCGAAAGGTGAAAGAAGAAACGGGAAGTCGAAATCTCTGGTCCTCGGTCGAGAATCTCGTGGCCCACTTTGCAAACTTCGCGTTGCATCGAGTCTCGAACCAGGGAAGTGTTTGTCTTAAAATCCCTCCGACGATTGTAATTTTTCAGTTCTTTAGGGAGACGTCTCTGAGACGTGTCTGATTAAGTTTCTGGGTTTTCAATTTTCGAAGCTTCATTTGTTGTGCTTAGATTTAAATGAAATCGAGGGAGATTTTGTTAAAATTGTTAGAATGTTATTAACTTTGCTTTGGGTGATATTAACACGTGTGATTCAGATAATAGTTGCATGATGCAACTTCATTAAAAAGTGAATAAAATGAGTAAAATGTTTCTACGAAAGTACAAAAATTTTCTTAGAACGCTAAAAGCATCAGGGACGTTTTCAAGAAAAAAAAAAAGTCCTTGAAAAAGAGAAGTTTGTGTAATTCGAAAGTGGTTGTTTATCAATTTGTTAATTACACGTGTATTCCGTTCCTTTAAAATTTTCTTAAAAAATTGTAGAAGCTACAAATAAAGATATTTTAAATAAATAGCTCTTTTTTCATCTATTAGTTTATTTTATTTTATATTGGTCTATTTTATATCATCTGTTGGTTCATTTCCTGTTTTGATCTATTAGTTCTTTAACAGCTGAGACATTAAAAAGTAGAATTTGATTTTGCAATTGCTATAATTAAAATGAACAACAAGGATATTTTAAATAAATTTTTCGAATTTTCTTTAATAAGTAGAGTATTGAACAATTCAATAATTTAACACATGAAATGGAATTCAATATCGAAAATTAATCATTAAAATATTGACCATTTCAAATTTCTGCAATTTAAATTTCAAATGTGTCGATAATAATTCCAATGCGTAATATTCAGGTAAAAATGATACTTTGGAAGCTTTTCAAATCTGGAAAGTTTATTAAAATCTTCCACAGTACCTTAACTTTTCTCAATTGGTATCATTGTGGGTGATTTAAGCTATTTAATCTTAAAACGCTCTATAATTCTCTTTAATCTAAAATATTCTACGATCTTCTCACTTCTCACAAAAAAAAAGTTAGGGAACCTTAAAATGAAATGACCTAATTCAGTTATTATATCGAATGACCTCGAGTTAAGAACTAAATATTCTGCTTGGATACAAACTTGAAAAATTAATAATTAACTAAAAATTTTATTTAAAAATATAAATTTAATATTTTATTTAATGTATATATTTATGTATGTATTTATATATATTTGTATATATTTATGTATGTATTTATATATATTTGTATATATTTATGTATGTATTTATATATATTTGTATATATTTATGTATGTATTTATATATAAATTATGAATTAACAAAGTTTTATAATAAAATTAAATTATAGTAATAACTAAAAATTAATAGAATTATTTATAGTTTAAAGCAATGAAAATGAATTATTTGAAAATATATATATAAGTAAAATTCATTTTGTACCTGTTGTATCAACGTTAATTAATTTATTTTCTAAAATAAATGATCTAAATATATATGAATATATCATTGTTTTTGCAAAATAAGAATTCAGAAATTAAGTGTTTTTCGTATTTATTAATATCTAGTTTTCTCTAAAAATAAATTTAATTTATATATAATAATGAAATTAATTTCCGCCAAATCGCTGTAGTCAGAAATTCGTCGATTCTTTTTTTCTTTTATCAAAATAAAATCTCTGATCGATCGAAGATTCTTCGTGGAATAGCTAGGTCGTTCGTATTCGAATGATTCGTTACTCCACTGTATTCTGCTCGCGACTTGTCCTTTGAGATGTAAATTAGAGCTTATGAAAGAAAACTCGGCGAAAGAAGTGAGAGAAATTTCACGGTAGAATTTTCCCTGTCTCGGGCTGAGATAGAAATCGAGTGTTCAGGAATGTCGAGGAAAGAGAGATTAATCTAGCCTGATGTTGCCAACACATTTACGTTAATTAACCTGCTAGTCTACGTCTAGGAAACTTTCAACAATTATCAGCGGTTAATGACTTATCTGATGATTTATAGTTGTTAGATCGTCGAAAGCATGCATGTTATTTATTCTGTTATATTTTATTTTGTCATACGTTGGATAGATAATCAATCAAATAAAAATCGAGATCGATGTGGTATCAAAAAGTTTTTTGGCATAAATAGCTTTTTCTGTATTTCAATTTAAATTCGAATAAATATTTATGCAGCTGCATCTGAAATTTAAAAATATCCGATCGAACATTACCATACAATTGCCAGAATTTTTTAAAATTCTTTTTTGAAACTCAGTTTTATTACAACTTCGATCTATAATCAGCTGTTGTAATTGAACGATAATTTTGATTAATACGATTACTCTTTTCTTTGTATTAATATCATGTTCTGGCTACATTATTCGATTATATCTTATAAATTATTATTATTACTACATAGAATTACAATTCATGATTGATATTAGATATTACGTAAAATTTCGATCATTGACTATTACAATTAACAATCTTTCGTGACAATTAACTGAATTAATTAAAATTAATTGAACGAAAACGCTTTAAGTAGAAAATAGAACAAACATTCGTAAAATCTATCTGTTTGGATGCTTACAACTATTGGCGCACATCCTATTTGTTTGTCGATTATTCAAACTTGAGAAAATCCGTGCGAAAGCATCAGCCAATTAGAGATTGCAAAGTGCAACAAGAAACGTACGATTCGATTTTATCGCAAGCCTGAGCATTACTAGAGCTTCTCTGGTGCATGGAAAAATATAGATACAATTTTACAACGCGAATGGTAACTAAGTCTTTCCGATTTCGACGATCCACTGGCATCGTTCCGCCATTCGCGATCGTCGCGATCGTGTATCCTTGGAATACAATATTCACATTAAGAGAGCAGAGTCGTTGCGTTCTCGTCACACTCTGCAAATGTATCGGGACGCGACCTCGTTCGGCTCATTAGCGGAACGTCGGTAATACCGTGTTAATCGGAATCGTAAATATTGTTGCTTAACGTTCGACATCTGGCTATCGGCTACGCCACTTGTGGAGTTACACAAGTCAAGAGGCGTCGCGATGTTTAAAACGCACGCGTGAACCTGATGGTTATTTGCTGAAATTTGTGCGTCAAGGACAATCGAACGATTGACGCCGATCACGTGCCTTTGCTTATGCCACTTGATGCGGAAGTGATCATCCACTGATGTGGAAAATGAAATGACTCTGAAATGATTTGAATTAAGGGGCTATTCTGGTAATCTGGCTTGATAAAAATCGACATTTTTGGGATCGTTTTCTAAGGGAACTATGATACATTTTGTTATGCAGTTTTCGCACACAGATTTATTCGTACATAAAGAGTATTTACAATTTTCTTTTTAACGAAATTAATGAAAATTGTGGAAATTATATAGCCTTAGATAAATCATGTTTTTGAAAACGAGTTCGAATGGTTGACGTGATTCCAGTCTACTTGGTTATTTGAAACTAAAGAACTAAAGTGCATCTTAATTAGTATAAACATGGCTGTCGCGTGAATCACAGCGAAATTTCGAAAATTAAAAAAATGGCAGCATTTTGAAGTTAAAATATCAATTTTCCTTTCCTTGCTTTTCGTTTTTTGGGTGGTAAGAAAGAACAAAAAAAAAAACATCAGATTTTGAAGTCTGTGATTTATGCGATAAAGGTACATCCGGTGAAGATCTCCTCCAAATTTCACGTCAACTGAAACGTGAGATATCCCGTCTGTTTAAAAAAATATGGATTTGAGAAAAGCACATTTGAAATTTCTGTTACCCGTTGTACAAAAATAAAATATTATAAAATAATATAAAATAAAAATATTATAAAATAATATAAAATAAAAATATTATAAAATAATATAAAATAACAATATAAAAATAAAAATGTTATGAAATATTATAAAATAATACAAAATAAAAATATTATAAAATATTATAAAATAATATAAAATAATAGTGTAATAGTATAAAAATAAAATATTATAAAATATAAAAATAAATAATAATATTATAAAATAAAATATTTTTTGAGGAAAACACATATGAAGTTTTTGTTACTCGTACAAAAATATTCATATACTGTACGTTGCGAGTACGATTGTTTCCTTTAAATATCTAAAACTTTTGCTAATTTTACGAATTCAAACAATTTTACATAGACATTTTCGAAAGCATATATTTTGAGAGAATGTAAAAAAAAAAGAAATTGATTTTTTTAAGCCGGATTATCAGAATACCTCCTTAATTCTGACTTTGTCGTATAATAAGCATTGGCTTCTACCTGAGGGATTCAGACAGCCAGGTCTCGACTGATAATCGAATTCGAAGTATAAAAGAGATAATTATAAAATCGACGTTAACTCAAAAGAATTCATTGTCGAGTGTCATTCGTTGTGCTCAGACTACAACCTCGTCTCTTTCAGGAACCGAGAACTTTCGAGGATCCTTTGCGTCTGTTTCGAGTAGGCTAGCCCTATCCTAAACGCGCCGGAACATCCAAGGAACGTTGAAATTGATTTAGCTGATGCATTTTCGTGCACAAAGTCATCTTGCACTGTGGTGGCCTCGCCACGGGTCATTGAACTTCAAACGAAAATACACAGGTTCGTCAAAGACCTCGAACTTGGAGAATGCTGTGGATGTTGATGCTACTTATGCATTTATTCGACGCGTTAAATATTTATTTACCGTTAACATCGACGATCGATCGAATTACACTTCGATTGTGCTAAAAATGCAGTGAATCAGTATTGTAAACTATCGTTTGATTTTTATCTCTTTCAGCTTGGTCATCTTTTGATGTAATCGACGTGGCATCGCGATTTGGTTTCTTGCGTATATTAATATAAATATATAATATTGTATATTTTAGTATATTACATTTTTATTTACATATATTTTATTATATATACGTATATTTCATTTACACTACATTTTTATTCTATATAGTTTATTAAATACAAATATTGCATCAATATAATTAAGCGTACATTAATAGGCTTTTAAAACGATTCTGTTCGAATTTATATATTTCGTATAAAAAGAATATATTTCAAAAATATATAAATATATCCTATATAAATAAATTCAAAAATATATCCTAAATGTAATCAATTGTTTGACTAATGATTAAAGACACCGATTGGAATCAAACAATCATTTCAAAATTTAAACATGCATTTGTTTCAGGAGTATAAAGTTTTTCGCTTGTTTTTAAACTCGTTGATACACACTTATGACGATTCGTTACGTCTCTCTTTCAATTCCTCGATTGCAGAAAAAGAAAGAATGACGAAAACATTCATGCCGTCGCTTATTATTTAAATGAATGTCAACTTTCGCGTTAATCACTTGGCAACTGATTGCGGACCATAACGAGTGACCAAACCGCATACAACAATTGGTCGCTTTCCTTTTGAACTCGTCGACATCACTGGATAGAAATTATTGACGAGTAACAAATTTATTATTTAGCTTTGCCTGGGTTATACTTAAATATACTTAAAACTGAGAAAATATCGCAATTTTGGGAACAAAAGGTTCTCGACGTGTGTGTCATTCCAGCGCAAGAGATTAAAAATGACACGCCGCATCTTTAAAGTGAATTCAAAATCGTGAAATTTTTCAATCTTTTAAATGATAATAATACATTCTAGTTGAGAACTATGTTCACCACGTGAAAAATGATTCGCGTTTTGACTTACTGAAAATGATGAATATCTTTTTACATGTGGAAGAACAGCCTACGTTTTTCAAAAACTTTTTGTAAAAGATAAAGAAAAACACTTTTTGTGCTGCGAAAAAAGAAAGAACAAATATCTATTACTATTAGGATTGTTGAGTGTCCTTCGAGAGTGATTTATATATATATTTTTTTTATACTTTTTGTACGAAGATGGAATAAGATAGCGGGAAAGTCGATATGTCGATTTCTGGGCGAACTTGAGGTTTGAAGGCCTGTTTATGATGTCATATTAACGTATGGGGCAGGTGCTGGACCAAAAACGGACGTCACCTACATCTCTTCATGGCCGCGTCATCCAAAAACGACACGAGAATCCTTTTAGGATCGTAGAAAATTCGAGAAACCGAATTTCAGAATCCCCGCCGAGTGCAATTCACGGCGTTGAGCGTTTTGCAAGTTTCAGTACGATTTATCGTCCGAAATTTTCATCTGAGCATTTTCAGAATCGCGAGATCCAGCAGAAACGTAATTTGCTATTGAAGAAAATTCGAAAAATTGTAGAAAATCTCACGCAAACGTAGGTGCAATGATATGAAACTTATCGCGGACAAAGCATTGTCGCTCGATAAAATTTTCTGAAATTTGGCGCAAACGCGAAAGACGAATACCAAGATTATTCTTTAAACTTAGCACAAACACGAAAATCGAACTTCACTGTATTTAATTACATTTCTAAAATTCACCGTCACGCCAATCTTGCAGACAGAAAATGTAAATATCGTGACTCGACTCGAACTTCATCGCATTCGAAATTCTAAAATTTGACACAAACGCAAGAAAACTTTATTCCGTTTAAAAATTGCTGCTTGACATCCAGAGCAATATTGGGTAATATTTATAGAGAAAATATTTTAAATACTATTTTAAGTAATGGATTCCTCACAATTCAAGTAAAATAGTATTTCAAACAGGACATGAAATTTCAGTAAATAAAATATTTTGATAATCTAAGGCTAAAGCATGAAAATAAATATTTTATTTTGATAATCTAAAACGTAAAATAAAATATTTTTTATTTTAATAACACAAAGCATAAAATAGAATACTTTCCATAGTTTTTAACTTGAAAATAAATTGTGAAAATGATTAACGAAACATAAAACGAGATAACGTAAGAAATCACAATATTTGCAAACGAAATTTATTTTCTTTTCAAATGCAGCTATTCGCGTGTAACAAAGTGCATCGCTCAAAATTTTCATCATTTAAACTACTCCTTCGTGGACGAAGAGTTAAGCCAGCGAAACTAAACAGTCTTTCAACTGGAGTAGAAGATGGAATTGGCGTATTATATTTTAAAAATAATTGTTTCGTGTATTTATATTTCGTAATACTTTGAATTTGCAAATCCTCATCGCCTAAATATTGCAATAGTTGCCACCATTGTCCCCAATATCATCACCGTGTGCTCCTATAAAGGAAAAGAAATGGCACAAATATTTTCAGCGTTCTTCAAATAAAGTACTATTTGAAATATTATCTTGGAGATTTTTTCCAACAAATAAAATATTTTTCAACATCCTTTCGAACAAATGAAATGTTTCATTTTCAAAAATACATGCATGATGTGAAATAAAATATCTACTTACTATTTGCCATTTAAAATTGTATTTTACTCACAATCAGCTCTGTTCAAATCGCACACGCTGGAAACAAATCCTACAATTAAAAGTCAGATATTATTTCAAGATGCAATTAAAAATTTGCGCGTGGATTTTTAAAATCTGAACGCAGAGGATGAAATACGCAGTGACCAGTTACCAAAGATAGAAGCTACGGATAGAAAGGGTGCTGAGACATTAAAAGACACTTAAGGAACGAAAGGAGAAAAGAATTCATAGGAAAACGGTCGTTTTCCTCGCGAGAGCTTCTTCAGCGTGCGTTAGACTGGCTAGTATCTTCACGTCGCGAGCAGAGGTTCTCTCTGTACGGCGAACTGTCCTTGATACACTCCGCAGGAGGGAAATTTCACCGCGTAAATAGACGTCATAGTCGTAGTTAAAAGAGATACACGGCCGCGACCTCCTCGCGTAAAATTACGGCGTTGCTCACCTTTTCAGAGACACGCGGCCTACGTGTTTACGCAACGTTACGTGTCGACGAGAAACTTACGGCCGATTCGTTTCTCGTTCCTTTTTCCTTCTTCTGCGTATCGTGAATCCTTCCACCTACGCGAATCTCGGGATCCTTCGGGATCTGAAGCCGGTGGGATCCGAGAATGCGACGAAAATCGCGTGTGGTTGTGTTTTTAATTTCTTTAGCACGCGTGATGGTGAAATTGGTGAAAATTCACAAGGACGACCAAGTCAGTGTCAGACGAGTTGATTTCAGTTTCAGAAATTTATGATATTCAAGGCAGAAAGTTGTTGGTTTTCTATGAAAATTGTACTCCTCGGGGATTTTTATAATCATGCGATTATTCAAACGGCGAGTTAATTTTGGATTTTGATTGATTGTAACTTAAGATCGTGATAGGTAGAAAATTAGACTCGATAGGCAGAGATTAAAAACGTAACGAAAATTTTTTTTTTTGGGGGGGAAAATCGTATTTCTCAATTGGGGAATTTTTGTAATTGTTCAATTCAAAGTTGACAGAGGCAAGTGAATTTTCGATTTCGATTTATAATTTGAAACTATGATAGACGACAATTAGGAACGACAATTTATTGGTTTCTCGTAAAGATTGCATCAGTCAGGAATTTTTGTAATCATAAAATTTAAAATTGATAAAGAGATGTCAGCTGTAGGTAATTTGATTTTAATTTAAGAATTTTTTAATCAGGAATTTTTCTGATCGCGAAACTTTGGTTTAAAATGAGCCATGCATTTTGAAAGTGGACGCGTTTCAAACTGAGCCCGGGTTTATTGTTATATTCTCTTTTCTAGTAGAGTCAAGATTTATAATTTTACTAATTTATAATTTTTATAAATATAAAACGATACACTTTTAGAGATTTAAACAGTATATAATTTTTTTTAGATTGAGATTTAATTTAATTTGGAGAGTTGAAACAAATTTTTAAATTAAATTAAAATTAAAATTAAAATTAAAATTAAATCAAATTAAAATTAAAATTTAAAACAAATAAAATTAATCTAGAGATCTAAAATAAATAAAAGCCAGTGTACTCTATAGTATCATAAAGTTCGTCCTTCCAATTTTCTTTAGCTTTAGTTGTCGGTAATTAGCATAATGTTAAGTGTTCAATGGGAGTCACTGTATTATAATATCCTCGTACAGTTTTATTAAGTAATCGATGTCCATTTTAGATGAAATTCGGGTTAAATTTGCATTAGCGAGTAATTCTTTTATCGAGCCGAGATTACGTAAAGCAAAGTTCATGCATAAAAGGCGATAATAGTGTTCTCGCGTCGACTAAATAATAAAATTGCTTTTCAACCTGCGACAACACGTCGCAATGTAACGTTCTCTATTCGAAACAAGTACGTGACTTCGAACAACCGTGGCTCACCGGGAGGAAATGAGGTAAATTTGAGGCACGATTCATGATGCATCGTTTCTATTCGAGGAAACCTGTCTTATTATTCGAACGTGCATATATATCGCATGTTGAACTTGGACGCACGTGACGGGATCCAATTTACGTAAAGAAGTCGGGTCAATCAGCGTTCTTTTGTGGCAAAGACAATTGAATTGTAATTGAATGGAATATTTGCTGGAATTTTCATCGAATTACGCTGTATTCAGTATAATAATCGGCATAAATATTACGCAAAATCATTTTTAAATAGATAGACAAAGAAGTTACAATACCGCGGATTCGTATCTTTTTTCAGTGTAGTTGTGTAGTTGTGTAAATTCATTTTTTTTACAAATAACATCTGTAAATGTTGTGTAAATTCATTTCAGAGCTGAAAATTTTTCAATTCTTTCCACGCACGTCAATTATCAGATATTTCTATAATTATAACATTCCTGAGATATTAAAACTTAATAATCTCACATGTATGTCACTTATCAGATGATAATTTAATTCTTTTTTGATATCTACATTCAACATCGTTCAACATTCTTATCTTTGTTTTAATAATAAATTCAAGTATATATAGTAATAATAAAAATAAGACGTTGCAAAAAATACTTTATATCACATTATTAATTTATAGTTAATACATCATAATAATATATATATATATACATATATAATAATGTATATATTTAATATTATAATTAATATACATAATAAATGTATTAATTTATTAGTTATATTATTTTTATTATATTATATTATTATTATATTATTATTATATTATTTATTAGTTTAATCATTTTGATTATTATACTTGATTTATCTATCGACTGAGTTATTATTATTTCGTAATATTTTGTGCACAGTTGACGTGGTTGATTCAAGTGATCCAACGTAGTTGATAAACTTTCAAAGCACGAAAACGAGCAAATTCTGTTCTTTCTCCTCTCGACTCCTTTCGTCTTCCAGTCGCGACCACATTGATTCTGTTTCGACAACGACCGCGAGACGATCGGAGAAATCGGAGTTACTCGTCGAGAAGCGAAATCATAACAAGCATCGCGGGCGGCCGAAATTTTTTCGATACACGCCGCGTCGTTGGCTGTTACGAGCGTCCTGTTAACCGTGGCTGCTCTCGAATTTCCTTCACGCGTCCCGCTAAATAATAAAGTTTCACGGGCGAACGACTTATCGCTTCTGAACGTTCTGTCGTGTAAGTAGTTTCCTACGAAACGAGCGCCGGGCTGGAACGGGGGATTCCTTCGAAAGCGCGCTCGCCTCTCCCTCTCTTCGCCCCCGCCGCAAACTATACTGTTCAGTTTTCCCGCTTGGGAAACGCGTATTACCACGGTGGCTAAAGTAAAACGGTGGAATATCGTTGGTTGGAAATTCAACGTTTCGACGATCGAGTGTCTGTACAACGCCACGTCTGCGAGGAATATTCCCTCGACCCCCCCCCCCTCCCCTCCCACTCAGCATTACCGGATAGTCAACTATAAACGCTAATCCCGCAGAGCTTCTCTTATCAATTTTATTGTCCCTTTCTCTCTTCCGCCATCCGCGATTACGTCGAGTCTGTTACGCTCATCTTCTCCTCAGCTTTATTTTTCCTCTTCGCTAACAATGGCTGCTCCATAATACTTATTTCGCAGAATTTGCTTCGAGAACGGAGATACACATCCTTATAATAATATACACCCTATAATAATATATAATATGTATAAATATTAAAATATGTATATAAATAATTAATTAATGTATATAAATATTATAATAATATATAATATGTATAAGTATTAAAATATGTATATAAATAATTAATTAATGTATATAAATAAATATGTATATAAATATTATAATAATATGTAATACGTATAAATATTAAAATATGTATATAAATAATTTATATGCATATATATAAAAATATGTAATGTGTATAAATATTAAAATATGTATATAAATAATTAATTAATATATATAAATAATATGTTAAAATATATATATATATCTTTCTAATGTGTGCACTTCAAATAAATAAAGAAATATGTATTTTGTGTTTAAAAGAATTCAGTACTTGTGTTTGATTGAAATCTTTTCATCACGGATAGTACATGACGTGCTAATGAGTATGATTTGTATTGATATGAACATTTTATAACTTGTAGAAATAAAAAAAAGTGTTTTTATCTTCTGGTATATAATACAGTATTAATATGTTATTATAACGTATTATTATAACAATATAGTATTAATATGTTATTATAACAATGTTCTGGTATATAATATAGTATTAATACGTTATTATTATTATAACATGTTATATATTTATATTTATATTTATATTGATTATAAAAATATACATATGATATTATAATTTTTGTTCGATGATATTTTATCGTATCGCAGATTAATAAGAGAGTGTCAGATTGTGGAAAAAAAGTTTTTCTTTACCAACTATGACCATCTAATGAGTAACAATTTCGAACAGAATTCCTTAAAATTAGTCGCATCGTTTTTATGTCATTGGGAGCAATCGTAAATAATAGTTAATCATATGCATATATATATATATATATATATATTATATATAATATATATATATATATAAGCTTAAGCTATCGTAGCAATTAATCTTTCCAAATCTTGCACATTAGCTGTCATTTTCTGAAGGAAATTCATTCATAATTACCAACTATCAGTTGTTATTACATTTTCAAGTAATCGAGTTCAAAAATAGAAAATTTAATTGATGATTCAATTATTGAAGGTATAATTTATCCTAAAATTAAAATAAAATGAATAAAAAGGACAAACCTTTATTGTAAATATATTTATTTTAAACGTACTATGTTTAAACAAAACACAATAAAAAACATTTTAGTCTCTATATTTATAAACACAATATAAGTAGATTAATTGTATGTATACATATGATTTTATAATTGTAAATAAATTAATTATTACTAAACAAGATTATTTATAACTGAGAAACAGCAACGTTCAAGATCCACACAAGAAAAGACGAATTTCGTCACAATCCAAC
This sequence comes from Tetragonisca angustula, assembly GCA_036937485.2. Classification (NCBI taxonomy): domain Eukaryota; kingdom Metazoa; phylum Arthropoda; class Insecta; order Hymenoptera; family Apidae; genus Tetragonisca; species Tetragonisca angustula. The sequence goes on along the minus strand of JAWNGG020000120.1, from coordinate 54,696 downwards.
CTAAATACCAATCTAAATAGCAATTAATCCAAACCTAATCTAAATACCAAGTACTCTTCGAGATTTCTAAATCTAACAGTCGTGAATCTCGCAACGTGGCACATTCGCAATCACGTTTCCCCCAAAAAGTACCACGCTTGTTTAAATATCGACTATCAATTATACAAATGATGAGAAATTGTTGGAACAACAGTTTGAAAGTCGTCCAGTCGAGCGAATTTCCTTAAAATTAATTCATATTCTTCTTTTTCGAGGTTAATGGCGAATTAATAACTAATAGCATTTGCTACGAACATCGTAGTTTTATCAAGTTATTATACTTGCGAGTTACGTGTACGAGCAGTTTCTGGCAGAAGTATCGAAACAATGTGCCCGATTCTGGAAACAACTGGCGCGCTAATTTAATCAGCGGGGCAACTTTTGCATCGAGCAACGTGTCGACAGTAACAACTTCTGCGAGAACGAATTTGCAATGTAAACCGTGTTGAAACGACACGTGTACGATTCCTAGAGGAACATTGTTGCATAAATGGCAGCGATTATGTGGCTGCACACGGTGCCGAGAAAAGTTGTCTAGAACGTTTCTTCCTTGCGCAAAGGGTATTTTGTGAATTGAAGATGGAAATCGATTCGTTTGTTATTGTTCTTTGATCGTCAATTTCAATTTTCCATTCGAGAATTTTTGAAATACTTAATTTCGAAATATTTCCAGTTTTTAATTTGTCTTCGATTTTGATTGAAAAAAATTGAAAAGGTCTTATTTCTTTTTTGTGGACACAGTGACAAGTATTTTTGGAATTTTTTTTTACAGATTTTCGAATGTTTAAAATATTTGGAAGTTTAAAATTTCTCTGAATCCAATGTCTATAATACAGAGTATGAAAAGCATTTTTATGTGTGGGAAAAGAAGATTAATTTTCGAATTTTTAATGTGAAAATCCTGAATATTCCCCCATGAGATTTACAGCCTTAATTACGTTTGCGTAAAGAAACATGTTCAGCACGCCAATATTTCCTACTTGTTTCTATTTACAGTTATCTTTTATTACCATCAATTTAAAATAAAGAGAATTCTAATTATAATCTGTTACTCGTCAAAAATCAATTGACTATATCGCAGAAATCATCAAACCATTAAGTATAATTGCGTCTCATTACAATGTTAATGAAATTTTTAAATGTTTTGTACAACACATACGTGTATTGTACATTTACACAAACATTCGAATGCTACCGTGAATAATTATATATACATTTTCAGATCAGTTTCAAATTTTAATAAATAACTAGAATAATCAATTTTCATTGGTATTGATGAAATTTTTAAATATTTTATATAACACACATAATATAAAATATAAATGTTCGAATACTTTTCTGTGAACCACTGTACACATTCTCAGATTGGCTTCAAATTTTACAAACATAATCCCAATGATCATCTCTCATCATAGTATCGATATATGAAATATTATACATATGATATACTATATTATAATATATTATATACTATAAACTTATATTATTATATTAATATTGTATAAATATTATATTATACTTATATTATATAATGGTATACTATATTGTAATATATATTATATACTATGTTATATATACACAATTATCTCTCATTATACATAATTACATAATTAATAATTACTCTCATTATAGTATCAACTTATGAAATATGTATTATATGTATGATATACTATGTTATATATATTATATACTATAAAATTACTTACATTAATATTATATAAATATTATATTATACTTATATTATATACTGATATACTATGTTATAATATATATTATATATACACAATCATTTCTCATTATAGTATCAATATATGAAATATATATTATATATATAATATACTATATTATAATATATTATACTATATAATATACTATATTATATATACACAATCATCTCGCATTATAGTATCAGTATATGAAAATTTTTAAATATTCTTAATATATGTTCCTACGTAACACACGTAGAAATATACAGACAAATGTACTGCAAATGTTCATACATCTTCATGAACCACTGTATACATATCTTCAGTCTGTTTTCAAATTATTTATGATAACGTGATCCTAGTAATCGTCTCTCATTGTACCATTAATTTTCGAAATAAATTCAATAAAAATTTGAAAACGTTTCGTACATGTCACACGTGACGTATTTTGTACGCCAAGCATGCATCGTGTGCCAAGCGATCGAACTCTTTCGTGAGCGACGGTGTGTCAAGACCGAGGTGCCGGTTTCCACGTAACAGTGTTTTCGTTTTCCCTCACGCAGATACAAAAGGGAATTATGCAACTCGTGTAATTCAGCTGCGTGTGTCGTGGCGGTTGCACAACTGCATCGACAGGATCGTGTCGAGGGAGATCAGACGTTGTAACTCCATTCTGCCAGCGCGCACGCGGCAGCAAGACGAGTCTTCCGGCTTCGAACGGGTCGAGAGGCAATCAAGGAGACATGCTCGGCAGACTGTAGCTTTTTTGAAATACGTTTGTTACAGTTGTTGAACAGCGCTACAGTAGAAAGTGTTTCGCGTGCGCCTTAATGAGTTATAAACACGTTGCTTAGACTTCGATCCTCGGTGTCTAGGTTTAAATTTACTTTATATGTATCTTCTCCTTCGTTTATCTATGAGTATATTTGATACGTAATAGTAATATTTATTTTCAAACACTGAAACTATTTAGAAATGGTATTTAGAATAGCACTTGAAATTACGTATTAGTTGTGTATATCATTGTGGTTTCCGTACCTGAAGAATTCCAGTTTATCTAAACGAATAGTTGGTTATAATTGAAGTTCGTATAATAATATAATATATGTATAATATATAATATACAATGTACAATGTACAATGTACAATATACAATATATATTATATAATATATAATATATATAATAGTGGGAGTTCACGTATAAATGGGTTTGATCTATCTAAAAGTTCAATTAATTACGTATTAATTAAATTTTACTTTCAGTAAATGGAGTTGATATACAGTAGCTTAGAAACGTATACTTGCGTTTACGAAACATGTACTTGGTGAGATACAAATTTTAATCTTTTTACGAAATACATATTGTTAGAATACATATATTTTTTATATAATATTTTATTTAATATATATATTTTTTACGTAATATTTTATTTAATATATATATTTTTTATATAATATTTTACTTAATACATATATTTTTTATGTAATGTAATAAAATGTATATCAACAGAATAAAATAAATATCTGGCAATTTCCACTCACATTGTCAGATTTGTTTCAAATTCGATTGACTTAATCATAGACATTACAGTACTGGTGAAATTTCAGTTATGTAATGCACACAATATTTTACACAATTGTTCAATTATCCCCAAAAGATAGAAATTCACTTCTCGATATGCATCGATATCAAGATGATATTTATAATACGAGGTATTTACAAAATACCGGAAAAATTGCGAAAATACCAAAACGAATGAAATTTTCATAACTCAAGGACTGAACATTCTTACACGATGACGTGAAATTTTTATTATCCTCACAGACGTGCGACATATATCTTACGAACCCTGACAAGTGACAAAACGCACGTTCCATCGTTGAAAATAACGCGCGCGAGAAGATCATCGATACGATCACCTGACGAGGTTTGCTCCAAAAGCTTCGAAACAAAAGGAAGAGAAGAGGGAGAAACGAGAAAGGACGGTGGAAAGCCGGCGGTAGAGAAATTCAGCAGATTTTTCACGTTGCCAGAACGAAACGAAGGGAGAGGAACGACGAGGATCGTTAGAACGGTCGGAATTCCGCGACAGTTACAACGGGGGACTACTTTAAAATTTAAATGATCCGTGTCCGTGTCCGTCAATGCCACCTGTAAGTCCAATTTAATTTGGTCCGGGGCCGGCCTGTCGCCCCCGGAGCGAAAGCGCCGCCGGTAGATTTAATTTTTTCCACGTTTTGTCAGGGGCGTGCGTACAGGACGCGCGCGTGTGAAGGAATCAATTTTTGCGGGACAATGCCCGGGAATTATATTCATACCTACGGTAGCGTGTAGCGCCGATGGCCGGCGCTGAATATTTCAAAGTACCGCGCCATCGGCAATAACCGTATCTTTTACGCAACGTCGACGCTGAACTATCGACGCTGCTCCCCCGTTTTTATCGGTCGCGATCGATTTTACGATTTTACCGCCACCGCGATCGAAACGCGGGAATTATCATCACGCGTTGTTATTAATAGACCATCAGGTCGAAATTTACAACGAAGGAAAGAACGAAGAAGCCCTTTCCGATTTATCCCTTTGTTAAGGGGTCAGGACAGTTTTAAATTTTTAAAAAATGTCAATTTTGTTTGTTTCGTTTTGAATGGTAGCCTTTGAAACGACATATTTTGGGGTGTAATAATGAGTCCGCGGATACAGAATAATTGAATTTGCATCACTGTTTACAACTTTGAGCAGTATTATAGAGTGTAAATCGTGTGATTCAAATATTACTTTTGGTGAGTCGAATATTAGGGGACTTTGATTCAATTTAGTTGTGAATTGTAAGAACTTGTGAGCGTGAAAAATGACGTTCTGAAACTTTAAGCGCGTTTTTCTCGAAACTAGGTTTTTAGAAACGTTGTGCAAGATATCTCGGTAACTAACCAACCGATTACTGTGAAACTTGGTGCGTATCTTTAGTGTAACATTTACTAGGGATTGACGATCGAACATTTTTTAATTTTTAACAATTTCGAAAAATATAAACGAAAAACGTAGAAATTTTTGGCGTAAACTCGATACATCAAGAACAAATAGCTGCTATTCTCATAATTTTCACAAAAATCAAAATGTTGGATCGTCAATCTCTAGAGAATGTTGTTTACTTTTGAACTTTTCTTACCTTTTCGTTGCCATCAATCCTGTTTGGCTGGAATCATGCACACCGATGAGCAATGTAAAAAAAAGTTATGTGAAAGGATGCCGTTACAAAGTTAAATAATAGCCCTCTTTTTTGCTTTTTCAATGTTGCTTTTTATAGGTCATAATGTGTTAAAATAAACCACAAAAGCTCATGTCAATCAAATACTTATTTTTTTTTTTTACTAGCCCTCCAAAGTATACGCAATTTTTACACCCGTCAAACTGTCCTGCCCCCTCAAGCTACGTTGGTCATTGATCGACTGAAGTTTCTACTTCGATCGAGAGTAGGAAAAATCAATAAATATAATGAAATTAATCCTCTGACGAGTTAGTCTCGTCATGCATTCCTCTGTGATAAAATTTAAGATAATGAGCGTAGAGATTTGAATCGAAGCAACGAGTTAAAAGATCTGACGAATCGATATTTCGCGAATTTAAACACACACGGTAGGTTCATTTGTATTTAACGAGCTCGTTATCGGCGGCAAAACTGTACGAAAAAAATATCATTCGGTTGGCATAATGCATTGGACACTGGAGAGCGATAGGAATCTTAGAAATTTATACTATGCTCTTCCCAGAGATTGTATGTACATATTTAATTTGGCAAGGCGACCAAGGATAACGCTAGAATGTTCCAGGTGGGGTGAAACTAGCGCATTATACAACGCCCGAGGAGTAATACATTTTTTCAAAAAAAAAAAAAAAAAAAAAAACGAGAGATAAAACCTAATCACTGGTCTAATCCAAACTTAGGGATTTGCTTTGTTAATAGGGAACGAATCATTGCAGTGTAATGAATAATAGAAATAATTCTAAAGTAGATTTAAAACGAGAATCATCATAAATAATAAATTATATAAATAATTAACAATGTAAATATGTTAATAAATAATAGTAATAAATAATATAAATAAATTAAATAATAATAAATAGTATAAATAATATAAACAATTAATAATATAAATATATTAAACAATAATAAATAATATAAATAATTAATAATATAAATATATTAAATAATATAAATAATATAAATAATTAATAATACAAATATATTAAATAATAATATTATATTAATAATTATTAAATAATAATAAATAATAATAAATAATATAAATATATTAAATAATAATATATTAAATAATAGTAAATAATAATAAATAACATAAATAACTAATAATATAAATATATTAAATAATAATAAATAATAAAATATAAATATATTAAATATAAATAAATAACATAAATAACTAATATAGATATATTAAATAATAGTAAATAATATAAGTATATTAAATAATAATAAATAATATAAATATATTGAATAATAATAAATAATAAAATATAAATATATTAAGTAACAATAAATAATAAAATATAAATATATTTATAAATATTTATAAATATATTTAACAATAAGTAATAAAATATAAATATATTAAATAACAATAAATAATAATGTATAAATATATTAAATAGTAACAAATAATAAAATAAAATATATTAAATAATAATAAAGAATAAAATATAAATATATTAAATAATAATAAATAATAAAATATAAATAAAGTAAATAATTGTAAAATAAATTTGAAATGCGAACGGATCGTCGCATCGTGATGAAATAACACAAATAATTGAGTAATTGAATAATTGAATAACTCGAAAAGGCAAATTCGAGAAGATAGTGACTGGTTACAATGCATTTCAATCTACGGTGTTAGTCGGCATCGATTCGATTCGATTTAATATCTTCAAAGAATTCCTTTCGTCGTCGCGTCGTATATCGAAGCTGAAATCGCATTCTGAGGAACGTGTTAACGATCGAGGATGGCCGGCGAGTCAAGCAAGTCGAATTAGCTTAATCGACTCCTGAGGATGGATCGTCCGATCCTTCTTCGACGTCGTATGTTTGCAGTAAATTGGCTTCGGATTCCCGCGGGCCTGCGAGGCTGCCACGATCCCGGCCCTCCCCATGTTGTTAATGACTTGTCTACGCTCGGTGCTTGCTGGCCCTTTAAACGATCGAGCATGGCGTCGCACGGAAGTTGCGCAGAATTACAATTGAATTATTAATCACAGAATCATTCAGTTACACCGTGCTCCGTTATATTCGCAATTCGCGAGTCAGTCGTCTTTCACTCGATCGAATCGCAATGTGTAACAATTCAAATTGTGAATATGATACAATCGAATTATTGCAGGATAATTTAGTTATACTGTACTTGCATTTTCGTCTTAATAATTCTCGTCGTTCGATTGAATTACGATTTAATACGTTTTTCCAATTGGGTTTTCACAGCGACGATGCGCAATTTTACTCGAGTCGGAATTGGCATTTAAAAAGCAAGGGAAAAGCAAAATTCCGGGGGATATAAAATTTGAGAAACGACGAGGTGAAAATTTTCAAGCGGGGTAATGTTGATATCAGTGCTGTTATTCGTACATTCGTATCACGCGAGCAGAAATAAACTCATTCGTTGCACTCGTTTTAAACAACAAGCATAAGTTCAGAGAGAGAGGAGAAATTTCTTAAAAATAAATAAATTTGGTTTTCCCTAACTTGCAATGTTACGTTGAAGGAAGAAATAAACGGCAATCGCCAAGTGTTTCTTGAAAGGAGTAAATGAAACTTTGTTAGAAAAAGGAAAAGAAAAAATTTGAAAAAATACAGAAGTGACATTTATTATTATCTAATAATGAAAAAAATCTAGAGACAGCAAAATTCTTATTAATTACGAGGTCACATTGAAGTCATTAATTTGATAACAGTCGTCAGTTTCCTGAGATTGGCTTTAATAAACATTTTATCATTAAGACCGCTTGATTTTGGGAGGTCATCGTCGCATAAAAGGATATACTCTTTACAAATGCAGATAAAAGTATAAATGTATCGCATTTAATGAAAACTTTTTTAATTGGCGGATATCTGTCGAGAATTCAGCGATATCGATTCACATTTCGGGATTCTAAGTAATTCTAATACATTGCAATTTGATCGCGCTGCGATTCAACTGTGTGCTGTAATTCAATTACACTCATAGTTACGATGATTAATTAAAAAGTTTGAATTATATAATTTAATAACGATGTAATTGAATTACTGTGTTATCGAAGCATAACATAATTGAATTACAATGCAATTGATTCCGCGTACAATAATAATGCTATAATTTCTGAGGTTTGTTTTATTGCTTTCACGGCGGATGTCAAACAAACACTTGATTTTAATTGTTCAAAAAATATTAATGCAAATAAATAAATGAAAGTATCTATTAATACCAGATCAACCGTATCGAAACATTCTACGTAATGAATCGATCATTATAATTCATGTGATGCGAATTATTATAATTTAAATGATAATTTAAATAATTTGAAACAAGTAGATTTACACAATTATGTCTCTGTCATAATTAATTAATATTAATATTAATATTATAATTAATATAATGTACATAATTAATATTAATTTTGATAAGAAATAAATAAATAAATGAAAATATCTATCAACACCAGAACAATCGTATCGGAATATTCTACGTAATGAATCGATCATTATAACTCATTTGATACGAATCATTGTAATTTAAATAATTTAAAACAAGTCGATTTTACAGAACAATTATGTCTTTGTCCAAACGAAAATTAATATTAATTTCAAATCAGCAGTTGTGAGAAACAAAATTATCGATTGTCGTAAGGTCAAGGTAATAAAATTGTAGTTATTCGTAAAACGTTTATAATAGTCTTAATGGTGCTTACATGAATAATACTTCTTCACGCAAATGCTGTTTCAAACATCTCGTTGGGCAAGTGTCGAGAGTCGCACAGGATTGTTTGCACAGAATTATATATACAGAAAAACAGCTATGCCAGAACTATTATTATACAAGGACTGACTGACATTGCTGCAAGGCGTTGTCTTTATATTTTGGTTTATCGCGGAACAGATGGAGAGGAAAGAGACGTAGATGATCTACCATCGTGTTGATTTGCTTGTGTCGAACCGTTTATGAATAAGGGCACTTCGAAGAGAGTATGTTATTAACTCACAATCGGTCTTAGCACCGAGCCAGCGTCGAAGAATCGATAAGAATTTAAGCGAGCATTTCGAATTCTCATGAATCTGAATACAGACAAAAATTTGAAGATCGAAATTCTCGAAAATGTTCTTGATAAATTGCGCTTTCGTAAAGTCTTTAAGGGATTTTTTAGGGTTTTAGATCGACTTCTTGGGGATTTTTTTCCAAGGAAACCATGATATTGGTATACAGTTTTCACACACGGATTTATTTACGATTTTTTTTTTTAACGAAATTAATGAAAGCTGTGAAAATTATATAGCATGTTTTTAAAAACGGGTTCGAATGGCTGACGTGATTCCGGTCCATCTGGTTATTTGAAACTAAAAAACCAAAATGCATCCTATTTAGTATAAATGTGGCTATCGCGTAAACCACGGAAACTGCGAAATTTCGAAAACAAATGGCAGCATTTTGAATTTTAAATGTCGATTTTCCTTGTGCTTTTCGTCTTTTGGATGGCAAAAAAAAAAGAAAAAAAAATAGAAAAAACATCAGATTTTGAAATTCATGGTTCATGCGATAAAGGTACATCCGGTGAAGATCTCCTCCAAATTTCAAGTCAATCGGTCAACTAGAACGTGAGATATCCCGTCAACCACTTTAAAAAATATGGAATTTGAAAAAAATACATTTAAAGCTACCCGTTGTACAAAAATATTCATACTTACAATCAATCGAGCAGTACGAAAAATAGAATATTATAAAATAATAAATATTATGAAATAAAATATTTTTGAAGTTTTTGTTATCCGTTGTACAAAAATATTCGTACTTACGTTGCGAACATTTAAACATCTATAACTTTGCTATTTTTACGAATTCAAACAAATCCATTTACATAGGCATTCTTGAAAGCATATACTTTGAGAAAATGTGAAAAAAATTAACTTTATTAATCCGGACTACCAGAATACTCCCTTAACACAAGAACTATCGGCCAGCAAAGCATAAAATTTCCATTATTAAACATTGAGTAAAAGAAACAGAAGATCTTTATAATACAATGGGATACATAAGCTTTTATTCATATATTTTACGAAGAATCATTCAAGCCTCTGTAAACACTGTAAAATATCTGACGAAAATTATCAATTGGTCATTTTGACCATTTCGTTAGTTCCAGTGTTAAATAGTTTGTGACAAATATTGTGATCAAGTAAAGGAGTTTTGTATGAAGAACTCGTAATTTCGACCTTAAGAAGAGTGTTGCTTCTTGTTTCTTGTATCAGAATACTCTCTTAACACTGGAGTCAACAGCACGATCAAGATGGCCATCAATATTTTATCAACTACGTGCTCGTCTACGAGGAAACTACTTGCAGGATTGTGGCCCCCTCGAAACCATTCTTGGTCTCTTATCTGAACTACTTTTTTTGTAGATACAGATTGTTCACATTTGCATTTACAGATTAAAACCGGTCGCCCTGTACGTACAGGGTGTCCAAACGTTATTAATATATCTTGACGATCAAAATGGAAGAAAATATGTTATTGAAAGTATTATTAAAGAAACGTACAAAATGTGCGTTATTGTTATTTAATAATAGTCAGAAAGTATTTTATGATACTTTATGATAAAAATTGATTACTCTTTGAAATTTACTTTGCGATTTTGCGTGTGAATAATTCATTTTTCAGATTAGTTTGTCGTTCATATCTTTTCTCAGGATCCTCTGAAGAAACGTCAAAGTTCAAGAATTGAGATCATATATCGTTTCTTTTTTTTTACTATTTTCATTTTCAATTCAATTTAATTATATTCACTTTTTTTCATTTATTATATTTATTTTTTTTTTTATTACAATTCTTTAACAGTGTTTTCAGTGACATACAGAATATATCGACAACGTTTGATTGAAAAAAAACTGGAACACACTGTAAAAGCTTGTTTCCTTACTTTAATTTTTAATTTTCTCCACATTTCAATTGTCAGTAATTTCGGTATTAGAGTTTTGAAAGTTTCAATCGTCTTGAACTTGAATTTCATAAAAATTGGCCTTGTCGATCGCTATCGCTAAATATTCGAGATCTATCGAATGTTCAAGCTCTGGCGTGAGTTTTCGCGAGTTCCGAGCGTCGAGTCATCTTCCAAATAACGCAGAAAAATGTAGACAATGTACGACACGAAGCGATTCCAAGTGTCTCGGATCCTATCAGTAGTTACAACCGATGCTCGTGTAATCTCGCCGGGCAAATGGGAAAAAGCTTGAAGGAGCTGATGCAAGCGGGGGAATATTTTAAACGCAACGACGCGGAAGAAAATTACACGGGCTTCCGGTATTACTGCGACACTCGCGTTCAACATAAAGAAAAACTTCCAACGACCATACTCGTGACGTACGCGGGGAAACTTTAAATAGCCTCGTGAAGATTTTTATGTAAGCGATCGTGATGCAATGGACGGGTAATTGTTTTATAATTGTTTCACGGAAGATCGACGTTCGTTTGAAAGTAAATCGAAAATGTAACGTTCTATACCAAAATTCGACGCTTCGTTTTGGATGGAATGGAACTTGAAAGTTTCAAAATTTCAAGCGCGTTAATTTGCTTCGAATCGAGGAAAATATTAAAAACGTAAAAATATTACGGATCTTGTAAATTTATCAGCCCTTGGATTTATTTCATTTACTCGTGCTTTTTGTTCGTAGATACAAATTTAAATTCTTTTGGAAGAAGATATTAGGGTTGTTATATATTTAAATTAAACGTGTAAATTAAAACAATTATAACTTTTGAAAACTGCGTGAGGTTTATTTGTATTTATCTTTCGTTTATTTAAATTCCTCGGAACAAAGAGCTTATTATTCGGAGAGATAGATTATTATATAATTAATAGAATATGAATTCTTGCATTTGAGATTGTTATAAACAAATAAATCGTACGGATAAAGAAAATAATATGAATGTAAAAAAATAAAATACATTCGAGGATTAAAATTCGAATATATTTTTTTAATTCGGAGATTTTTTTTAACACGATCGATACTTTATGTTTCAGATTTATCCCAGTTTGAAAGAAGAGGGATCCGTGTTAGGTGGCGCCACGCAAAGAGTGACGAGGTAAATACATGTAAATATTATAATTACATAGTAGATAATCACGTATTTTAATATTATAATTACATAGTAGATAATCACATATTTTAATATTATAATTACACGTTGGTGATTCAATGATTATTATATATTGACTGCAATCTTAAATACTGAATACTTATCAACATTTAGTTGTACAAAATTTGAACCAGCTCACTTAGTTCTTTGTTTGTTTATTTTGTGTTATATGACAATAACAATGCAAATATAAGACCATTTGATTGAAATTTGAATAGAGATTAGAATTTATAGGAAATTTTCAGCAGAATATTAAAACAGTGCTCTTTCTCAATTTACTGTGTATGAACATTACATTGATAAATGTAACTTATATTTAAAAATTTTATATTTAAAATTACATTATATTTAAAATTCATCGCGAAGAATTAAACAAAGCGGTCTTTCAGAATTGCTTATCTTTTAATAAAAAATATTTCTCAGGGTGGAAAACCTTGTACAAAAATGAATCAGATGCAGGAACAGGAACAGGAACATCTAACACCGATAATCTAAATGCTTTAGTAATTTTAAATAATTTTACGAATAATAATAATAATAATAATAATAATAATAATAATTATTTACTTTTATTACTTTAAATGGCGGTCGTAAACGGTGTTGACTTGTGCAGGCTGGTGCAATAAGAACTAGCATTTGAATATCTCTGTAGATACGAACAAGAACTTGATCAAGTTGTTAAACATAGAGAGATACTTTTATACGACGGTAACAATCTTTTTGTAGTTCAAGGAATCTCGGAGATTTCGATGTCATTTTCTCTTTGAATTGCGTAATACATTGTTTTCGTCCGTCAATCGCCGCTAGCTCAACATCATCTCTGCGCTCGAAAACTGAAGCTTGCAGCAACTTTGCCACTGCCTCGGAGGGATACAAGGTTCATTACGCACTTGGATAAATTATTCCCGGTGCCAACTTGATTCGATTCGAGCGAAAAGCTGCAGACACGCCCGTTTGATTTAACACCATGGAATCAAGTCGCTCGTGCGCTCGCGCGCACGTGCATACAGTTTAATAAATACCACCGTACGCTTGGCACAATTAAGTAAACCTGGTGGCTTGTTCGGCGAAGGTTTATCGGTGCCGCGTAACACGGTTTAAGTGTCCGTTTTTAAGAGCCAGCCCGTTGGAAAGTTGCCCGCGCCAGGGACTAGAAGCGCCCGGGCTGTTAATAACGCGCGCGACGTACGAGCCCGAGATAATAAGAGTCCTGAATAGCTCGGCTCGTTGTCCATTAATTCAACGCTTTTATTCCCCTTTCGGCTCGTGTTTTACCAAACGACTGCGAACCAGTTACCTAACCCTCCCCCGGGTAAATACCCGTTCGTTGAATTTTTATCAAATTACTCGTTCCCTCACACCAACTGGTACAATAGTATACACTGAGCCACAGAAGTACTCGTATCCTTCCTATTGTTGACTTTGAATGATTGCTATTTATTTATAATGCATTTTGTAAAATTTTTACAACGGGCATTGTATGCTGGAATAACTGGACTTTCAAAACGTTATAAATTTTATTTGTAAAAAAATGATGTTAACGTAACAAAAGTCAGAGTCTAGCTAAAATTGGACAAAATTCGAGTCACAGAAGTACTCGTACCCTTCCTATTGCTGACTTTGAATGATTGCTATTTATTTATAATGCATTTTGTAAAATTCTTACAACGGGCATTGTATGCTGGAATAATTGGACTTTCAAAACGTTATAAATTTTATTTGTAAAAAAATGATGTTAACGTAACAAAAGTCAGAGTCTAGCTAAAATTGGACAAAATTCGAGTCACAAAAGTATTCGTACCGAAGAAATAATTCAAATTTAAGGATACGAATACCCTTCTGTGACTCAGTGTACATTAGCAAACGACACTGAAATAGTAGCAACACACGAATACCCAGAAGAAGTAGGTAATATTCTACAAAAGTACCATATTCACTTGTTAGAAAAATGGTTAAACGAACGAAGACTAAAGGTCAACCGTAACAAATGAAACCACATTACTTTCACTCTTCGTAAAGCAGAAAAACTCCAGAAATAACCCTTCGTAATAACGAAATTTCACCAACAAAATTAATTAAATACCTAGGACTACACCTTGATTCAAAATTAACATGGGCACAACACATACGTAAAAAAAAAAAAAAATAAATAAATAAACCAAATTAGAATCAAGAGGAAGGACATGCACTGGCTGACAAGCAGGCTATCTAAATTAAGTATTGAAAACAAACTGCTGATCTATAAAGTCGTGATTAAACCTATATGGACGTATGGCATCCAATTGTGGGGTAATAGCAGCAAAAAGTCACATAGCTAAAATGGAGGCTATGCAGTGAAAAATACTAACATGGACCTTGGTATATCAAAAACGAAGTGTTACGAAAATACCTAGAAAATTCCTTTCGTCGAAGAAGAAATCCAACTGCACACAGGCAGATATAAAACGACCGTTCAAATTCATTGGCTGAAACTCTGCACACCAGCGGGACAACTAGAAGACTAAAGAAGAAAGGACTTGCTGACGCAAGCTCAGATATAAAGAAAATTTCGTGTCACCCACACAATTCTTGCCAAATGTCCACGGAACAGAGTCACAAGGAGTTGAAAAAAAAGAAATTCGTAAAACTTTACATAGAAAAATATTCAAATTGTACTATAGCCAGCCAGATCACTAGATTTGAACATCATTGAGAATTGTTGGGCAGAATTATCGAGATCAGTATATACCAAGGGAAGACAATTTCAGACCATTCAAACCTAACCTAAAACCTAACTCAAACCTAACCCAAACCCGAAGATCTTTAAGCCAAAAATTTGTTAGAAAATTATCTAAATCCTTACCAAACTGTTTATTAGCAGTAATACAAGCAAAAAGTGGAGCAACAAAATATTGATACAATATATTTCAACAGATAAAAAGTCATTTAAGAGCTATCTTTTTGACGAACCGATTTTTAATTATTTTTCAATATTGTAAAATAAAATTTATTCTTTTCGTAATAAATATTTTGAAATATACTTGTACAATTTGTTATTATCGTGAGACACTACATCAAAGCAATGCGATATATTGTTTCAAAAGTTTAAAAAATCTTATATTTATACAGTGTGCTATATTTTTGTCGCGGAGCGTGCGCATTTTGCGATTTTCACGAATTTATGTGATCGACTCGAATGGAAAGCCTTTCTCTTTCTACGTGTTGTGTCGCAATCTGTTTTTTTTTTTGTATTTTCGTACGTTTCTTTTTTTTCTACAAACGCGTGAAAATTATCAACGTAGGATCGTCGGTCCGTTGAATGTTAATGATTCAAAGTGTCGAGCGGATAGTTGAACAAAAAACTCGACGAACGTGTTTGGATTAGGTTGTAATAGATTGTAACCCAATCTACGTTTCAATTAAAATTTAATGTGAAAATTTATTTGGAATTCTATTAAGGCCTCGACGATAGTTTGCAATTTCTCAAGAAATTTTAATTTTTCGCATTGGTACACCGTGAAAGGAACTTCCACTTTGTGTGTACTTTTCACTTTGATTACGATATTATCGGATATTAATAGATGGATATCGTGATGAGATAAATTGTTGCTTCATTCGATTGTTATTTCTACGTTATCTGTTTAATAGCATTCGATCGAAGCATTTGTATCTAAAGCTTGTAGCATTGTAATATAATTGCAACGTATAGCAATTTTTGCGACTAATGGCGAGATTTGTACTTTATTTACGAGTATTGTAGACATAGTTAGTCAATCGAGGAAATTTATGTCTACGTCTGACAAATTTCAAATAGAATTTCGGACATCGTGTGAATCTCACGTAATTTTTTAATTAAAATTCGACCATTTCTAAGATATATTACTACAATATATCATTATTATTATAACATGGTATAATTATTGTAGTATATTGTAGTATAATTACATAATTATATAATTGTATTATAGTATAATTATATAATTATATTATTATTATATATAATATAGTATAATTGTATTATAGTCATTATTATTATAGTATAATTATTGTATTATTGTATACAGTTTGAGCATATTTCAAATGAAGTGACACTAAGAAATTATAAAGTGTTCTTACAAAATTAGACTGTTGTTCTCGAAATATTCGATTAATTTTTTGCTACTCGTTATTCACGTAAAAAAGCTAACAAAAGCGAAGGACAGAACGCAACGAAGCAAGTCACAAAGTCGCATCGGCCTAATTTAACGATAAAAGGACACTCGTGATTTAACGAAGAAGATGTTTACGGAGGCTCTGCTGAAAAGTTTCTAATTATCGAAGACACGTATTTTTTTTTTTTTTTTAATGGATAGTTATATTAATTCTAAAACTTCGTTTCTTCCTTGTGCTTTAAACGCATTATGTCCCGAAATGGGTAAATTTTGAGAATTTTTTAAACAAATAGTCAAATGAAGAATGTAAATTTTTTCACAGTACACAAATGTGATGTTGTTCTTTTTTTTTTTTTTTTTTAAGTCGCTAATTTCGAAACCTCGTTTCTTCTTCTCTTCGTTCTTTGCTTTACATTCTGAAATAAATAAATCTTGAGAATTTTTTAAACAGATATGTTATTAAATAAAAAATTCCAACTTTGAGGTACGCAAATGTGACGTTTTCACTTTATATATCAATTTTTGTTTTAAGTCGAAATGTTTCGAAATGATCGAGTTATTCGCTAATTTCGAAACCTCGTCTCTTCTTCCATTCGTTCTTTGCTTTGCACGCCGAAATAAATAAATTTTGTAAATTTTCTAAACAGATATGTTATTAAACAAAAAATTCCAACCTTGGAGTACGTAAATGTCATTTTATATTTCAGTTTTTTTTTTAAAGTCAAAATGTTTCGAAACGATCGAGTTACTCGCTAATTTTCGTGATCTTGCTTCTTCCTCCACTCGTTCTTTGCTTTGCACTTGAAACTGTCCCAAAATAGATGAACTTCGCGGATTATCGTGGCCCCGGTTGATCGATAAGAACCGGCAACCCGTTCCTAATTACCCGAGACGCGTGTTTCGCGAGAATCCCCGCCGCACCGTAATTTCACTGCGTTGTACCGCGAGTGCAACGGTAATTTAAGATGTAACGGTGGTACACGGCTAATTGGTCAATATTTGATGTTTCCCGGAGGGGAACGGCGGCTAATTCGTACGAAGCGTTAAGAGGGGAAGCGTAAACGAGTCTTGGAAAATATTACAGCCGCTTTGCCTTGATTTCCTTCGGATTATTTCCTAGCCATGGCTACGAACGAAACGAACTCTTCTTCGTCTCTTTATGATTTTTCAGATGATAATTGACGAGGATGGAAGATCGTTGTTCGTCGGTGAAATTGAGAGAGTAGATCTGCTCATTCTGAGCAGTTCAAAAAAAAAAAAAAAATAGATAAAGGTGTTAAAAAATAGGCGGAAATATTCGCGGAAATGACAATCCCGGGGCGGTAAATACTGACCTGTTAAACGTCGAAGGAAACCGATTTCCGACGAGGAACCTCCTCATCGAACGCCACGATTAATCGCGGCTTCTCTGTTCTTGCCCCGAACGTTTCTTCCCTTCGAGGATTTTAGAAATCCAATTTTGTCAGGAATTTATTTATCGTATGAGAATACTTGGAATACAATAGTTGGTAGATGGAGAAACAAATTTCTGTTAGAAATAACAGACATAATACAAACACATGTTTTTTTTAAAAATTTTTTATTATTTTATTTGAGAATATAATTTTCAGTATTATGCGCGAACTATATTAACTTCAGGATTAATAGCTAATTTTGAAATAGATTTTCAAAAAATCATTGCTTTCTCCACGCTAAGTCAATTAGGATTTATATTAAGAATTTTACGTTTAGAATTGAATGATTTAGCATTTTTACATTTATTTGTTCATGCTTTATTTAAATCAACAATATTTATGTGTGTAGGAAGATTTATTCATTATATAAATGGAATTCAAAATTTTCGTTTTTATAAAGGAATATTTTATATTTATCCAATAAAAAGAATAATTATTATATTTTCTTTAATAATATTATGTGATTTTCCTTTTTTAGTTGGATTTTATTCAAAAGATTTAATAATTGAAATTTATTTAAAAAAAAAAATAAAAATTTTTTGTTTAATTTTATTATTATTTAGAACATCATTAATTATTTCTTATTCAATTCGTATTATTATAAATTTATTAAATAATAAATTAATATTAAATATAATTTATTCATATAAAGATAAATTAATAAATTTTTGTATAATATTTATAATAATAATTATATTAATATTAAGAAAAATTATTTTTAATTTTAATTTTATAATTTTTAATTTAAATTTATCAAAAGTTTATAAATATTTTGTTACTAAAATATTTTTATTAGATTTTGTTATAAATTTAATTTTAATAAAAATAAATTTTAAAATAATATTAACTTTTTTAAAAAATTTTACTTATAACACTCCTCAAATGACCACCATTTTGAAAATGAACATTCTATGACTTTTTCCAAACCCTTCAGTTTTTTAGTGGCCACACTGTATAATGTAATTATAATATATTAATAATATATTATGATATAATATAACTATGATATATTTGATACTAATTACATAATATTTTACTATATAATTCATTCAGAACTGATTTCTTCAATTTCGCAGAAATATAAAATTGCACCAAGTGGTCCCACTAATCTAGGAATAATACGAAATTAAAGATTGAAATATATTACGTACATAAATATTGTACTTTTAAAGTCAAATAACTGATAATCTAAGCAGAATCAAGAGAAAGTCGAAGGATTTTAAACTGAGATGACTTTAAATTGAAAATCTCAGTGAGGATCAAGTTTATCGAGGATGAAAGTTTCCAAAGGGTGTAGAGCGTCGATGAATCGAAAGAAAGTACTAGCTTTTTTCTGAAATTGAGAAAAAATTAGTTTCATTTAAAAAAAGAATAAAGATCACTTCGAAATCTCGGATGCACATCCATCCAGACTAAGGTTTGTGACCTCCAAAAGTCTCTTTGTTTCGGAGGGGGACAGACCACTATAAGGTATGTCTCCTCTCAAATCAAGTAGGTTTTACTTTAAACATTTTTTCCCATGGCGAGTATAGCTTAGTAGATAATTGCGTGGGACATTTCAAATCGTTCAAATCGCTCCGTCTCAACCTTTTCAGCGTTTATGTCGAATATACTATGAAACGGAATTTTTTTGTTTTTAATCTGTCTACTGTAAAATTTAGGTAAAAGAATTCAATATATCTGTAATTTTAGCACATTTCATTTCAAGTCAGCGAAACGAGAAAATAAAATAAAAACCAACGAAATTACAAATTTTTCAACAGAACACCAAAGATTTATCATTTTATTACAATTACAACAAGTGCATTTACTGTGTTTACTCATCGCCTAGAAACAATTAAACACATTCTCAAAATAAAACAAAACAATAACCCTTAAAGGGTTAATAAACCAACGTGAACAATCACTGACGTTCAAACAAGGAAAGATGTGTGCCAACTTTTCAGATTCACCACAGAACCATAAGTTCCCCTTAAAAATTATCGAAGCCAGCGCGCGCAGAGTTGATCTGTTCACTCGTTAGAGGGATAACTACGAAAGGCGAGATCGTGGTGTAGAAACTATCGTGAATGAAGATCTCGATCGCGTGACAGCTGTTGTTCCTATATACGGGGACTTGTTTAAACGATGGCAAATCGGCGTGGGTCGCGTTTAGGCTGGTTTTTCCACCCACGTCGCGTTTCATCCGCCGATACCTTTTTAAGGTCAGTGGAACGGGCCTTGCGCAGGTGTCCAAATCGTTCTCGATTTGGACGGGTTCCTGCGTCGGATCGCGCATGGTTGAGTCAGCAACAATTATACTACGCCACGCGAGGGAGTTCCACTGCACAGTTTTTTGTGAAATGGCAGCTATCAGCGATTTCTTTTGACTGTTCTTCGAAATTATTACTTTTAATTATATTACTATATAATTATATAATAATATTATATTATATTGTTATATTATTTATATTATATTTTATTACATTATTATAATAGCATTATATTATATTACTATAATATTGTATAATAATATTACATTACATTATTGGGTATATGTTATATTATTTATATTATTTTATTATATTATTGTAATATATTATAATAATTTAATATGTTAATAATATATTAACATATATTATATTATTACTATAGTATACATAATAATATTATATTATTATATATATGTTGTATTATTTACATTATTTTATAATTTTTTATTATATTATTATATATATGCTGTATTATTTACATTATTTTATAATTTTTTATTATATTATTATATATGTGTTATATTATTTATATTATTTCATAATATTTTATTATATTATTATAATAGGATAAATATATTATATTCTATTACATTATTATATATATGTTATATTATTTATATTATATTTTATTATATTATTATAATAGCATATATATTATATTATATAATAATATTACATTAATAAAATATTATATTGTATTATTATATATATGTTATATTTTTTATATTATTTTATTATATTATTATTACACATAATAATATTTCTTCACCAAGCCATCCGAACACTTATGGGAATTTCTATACAATATGCATGTGTATTCCGTTTAAATACCAAATGCACGCCGTCGAATTTCTTGCAAATTTTCAGAGAGAGCTTAAGAAGTTATATTTGTAAAGGAAGGGAAAGTACACGAGTGTATTTTCCTCTTCGGAGGACGAACTTTCCTCTTCCCCGAGCTTTCTTTTCTCCCTCTTTGTCCACGTCACCGAAAGAACAGATTCTCGGACGTCAATTAAGCTGCATCGCGAGAAACGCGAGACGAAGGGATGAAACACGAGAGCACGAGGGCAGAAGCTTTTAGAAACGGGATTTCCCGGCGTTGATTCCCCCGTTTGCTTCGTAATTTCCCGTTTGTTCCTCTCTCTCACCCCCCTCCCTCCCTCCCTCCACCCATCCACCCACTCGTGAGCGAAGATTGCATTTAATTGCGCGGAAACCGATCTCGATGCTCGAGGTTGCGAGCCGTGTCCCGATGATAGATCGACGATTAAAACGCGTTACGCGCGACATAATGGTTAACTCGCGACTGTTTCACAACGACCTCGACACACGACAACGGAGCTCCGAAGATTTCGAAGCCAATGGTTTTGATCGAATGAGCGACTATGTGTCTTGGGAGAAATTTCTTTTTTATTTCGTCAAGAACGAGTTACGATCAATCCTCATTGAGGATTACAAGTAAGTAGGCTGGCGTGAGTCAGTGGCACGCAGAGTAGTTATTGCTACTAATGTCGATCAATGAGATACGTAGGTTCGGATGTTTGTATAAGTCTAGAGTGAAGGTCCAGAGGGTAGTATCTTTTTAATCTTCGTGTGTGTACTGTAGAATCCAACAGTCGAGCGACCAAGCAGTTAGGATGATTACTCGCGCGTCAGTTGTATCTGTTGCCACTGTTTAATTGTGGGGATCCTGAGATCACGATGGATTGTTATACACAAACCAACGTGCATTTGTGATTATTCTTGCTGTTTTTGATTGGAAGCGTTGCAGTATTTCGATGTTGGCTCGCTGTACTCCAATGTTGAATTCCGTAGGTCCAAATGGGTTCCAAGTAGACTAGTAGTTTATTTTCCAGGCTTAGATTTGATCGTCTATCCAAGAACCAATAATATTGTCTAACTATTAACTTCAGTTGGTTACAGTCAGCTTTGATATGCTGTTTCCACCTTAATCTTTCACCGAGGTGTTTAACCGAATATTTGGTCGGAATTATTGAGTTGCTATAAGTCACTGGTGGGCAATTTTGCCTTCGTAGGGTAAATGTAATGTGCGTTGATTTATGTTCGTTTACTTTAAATCGTCACAAGGCTTCGTTGGAGAGATGTAGATGCTATTTGCGATGACAATAGAGCTGTATCGTCCGCGAATGTTGCAGTGATTATACTTCGTATACAGAGAATATAAGAAGGGTCCAAGGACACTGTCTTGCGGAACCTCAGAATTAATAGGAAAGGTTTAAGTATCTCACTCTGAAGGTTCTATTAGTTGTTGGATTCCGTGTAATGGAGTCAACACGCTTACAATATCAAAGAGTTTATTCCTTGTTACAATCGTGGTCGTGTATGATGTAGGATGATATAGAATGATATAGAATGAATTAGCTCATTGATATTGAATGATATTGAATGCTAAGCTCAGCTCTTAACGATATAGAATGATGCTGAGCTATGCTATGGTATTTTGTACTCTACTGTAGTATTCTAGTCTGTCTCTCTAGTATTCTACTCTAAAACATGTCCTTATATATATTTGGTTATCATCCTCAGTGGAAGGGGAAGGAGCATAAATGACCAAGTAGTGGATCTTTATGACTAACTATTCACAGTCCACTTTTATGTGGACTGTTGCTAGCTCGTTGTCAGTATTTGCATAGATCCAATATTGTCTGGTCATCCAACATAGTTACATATGATTGAAGTATGGACTAGCAAGGATGAGATAGGATGCTTTTGAGTTTGCACATTAGTCCAGCGTGCCACACCTTATCAAATGCCTGTTGGATGTCTAGGAACACTGATTGAAGTATTTTTTCTTTTCTAGGTCTTGACTGATTTCATACAAATACTATTCGGTGGACTTGTTCTATTGTCGAATGCCAAACCGGTGGTAGGGAATAATCGTCAATTCTTCTAATATGGGACGGAGGCGTTTGATGAGCAATTTTTCAAATAACTTAGAAATGTTTGGCAGTAAACTGATTGGACGATATGAGCTTGCCTCGTGGGTCGGGTGATGATTGATAGTTTCCAAGATTTTGGGTAATATCCTAGATTGCGTTAAATACCGATGTGAGGAATGCAATTCTCTTTTGTGGAGATCTTTGATCGCTTTGTTGCTTATTCTGTCGGAGTTGAGAAGCTGAACCATATCTGGGTAATGTCTGGGAGAAATGAAGGGAAATTTCGTGAACGCGAGGTTACTGAAAACGATGCAATTGAAACAAAATGAGAATAAATCATTGACAAGTTCTGTGATGTGATTTAATGTCGCAATGGATGCCAATTATATTTTAATTATTAATAACAATAAAATACTAATATACAGTTCTAGAATCGAAAAGTTCTTTACGAAAAGAATATTATAGAAGATTATATCGAAGAATAGGAATATTACATACACGGAAATTTTCTTTAAAAGACAGTATTCAATAGATTGTAAATTGCAAACGTAAATTGTTTAAGAAAGGATTAAAAATGAGATATCGTTGCGGCACGAAACGTTGGTTTTCAATTTAAAGTTAAAGATTTACGCGCAGACGGACATGCATAATTCTCGCTGTAAAATAATCTATAAATCACTGGATCGACCAAAATATAAATATTTGCATATTCTTGTCGACAGTAAATAACATGACTGAATTGCAACAATGAATGGAATATGTATACCTGTATACATATGTATGTCAAATAAAATAGAATAAGGTGGGAATATCCGAAACATTCATATTTATTCATATTCACGTGCACTGTTGGTACGATGTATAATTTATTGTGTTACATTTAGCGCACAGAGCGTGATAAATGATGCAGGAAGATCCTTCAGATTTTTGAAACAGATACTGTTGCAGCAGCACAATGGAAACGACAAGCAATATCGTTCGTATTAACAGATGAATCAGAAATGTCCCTTTGAAAATATGTGAAAAATGAAGGAACATAATAAGAATAACGAAGGCAAAAATCATTCATAAATATTGACGAATGATCTCGTCATATTTTCTTAATAGTAACGGTTACACGCGAATAATAATTGGCAATAATAATCTAGAAACGAATTGAACGTCGATTTTCTTGCCTTTCAATAAAATATTTTTTCTAGCAGGTTCCTCAAATTTCACTACTAAACGATGCGTGATTTAATACACTTGTAATGAAATAAAATGTAAATGCTATAATTGGATTGCGGATATTTATGCAAAAAATAAAATATGCAAAAAGCATATGAATTTTACGCTCGTAAAATATGTAAATTTGCAAGAAAAATATGCACATAGATAATGTACGGCGAAAAGTACGTAAAATTCAACGCGGCTTGGTCGCGTGTAACTATCCTCTGAATTAATAAAAAGGGTATTGAGCAGTTTTGTTTTAATTAACGATTTATTGGCTCCAATGAATTTCAAAAAATTCCGAACAATTTTACCGTACTCTCAGTTTTTGATGTTCGTCAGTATTAACGTGCATGCTGAAAATCACAGTATGCAACAATGTATTTACATTTGTTCGAATATCCCTGTGGTACATTGGTTACACCAATCCCAATTTATGACTGTGTACATAACCATTTACGATAGTAATCAAACACTGATTATTACGGTAGATATGAAAGGAACACTTATCGTATGTGTCTACACATCCATCAACTAAAATATAAATAACACTAAATAGTAATTATCAGAAACACTCTCAATATCTAACTATGATATAATGAATATTATCCATTTATTTATTCGAGCATAAAATTTAGAAAATCAGTGGTAATCGCGTTATTGACTAAATAACCAACAATCAAGAGCTCGCGTCGCTGTGCAGCGATGTACAGGGTGTTTTGTCCAATTGAGTACAGTGAAATATCTCAAAATGGGTTGAAGCTACGAAAACAATGTTTATACAAGAGCTGTTCAGTATAAAAACGTGTCTTACATAGGACCTTAATTTTAGACTAACTGGAAGAAATGGTACAACATAGTAGGTCGTTAGATTCGTATCGAAAGCTGTATATCGTAATACGTATAAGAAAATGTATGGTCTGATTTAAAAGTTAAATTGATCTTGAAATATCCTCTACCATTATATGAATGAAAGAATTGTTGATACCACGTAAGACAGCTTTTGTATAAACATTTTTCTCGTAGCTTCAACCCATTCCGAGATATTTCACTGTACTCAGTTAGACGAAACACCCTGCATATACAGGGTGTTTCAGATTTCAACTGTCAGACTTTGTCAACGTGCTTGGGAGGTCACTTTGGGCACAAAATGTTACATACGCCGCGAGTCAATTCGTTCTTTGTTTTTTGAAATGTGAAAGGAAAAGCAGTGTAAGCCACATTTAAGCTATATAACTTTTGACGATAACCAAACTATTTTTTTTTTATTTATACTGGTTCAGATTGAGTCAAAATAATCACCGCAAGTAAGCGTGCTTTGCTTATAATATATTAGTAAAATTGATGGCAATATTAAGTCTCTCTGAGTGTTGCTATTAATTAAACCTAACCTAAGATATGTGTATTTCATGCAACCCCATACAGAAAAATTGCATACATCTCGATAATTATCTCTAATAGTTCTGTTCACATCTTGAAAATGAAGACGAATCGATACATGGTGTACATAATGTTTTTCATTCAAAATTAGCTCCCACGTTGACAAAGTCTGACCAAAGTTTAACTCTGGAACATCCTGTATACAAGGTGTTTCCTGTAACGCGACGCACGATTTTTCTCCTATTTACAGACAAAAAACAATTTAGAACAAAAGTTGAACAGTACAAGGTGTACAGTAGGTAACAATAAAAAAAATTTCGAAAACTGTTTGTCTTCATAGCTAAATCAAGGTCACTTTGGACGAAACAAATAGGAGCACGTAATTTTTTTTCCACTGTATTGTGGAGAACATCGAGACGAATTCGAAACACATATTATATATTTTTATTAACATGTTACTCCATTTACAGTAGTGGAACTGTGAACATTTAGCTTACTTTAACTTCTCGTCGTATTTGATTCTAAGACAGTGTAAACATAGTTGACCTCGGATCACTGAGTATAAACATAGGACTAGAATCTATTTGCAATGTGTCATTGCGGTTTCTTCATTTCACATTTCCAATATTTGGTGCAAAGTAATCGCTTGCAACAATGTGTTCTTTTTCTAATTTCGAGAGAGAGTTGAAATGCTGTTAATCTTTGGCGAATGCAAGAGAAATTCTCGAGAAGCTACAGAGATAGATTTCCGCAACGAAAGCAACCATCTGAAGCAACGATTTCCACTACTGTAAATGTCAATAAAAATATCATATAATATGTGTTTTGAATTCGTCTCGATGTTCTCTACGATACGGTAAAAAAAAATTGTGTGCTCCTATTTGTTTCATCCAAAGTGACCTTGATTTAGCTATGAAAACAAACAGCATTCGAAATTTTTTTTTTTATTGATACCTGCTGTACACCTTTCAACTTTTGTTCCAAACTATTTTTTGTCAGATGGCTGTAAGGAGAAAAATTGTGCGTCGCGTTACAGGAAACACCCTGTATATCCCATCATTGCAATCAGAGGTGGCTCTGTCACTTTTAGCTTTAGAAAGTAAGAATTTAATCGTCATCTGTGATCAACAAACAAAGTTGAAACGTAATCGTTGAAGATCATTGGAGAAATTTAATTTTAATTCTTCGCTCAAATAATGCCCCGAATAATTTCCTTGGTAGAGTTAAGCGAGCAGCTCGTACGGGGACGAAACTCGTCGCCTCTGTCTCACAATTTCGTGAAATTCGCGGCGTCTACGACAGTGAAAACGTTGGCGAATAATGGCAATTCGAAAAAGGAGAAAAGATTCCGGAAAGACGATTCGCTCGGCGAGAAATATCCAAACGAGACACACGGAGTACGAGAGCTGCGATAACGCCGCGGATTTTAATGGTTTTACGATTGTCCTCGCTGTGAAGGGCATTAATAATTGCCCGGGAAACGGGCGGCCATTGGAAAATCCGATATCGACGACCGGTTTGCCACTCGAAATAATGCGTTTGACTTTCTACTCGACTCGATGATACGTAGGACGCGCGGAACGTGCAAGTTGTTAATCTTTCAATTTGCCGTGCGCGCCGCGGTTCGATAAATTTTTCAGCCGAAGCATCGCGGTTGCAACGCGGCGTTTCATTGTCGTTCGAAAAACGCTCCGACCGGGAGTAATTAATAGAATGATCGAGGGAGAAAGCCGAGAGGTTATTTCGCGTCGTGGGACAATTTACCGGGGTGGATTCGACAGAAAATAGCGACAGGATGAAGCGTGAAATGTGTACGTTGTAAAAGTATCGCGATATTTGGAGATGGTTGGACAAATTGTTTCCTGAAGTTCGATGTTGCGAGTGAGCCTTTTACAGTATATCAGCTTAATGAGTTTCACTCTGATAGAAATGATCCGTGACGGTGAATGTGCCCCAAGACTGTTTGCTATTGTTATTTCTATTCTTGTTTTATAATGTTATATTACAATATTTTATATTTGTACTTACATTGTAATTATTATTTATTTAAACTGATTGTAGTTATTTATTATACTCAACATTGTTAATCTTACGAATCACACGTGTTCAATAAAATTTGTTGAGCAAAGTATCTAAGTATACTATTTTTAAAAGTATAACAAGTACAAGAGTACAACAGTAGCTGTATCAATTTTACGCAAATTATTATACTCGTGAGGAATCGAAACCAAAGTTTGCTATTATTATTTCTATTCTTGTTTTATAATATTATATTACAAATATTATATTATAGTATAATATTTTATATTTGTACTTACATTGTAATTATTATTTATTTAAAGTGATTGTAATTATTTATTATATCAATTTCACGGAGCACACGTGTTCAATAAAACTTGTTAAGCAAAGTATCTAAGTATACTATTTTTAAAAGTATAACAACAGTAGCTGTATCAATTTTACGCAAATTAATAAACCCGTCAAAAATCGAAATCAAAGTTTCTTTCATGCTTTAAATTTTATATTTGTTATGTGTCTTTGCACTATTATATACGTTCGATATATTTATTCTTTAGTCTTTAGTTGTATCAAAACTCTATAACCAGAATTCAATTATTATTATTATAATTATAATATATAAATATATTACATATAATTATAGTATACAAATATATTATATATAATTATAGTATACAAATTTATTATATATAATTATAGTATACAAATATATTATATATAATTACAGTATACAAGTTTATTATATAATTACAGTATACAAGTTTGTTATATATAATTATATTATACAAATATATTATATATAATTATAGTATACAAATTTATTATATATAATTATAGTATACAAATATATTATATATAATTATAGTATACAAGTTTATTATATACAATTATAGTATACAAGTTTATTATATATAATTATAGTATACAAATGTATTATATATAATTACAGTATACAAGTTTGTTATATATAATTATAGTATACAAATATATTATATATAATTACAGTATACAAGTTTGTTATATATAATTATAGTATACAAATATATTATATATACTCATAGTATACAAGTTTATTATATATAATTATAGTATACAAATATATTATATATAATTACAGTATACAAGTTTGTTATATATAATTATAGTATACAAATATATTATGTATAATTATAGTATGCAATTTTATTATATATAACTACAGTATGCAAATTTATTATATATAATTATAATATGTACAATATATTACTAACGGTTTCAAAGATTTTTAACGAGATCTTTGAAAGATACCTTCCTCCCCCAAAGAAACAAGAAACAAACCAAACGCCAGGAAAATTCGAGAACTGCACCGTGAAGAACTGCCACGTCAAAATTCCCCCTCGATGGTATCTTTCATTCCAACCCAGACAGCGTTGTTCATGCAAGGTTACGCGAACGAAACGGGAAACAACCGTGACGGCGAGGAGTAAATCAAAGACGAAACATCATCCGATTGGTCAGAATTTGACTTTTTTTTTCTTTTTTATTTCGTTGAAATCGTTTGAACGGAAGGGAATTCGAAACGGGTCGATAGTGGGGGTGGGGGGGTGGGGGATGAGCAGAAACGTTAATCGATGGAATTCCACGATGTTCGTCGATATTCTCGACGCCGTTGCAATTTCACTTCTCGCCTCTCTCTTTCTTTCCGCGAGGGAGAAGTTTCGCACAAAAGGAACGGGACGGTGGGTGGTGGGTGGCGGAGAGGCGTGCACAGAGAGAAATTCCAGCGACGTCTCGCGCGTACCCGGAAGAGTTATGGCTCGGGGGACACGAAGAAACACGGCATGCATTTGCGAGTAACCGTATAATAGAGCCACGTTGTAGCGATGCCAAATAATTTCGCCGGGGTCAGCCCGAAATTTTCGAAATACAGAAACTGCGCGCCGCCTCCCGGAAGTCACCCGCCCCCCCTCCTCCTCCTGCCCCTTCTCTGGGCATAATATAACCTGGAGATAAGAAAAGAAACGAGGCCTCGTGTTTCACCGTTCAACCGGTGGCGATGAGAAAACGGGAACTCGTCGGTGGAATTTCTGGGACGAAGAGAGGAGAGAAGAATTCCTCAGGGGTTGATTAAGGAATTGGATTGATTAAGGAATTTTGGTGGAGACTGTTGTTTCATTGTTCTGTCGAGTGTGGCGAATTTAGTGTTGTCTCGCGATATTGGAATTGGTCATAAAATTGGATCGATCGAAACGAACTGCTATTTTATTTCGTTTGGTTGATGATCAGGGTGATCGAGAAATTTTTTTTGAAACTTTTGGCTTTAGTCTCGCGACGTTTGTTTCTTCTTCTGACAATTGATGTTTAGGTGATCGAACTTGGTTTAAAGCCATCTGAATTAAAATTACTAAATTCATTAGGATTGATTTTCGTCGTAATCCGATGGAAACGTATGTTTGTTTCTTTTTTTCTGTAATTAAGAAATATTGTCGAGTCATTATCTCACTGTTTCTTCGAACGTGGCAAATTCAATTTTGCTTCGCAGTGTTTCCCTCTCTTTTCGGTAATGTACGAAATTCTAAATATTTACACGAGGCGCAGAAATATACAAATTCACTTGTATTCGGATAAAGATTTCGAACATTTTATCGCCAGTAATTAAAGTATCTTGACACATTCTGAAAAAATTGAAAAAAACCTCTCTTGCGCCAGTAACTGGTTAAACCGTATAAAATAATTCTCTTTTGAATTTATCAGTACATCACTGGGTGGAAATTACTAAGAAGCAATAAATTTATTATTTGTTTCGCCTTATACTTAAATATACTTAAAACTGAGGAAACACCGCAATCTTGAGCCAAATATTCTCGACGTGCATGACACGCACGCGAAAATTAACCGCTTGCGCTGGCAACTGATCGCGGACCATAACGAGCGGCCAAATCGTATACAATAACTCGTCGGTATGTCACTATAATAATATATCATCCGTTTTGCCCGGGTTATACTTAAATATACTTAAAGCTGAGAAACTTATGCAACCAAATATTCTCGACGTGACACGACTGTCGTTCCAGCGCAAGAGGTTAGACACTAACTGGAAATGTGTACCAAAACGTAGCAAAATGTATTATTTTCGCGCTGACTATCACTGCAACGCGGACTATCGCGTTGTTATTCACTGGACACTCGGATGTGTTATATTTTCAGCTCTGAAATAGGGTACGCTGGTTCGCCGCCAAGGGAGGCTCTCACCAGAGGCAGGAGCATAGATTCCGTGGACAGGCCTTTTCATCCGAGCGACTGGGTCGACGTGAACCTCGAAGTGCCGAGTACACCGAGGGCAAGTTCCGCTCTCACGAATTTAACCGTCGACACGAGCCTCTATCCGGCCACCATCCCCACGTCCAGCTGTAAGCTCGCAATTTATCGTTCGCTCGTATTGCAGGCTGTATCCTTAACGAGAACACGCTCGTTCCGACACGCCGGCTGATAAGGATAGTAACACCGTGTGTCGTGCAGTACACGCTATCGTCCAAAAATTCCCCGGCCTGCTCTCTCTCTCTCTCTCTCTCTTTTATTTTTCAAGAATTACGAACAAATCCGGCCGCAATAGTTTCGTCCATTACGCACGTGTACAGTTCGCTCGCGTTAATATTCGGAGGGCAAATATTTGACAACCGCGACAAAAATCGCGCAACGATAAACCGGTTTGAAGCTCCACTTTCGAAATGCGTCTTTTTATTCTGTTCTAGGTTTCATTCTGACGTCGTTCGTTTTATTCCAAGATTTTATTTCCACGTTTTGCCTTTCAATAAATAATGAACAGAATGAACAGCGCGTTGCTTTACACGTTTTATACTTAAGAGGATATTCTGGTAATCCGGCTTGGAAAGATCGACGATTTTGGGATTTTTTTCTAAGGAAACCATGATACATTTTGGTGTGCAGTTTTTGCAGACAGATTTATTCATACTTAAAGAGTGTTTACAATTTTTTTTTTAACGAAATTAATGAAAGTTATGGAAATTATATAGCATGTTTTTAAAAACGGCTGATTCCGGTTCACCTGCTTATTTGAAACTAAAAGATCCATCTTAATTAGTATAAATATGGCTATTATTCGAAACAGCGAAATGTCGAAAATTAAAATAATGGTTTGAAGTTAAAATATCGATTTTTCTTGAGCTTTTCGTCTTTTGGATGGTAAAAAAAGAAAATAGGAAAGAACATCAGATTTTGAAATCCGTGGTTCATGCGATAAAGGTACATTCGGTGAAGATCTCCAAATTTTAAGTCAATCGGTCGTTTGTACAATAATATTCATATTTACAATCAATCGAGCAGTACAAAAAATAAAATGATAAAATAATATAAAATAATAGTATAATAATATAAAAATAAATAATAATATTATAAAATAAAATATTTTTTGAGAAAAACACATTTGAAATTTTGTACAAAAATATTCATACCAATACATCGTTTTAAACATGTATAACTTGCTAATACTACGAATTCAAACAAGTCCTTTTACACAGACATTTTCGAAAGCATATACTTTAAGAAAATGTAAAAAGAAAATTTTTTTAAGCCGGATTACCAGAATATCCCCTTAATGTTAGATCAAAGTATTTAATAATTCCGTTAGCTTTTATTAAGAACCCTGAATACAGAATCGAGTTGTCCGATTTAGTTTTCTTGCAAATCCTGAGTCGAAGAACGAGTAGATATCCAAGGGGGGGGGGGTACACTTGGAAATAAAGAAGCAAAGAAACACAGTAAAACAAAAAAAAAAAAAAAAGAAAAACGCAAAGAAAAACCTCGAGAAAATTATACGTTTGTAATTGAGAAAACTCGAGCGAGATGAAATTGAATTGAAATCCCATCAGGTCCAAATCTGAAGGACGTGACACCGGTGCCGCCTCCCAGGCGGCGAAAGCGTAACAAGGGCAGGCCCTTGCCGCCGAAGCCGGACGAGATCTCGGCGGAAAATTCGTCGAGCGGTTCGAAGCGGCACGAGGCCGGCGACGAGCCGCTGTACTCGTCGGTGAGGTCGCCGAGAAGCAGCGGGGACGAGCAAGACGCTGAAGAGGAGACGCGAACGGATAAACATCGGTCGCAGGACGACGGAGGACGCGATGGAAGAGGAGCCAAGGAGATTTACGAACACAAGGCGAGTTGCGGAGGATCACCATTGTAAATTCCCTCGCCGCGACTCGATATTCACTGGGAGAATATTTATCCCCCGAGTGGAAAACGGGCCGCCCGATTCAGCAAACAAAAGAGAATCTGTGAAACAAATATCGACGCGACATTAGGAAATATTTACGGATCGCGTTGAATTGAACCAGCCGTTCGTTACGAGCGAGGGGTGGGGGTGGGGGCCGTGTAGGGGTGCGAGGGCTGTGGTTTTTGCGTCGAAATAAAATCGAGGGATGGGTTCTTTTGTTCTTTCGCGATAAATGTTCTTTCCTTTGTTGTTTGCTTTCTTGCTTGCTCTCGTTTTTATTTTCGATGATTTCGTCTTGTTTCAGGGTTTTGTTCATGAGTTCGCGAGCGTTCATTTCAAATTCGATACGATATATCCTTGTTTCGGTATTAATTGTCCTTTTGAAATCGTCATTAAAGTATTTTTTAATATTTCTAATAATATTTGTTAATTTTTTTGAATTTATAACTGTTTCACGGGTTTCTTCTTTTTTTGAAGTTTACGTTTTTTTCCTTTTTTATGTTCGTCTTGAAATTCAACTTGTGCTTTAGATTCGAAAGTGTAATTGTAAATGTAATTGTAAAAGGATTCCAGGAAATTTCGAAGTGTATAAATGTATAAAGAGTGGCATACGAAGGGATTTATCAGGTAAAAATTTTATAAAAAAAATAAAATAACGCAATTATGTAATAATTTTTACAATTACTATAATAAATTAATATATTCATCTGTAAAAAAGAATCAGGTTTGGGATATTTTTGAAAATGGAATATGTTGTACCATTAATCTTGTACATTGGGATAATATCAAAAAGGTGTATTTGCAATTTTCACTTCAATTGAGTCATTAATATCAAGTTGTACAAAAATAGTTTATTTATACGTATATTATAAGAAAACTGCATTGAAATCGAAGGTACACTAAACTAAGAGTGTTAAGTACTGAATATCTTTTTTCTAAACTAATTTTGATGAAATGCATCTATTTGAATTAATAAGATAAATCCCAACAGTAGTAGAAAAATACAAGGTGTCCCATTTGAAAGAAATGTTACACGCAATTATTTCCTAAACTATTGCAGGTTACGTGTCCATCAGAAGAAAAATACAGTTTCATTCAAAAATACAAAGGTCACCTCGAACTCTCGTAAATATGTCTTAGACCAAAATTTCTGACAATCGTAAGATATCCATCTCGAAACAAAATAAGTTTTACTCGAAACATTGTTTTCTATAATGAATAGTTTAGGAGATGATTGCGCGAAACACGCTATTTCAAACGGGGGAGGAGAGAGGGGGACACTCTGTACATTTAAAATTTTGTAAAAAATTTATATAAAATAAATTTAAATGTAATATTGTTATATTTTTATATAATATTTTTAGAAAATTTTAAAAACTTAATTTTAATGTATTTAAAATTTATTACATTTAATTAATTTTATTACATTTAATATTTATTATGTTACTTTTATTATATTTAAAATTTGTCATGTTATTTTTATTACATTTAAAATTTATTATGTTATTTTTATTATATTTAAAATTTATCATGTTATTTTTACTACATTTAAAATTTATTATGTTATTTTAATTACATTTAAAATTTATCATGTTATTTTTATTACATTTAAAATTTATCAATATTTTTATATTTAAAAAAATTAAATACAATAAAAACATAGGAAGAGTTTCTTTCACTCTAACAACGAAAGTGTTAACGAATTGGACGGATTTGCAGGTGAACGGCACCGGAAGGATAATATCGAGCGACGTGGTTTCCGGCAAGAGACCCTTCGAGAGCAGCCAGCAGCATCAGCGCAAGGTCCTCGAGGGCGAGGAGTACGAGAGATTTGCGAGGAGCCGGACGAGCAAGGATTCGTCGACCCCTAATCGCGAGGAGAAGTGGCGATCGAGGGAGATCGAGAGGCAAACGAAGGATTCCTCGAGGGACCGCGGGAAATCGGGCAGCAACGCGAGGCCCAAGAACTTCAGCACCGTCAGTCTGCCGAATTACGACGAGTTGGACGTGGCCAGACACCGGCCGGAAGAAAACGACGAGCACGAACAACGCCGGGACAAAACGAGGAAGGCCGGGAGACCCGTCAGGAGCAGCACCGGATCGCTTCCGGCTGAATCCTTCCTCTCGCCGTTTTCGGAGGTACACGCGGCCACCGTACGAATTTTCCGGGATCGGTTGTCTTTCTCAGACAACGCCGCGTTTCCGGGGCAAAACCGCGTCCTCCGCGTTTGATTCACTCTTTGGTTTGAGCAGCTTCGAGAAATCGTCGCTACTTGGATTTTAATCTGTAATAATACATACAATTTCATACAGACTGTTTTTTGATGAGAAGAAGATAAACACTTTGGTTTGTAGCAATTTACTATTTTTTTTAACGACAACGAAAGGGTTAAGTCTCCATACAGACTGTTTTTGGTGAAAAGAAGATATACAATTTTGTTTGTAGCAATTCACTATTTTTTTAAACGACAACGAAGGGGTTAATTTTTTATACAGACTGTTTTTGATGAAAGGAAGATGTACACTTTGGTTTGTAGCAATTCACTATTTTTTTTAACGACAACGAAAGGGTTAAGTCTCCATACAGACTGTTTTTGGTGAAAAGAAGATATACACTTTTGTTTGTAGCAATTCACTATTTTTTTAAACGACAACGAAGGGGTTAATTTTTTATACAGACTGTTTTTGGTGAAAGGAAGATGTACACTTTTGTTTGTAGCAATTCACTATTTTTTTTAACGACAACGAAAGGGTTAAGTCTCCATACAGACTGTTTTTGGTGGAAAGAAGATGTACACTTTTGTTTGTAGCAATTCACTATTTTTTTTAACGACAACGAAGGGGTTAATTTTTTATACAGACTGTTTTTGGTGGAAAGAAGATGTACACTTTTGTTTGTAGCAATTCACTATTTTTTTAAACGACAACGAAAAGGTTAAGTCTCCATACAGACTGTTTTTGGTGAAAAGAAGATATACACTTTTGTTTGTAGCAATTCACTATTTTTTTAAACGACAACGAAGGGGTTAATTTTTTATACAGACTGTTTTTGATGAAAGGAAGATGTACACTTTTGTTTGTAGCAATTCACTATTTTTTTAAACGACAACGAAAGGGTTAAGTCTCCATACAGACTGTTTTTGGTGGAAAGAAGATGTACACTTTTGTTTGTAGCAATTCACTATTTTTTTTAACGACAACGAAAGGGTTAAGTCTCCATACAGACTGTTTTTGGTGGAAAGAAGATATACACTTTTGTTTGTAGCAATTCACTATTTTTCTAAACGACAACGAAGGGGTTAATTTTTTATACAGACTGTTTTTGGTGAAAGGAAGATGTACACTTTTGTTTGTAGCAATTCACTATTTCTTTAAATAACAACGAACGGGTTAATTTTTCATACAGACTATTTTTGGTGAAAGAAGATATACACTTTTGTTTGTAGCAATTCACTATTTTTTTAAACGACAACCAAAGGGTTAATTTTTGTTCTTGTATGTAAGAGGTTTTGGACAATTGAATGATTGAATTTTAATTTAAATTTGTCGAGTGCTTTGTTTTAGAGCGTGTTAAGGAATTATACGAGAGTGAGTCTCGTAACACGACGACATCAAATAACTCATGAGATATTTGTTGTGCGAAAAAATGTTTCAGATAGAAGTTGCATGGCTTCCAGGGGGATATATAGTACTGTAATCAGCTTTATGTTATTTTGCTTTTTTATCAAGATACGAAAGGTCACCTTCAATTTTTTAAATGGAATAGTTAATACTTCTTCCCGAATTCGGGTAAATCGTTGAATTCTACATAAAACAGTATTACACCAAATGGTATTACGTCAAATACGAGACTCACCCTCTATATTTGAATTTCAATTTTTATTCATTTTTCTGTACGTTGCACGAGAGATTTTGCACAATTGGGTGCTTGAATTTCAATTTTAACGAGCGCTCGTCCAGTGTTTGGTTTTTGGGGATCAATTATAATTCTCATTTACTTTGTTTCCAGAACAATTGACCATTTTGAATTTTAATCTCAGTTTCTTGGATTTCGGGCAGTTGAACGGACGCTTGAAATTTCCTCGTAACTTTATGCTTCGATCGTCGCTTTTATTCAGAAACGTTCTTCGAATATTTGAATTATTTCGCCGCCTCGCCTCGTAGAAACTTCAATGTCGTAAGCTTGACTTCCCGAAACACGCCTACCACGCCCAGCAACAAATCTCCTGATTAATCAAGACATAGGGATACACGCTTCGGTTCTTCCACTGGGCTACGTTAACCACATCGTAGAGGGAGTGAGGCGTCTGCAACGAAAGGGTTAAATCCAGGCTGACAACGATCCCCAGTCGGATAACGAGCGAATTTATTCTAATCCACAGAAAACGAGCGTACGACTGGAGGACTACATCCCGAGGTCCGATAACCTATCGCCGTATCAGGTCCTGGAGAAGTTGAACTGCGGCGCGAACAGTGTGGTTAGAGACGAATTCGTGAGGTACGACCCGGATAAACCGGAGGATTGGGAGCTGGGCGACGCCAGTAGCTGCGAAGTGAATCGTCAACGATGCTTCACCCTGGAGGTATGAACTAATCAATTGATACTTTCGGTCAAAGAGAAAAGTTTCATGGCGAGAAAAACGTTGCAGCTTCACAAGAACTGCAACCAGCGGATTTTTATGCAGACTCGTGTTTTTGAGAATCGTGATTAAAAGATTGGAGTCGTGGTAGAAAATTGTTTCGCGCGGTAAATGTGGAAAGCATCGTAGCTTTGGATACATTTCGATATATTTCTTTCGTGTCACGTAGATTGTTTTTAGCTTCGAGTTTCCTATAAACTACAAACGTCTATAGTTTATTGACAAGAACCGAAAAATATGGTTAGTGCAACTTTTTATTTGTACACGTATGAAGAGACTTTAATTTTTAACTTTCTTTTGTCTGTCGCTGTTTACATTTTCGTACAACTGATGTGTAAATATTCTAGACTCCAGATAGCACAAAGTGGCATTGTATTAAATAAATATAAATATTCTAGATAAAATAAATTTATTTGAGACATGGCTTAATCAGTTGATACATGAATTTCACTGCATAAATATCCTAGAATTTGAAAGCAACAGGTAAAGAATTGCTGCATTAATTGAAGTATTGAATTGGCACACCAGTTTCGGTATAAAGAGTATATGAATATTCTAGAATTAAAAATTAATAAATAAAGTAAAGAATTATTGTGTGACTTAAGGTATGGACCAATCAATTGGTATATGAATTTCAATATGAATAATGCATGAATATTCTGTAGCTTAACATTCAGAAATGAAAGAATTATTGTATTATTCGAAGCATTAACCAATGAATTAACTTATGAACATCAGTATGAATAGTATGTAAATATTCTAGAACTTGAAGCTGATGGATAAAATAGAGAATTATTTTATTACTTGTGGTATTACTTTATTACTTGTAGTTGGTGGATAAATTTCAGTACAAATAACGCATAAATTATTCCTTAATTTAAAATCAATAGATATAGTAAATAATGACCGTTTTATTTGAAGTATGGACCAATGAATTTCTGTACAAGCAGTACATAAATATTCGGGAATTTGTAATTAATAAATGAAGTAAAGCATCGCTGTATTATTCAATTAATTAATCTGTTAATTGGCACATGAATTGGCTACCGTATAATCAGCGCATAAATATTCTCAGATTTAAAATCAATGAATAAATTAAGATGTTACTATAGCGTTTAAGACATGTATCGATTAGTTAGTACATTAATTTCAACTATTGCACGATTGTCCTAAAATGTAGAGTTGAAAGCTAAGGTGAAGAACCACAAAAAAGATGATACATAAGGACAGGAAAGATCCATGTTAAACAATGACATAAATATAATATTATGTAATAAATGTGGATTTACTTTGTAAATAAATTAATATGTTTAATGTACAATATATAAAATGTACAACGTGATATTATAGTAATGTATAAAAGAATTTTTCAGTAACTTACTTTCAAAATTGTCACTTAGTGGTAATACATAATATACTTAATATACGGTATATAGTGTATAGTATATATATTTAATATATATATATAGTATTAAATATATATAGTATGTATATTAAATATATATTAAACTTAGTATATTAATATATACTTCAACGTATAGTAATTATGTTATTCGATTCTTGGTAATAAGAATGAGATATAAAATACTAATCAAGAGATTATTTAGTCAAATACATAAATCCACCGAGACTGTTATCAGCATGTGTATTTCTATTATTATAATCTTAAGTATAAAATTTTTGTATATGACGTGAAAGATTAATTCATTAGAATTAATGAAACGCCAGAAACCAAATAGTTAAAAGACGCTTCCTTTAGAAACGTTTCTCTACGCGTAACTAATTTGATTCGAAAGAGAGAAGCTTGTTCTGAAAATTGTATTAAAATCAACGATTGAGAGTCGAGAGGCTTGATACAATTTGAAGATAGATACAGAACGCGAAAGAAGGATTTTCAGGAAACTTCTGACGTGGACGAGGGAAGTCGAGTTCGCGAGGACGGCGAGGACGTCGTCGATTTCTCGAAAGCCAAGAGTCCGAAAGACGAAGGAGGAAGCTCATCGCCTTTGGTGAATAAAGATGTGCCAGCATCGACGATCCACTTGGAGAAGCCCGAAGCGTTTGGAAAAACAGCGTTGCCGTTCGTTGGCCAGCCAGAGTACGCCGAAGTGGATCCAAATAGGTTGGTAGAGATTATCTTATGGTACGGTGTTCCGAGGGATTAAGTGGGTTTAATTGAGGTGCCCAGATGCCGACCGTTGTAAGTCCATATT
This sequence comes from Tetragonisca angustula, assembly GCA_036937485.2. NCBI lineage: Eukaryota > Metazoa > Arthropoda > Insecta > Hymenoptera > Apidae > Tetragonisca > Tetragonisca angustula. Next base: position 15,152 of record JAWNGG020000120.1, on the reverse strand, counting down.
CCGTGGTCTTAACGTTCTGACCATTGTATAATCTTCTCTCGCCACTTTCTAAACTTATATCTACTGAGATAGTTTGTTCACGGTACACACAGCCAGTATAATAATACCAGTTATTGCTTGGTACAGTAATATGTGGATTATTAGAGATAAGATTGATGAAAAAATTGGGCAGATGTTTCCTTGAAAATTATACATACACAGTAAAGAGCATAACTGAACCAATAACAGCAAGTTTCGTATAAATCTTTATTTATTGCTAAAAATGTTAAAAAATAAACATTAATAATACACACAGTCAGTACAATAACATTAGTTATTGCTTGGTACAGTAATATATAGATTATTACAGATAAAATTGATGAAAGAATTTGGCAGATGTTTCTTTGAGAATTATACATACATATTAAGAAGCATAACTGAACCACGAGTTTTGTATAAATTTTTATTTATTGCTAAGAATGTGGGAGAATATTAAAAAATAAACATTAATAATACACACAGTCAGTATAATAATATTAGTTATTGCTTGGTACAGTAATATATAGATTATTAGAGACAAGATTGATGAAAAAATTGGGCAGATGTTTCCTTGAGAATTATACATACACAGTAAGAAGCATAACTGAACTAATAACAGCAAGTTTCGTATAAATCTTTATTTATTGCTAAAAATGTTAAAAAATAAACATTAATAATACACACAGTCAGTACAATAACATTAGTTATTGCTTGGTACAATAATATATAGATTATTACAGATAAGATTGATGGAAAAATTTGGCAGATGTTTCCTTCAAAATTATATATACACAGTAAGAAGCATAACTGAACCAATAACAGCAAGTTTCGTATAAATCTTTATTTATTGCTAAAAATGTTAAAAAATAAACATTAATAATACACACAGTCAGTATAATAATATTAGTTATTGCTTGGTACAGTAATATATAGATTATTAGAGATAAGATTGATGAAAAAATTGGGCAGATGTTTCCTTCAAAATTATACATACACAGTAAGAAGCATAACTGAACTAATAACAGCAAGCTTCGTATAAATCTTTATTTATTGCTAAAAATGTTAAAAAATAAACATTAATAATACACACAGTCAGTACAATAACATTAGTTATTGCTTGGTACAGTAATATATAGATTATTAGAGATAAGATTGATGAAAAAATTTGGCAGATGTTTCCTTCAAAATTATATATACACAGTAAGAAGCATAACTGAACCAATAACAGCAAGTTTCGTATAAATCTTTATTTATTGCTAAAAATGTTAAAAAATAAACATTAATTATACACACAGTTAGTACAATAACATTAGTTATTGCTTGGTACAGTAATATATAGATTATTACAGATAAGATTGATGGAAAAATTGGGCAGATGTTTCCTTGAGAATTATACATACACAGTAAGAAGCATAACTGAACCAATAACAGCAAGTTTCGTATAAATCTTTATTTATTGCTAAAAATGTTAAAAAATAAACATTAATAATACACACAGTCAGTACAATAACATTAGTTATTGCTTGGTACAGTAATATATAGATTATTACAGATAAGATTGATGGAAAAATTGGGCAGATGTTTCCTTGAGAATTATACATACACAGTAAGAAGCATAACTGAACCAATAACAGCAAGTTTCGTATAAATCTTTATTTATTGCTAAAAATGTTAAAAAATAAACATTAATAATACACACAGTCAGTACAATAACATTAGTTATTGCTTGGTACAGTAATATATAGATTATTACAGATAAGATTGATGGAAAAATTGGGCAGATGTTTCCTTGAGAATTATACATACACAGTAAGAAGCATAACTGAACCAATAACAGCAAGTTTCGTATAAATCTTTATTTATTGCTAAAAATGTTAAAAAATAAACATTAATAATACACACAGTTAGTACAAAAACATTAGTTATTGCTTGGTACAGTAATATATGGATTATTAGAGATAAGATTGATCAAAAAATTGAACAGATGTTTCCTTGAAAATTATACATACACAGTAAGGAGCATAACTGAACCAATAATATCAAGTTTCGTATAAATCTTTATTTATTGCTAAAAATGTTAAAAAATAAACATTAATAATACACACAGTCAGTACAGTAACATTAGTTATTGCTTGGTACAGTAATATATAGATTATTAGAGATAAGATTGATGAAAAAATTGGGCAGATGTTTCCTTGAGAATTATACATACACAGTAAGAAGCATAACTGAACCAATAACCACGAGTTTTGTATAAATCTTTATTTATTGCTAAGAATGTAGGAGAATATTAAACATTATAGTAATTTTTATCACAGTTAGAAGTAACGTACGAAATATTTTCAATAATTAATGTCTCCTCGTTTGCAGCAATGGCAAAAAAAAAAAAAAATGGATTAACTCGGTTTTGTACCAATTCGTAAAAGGAATATTTATGTGGTCTGTTCCAGCAGTATGTTTACATGCAGTAGTTACAGTTTGATATGTGTACAAAATGTTATTGTGCGTCTTAGCTTCTCGAAATAAGTCGAACGAAAAAGCTCGCAAGTGAAATAAGAATAAATATGAAGTCAGTTGCTCTAAATTGTTTAAAAGTAGTCATTTCTCTTTTGAATGACGGCTTGTCAATGACGTCAGACGACGAAAAATGACAGTGCAGAGAATAAGACAAAAATACTGTAAAAGTATATTATTAAATGTTGGAAATATATTATTATTATTATTATTATTATATTATTACAAAAAATTAATACAAAGTATGCCAAAGCGATTTAGTGCAGTTTTGCAAGCAAGCGGGTTGTGGACGAAATATTAAAAATAAATAATATTAAATATTGCCAAGTATTGTGGTGCAAAACCGTGTCAACCTATTATTATTCCTAAACAACAAGATATTAACTATTGAGAAAATGTCACTTCTAACTGTGATAAAAATAATTGTAATGTTTATTTTCTGTTATACTTCTATATTCCTAGCAATAAACAATAATTTATACAAAATCTGTGGTTATTGGTTCAGTCATGCTCCCTGCCACTGTATTAGTATGTAATTTTATTATCTCTCATTCCCCCGTAATATTTCATTCGTCCCTTGTTTTTTAAACTGAATTTGTTTCTGTTCCGGTATCAAATTGTCATTGTTGCAACAAGAAAGATAAATATCAAGCGTAGAAATTAGTTCGATGCCTTTGTACTGAATCGTCATGTTTCTAAAATTGTAAATTGTACATTATCAAAATTATTCGAAACATTGGAAAACTCGTTTTAATTTACACGTGTGCGATCGAGGAAAAATAAAAACAATTATTCTGTTCGAGAGAAAGTTATTTGCTAGTTGAAACGAACCGACGCAAGTTCAGTTCGAGATAATACCGAGTCAGATAAGACGATTTATTATTTAAATAATCGCTTCTCTACCTGCCTGATCTCTGGCTTTCAGATCTCATCTGAAGTATGATCCACCGAAATTGACTGACAGTTGCAGAATATCGTGTGCCCGTGAGTCGTCAGTGTCTAAAGAGCCGTTTTTCCTCGACGAGGCGAAACATCGTTCAGCTTTAGGTAAATACGAAACGAAAAACAAAAGTTGTTCCCACCTTTCGTTGCTTTGAAAAATAACCCTCGTGATAATACGACGGTCAGTTCGGCACGATACATCAACCTGTCGATGTTCCTTTCTCTCCTAAATCCTAAAAAAACACAGGAAATAAAAAAGAAAAAAACAACAGAATCTATCGAGTAGAATGAAGCTTCGTGAAGCTGTTCTACAATTTTTCTATGATTTTCCTGATCTCCTACATCGAGATCTTTGAAATTATTAAGGATTACACGGGCAGTTGATTTTCTTTGGGATATGTCTTGGAAGGAATTTTAATTAACTTCTACTCTATTAAGATTCAAAGGTATTTAACGTCAAGATCTTAATGGAGATCTTCGCTCGAAATTTAATTAATCGAGTATTTGAATCGAAATAAAAAAATTTAAAAGTATTTTAATTGGAAATGAAAAAATGATGAGTTTGATGGAGAGATGCAACGATTACGAGCGTATTACAATCGAAGTGTATCCAAATAATTATTTCAACAATTCTATTTAAATATTTAAAGGAGATCGGGGTACTTAAAATCCAAATTTCTATTGCTACGAATTTAATTGCTAATTATCTCATAATCATAACTCGAAAGTGTTTGAATTTTCATCATTCAGAATCTCGATGGACATCAGTTTTCCAAATCGTCCAAATTTTAATAGTATTCCAACTACTAATGCCATTAACAATTTTTGATGACTCTCGACATAACTCGTAGCTTAAAATTTTGATAAAAACAAATCCAAACTTCCACGCTTGAAAAATCTCCAAAAATTGGCATTATTATCCAATTTAATAAAAGGAGATCATATTATCGACTTAGTTTCGACGATCGATAATCACACAATGGAAACTAAACTCAATTGCTTCGAAATCCAAAAATCTCTAAAAACCCGACAATAGTAATCGGCATTATTATTCCAAAAATCTGGATTCACGGCCCGTGAAGTCTCCGGTACGTGACTTGTGACACTTAATTCTTGTCAGGTGCGATCGGCGGGTCGACGAAACCGAAGCTAGACTCCGATCGATCCGGCGAATCGAGGACAACGTTCGCCAACGAGATCGAGCCGAGTGAAGACGCATACGAGTCGAAAGACTTGCACAGCCAAGCGTCCAACCTGATCAGAACCATCTCCGAGGAGTCGTTGCCGCGCGAGATGCTCGAGGAGCAGGAGCTGGACGATTTCTTCGACGAGAAGCTCGCCAAAGACGTCCACAACAACTTGAAGAAGAGCCTGGACGACTGGAAGACGAAGACACCGCCGCCGAGTCCCGAGCCGAAGGTGAAGCCCGCCAACTCGGACTCGGATCATTCGACCTTGTTGAAGGTTCTCAAGGATGACACTGCGGAGGAGAGTAACCTAAGCTCGATGACTCCGAGTCTGACGGAGCTGGAAGCCGCTCTGTCCGACATGTTGGAGAAGGAGGACTCGCAGGAGGGACCCAAAGACGAAGCTAAATCGAAGGAACAGCTGATTGCGAAGGCGGTAGAACCCGAGACACGGAGTTCAGACAGACGCATTGGCAATGAAAGTCCAGAGGACACGGACGAGGTCGTGCATGAAATCCCAACGTCCTTGAAACAGATCCTCGAGGAGAAGAAACTTCCGTTGAGGAAGGTTTCGTTTTGCGCTTGGGAGGAATTCGATCAGGCATCGATCGATCAGGCGGACGTAACGACGAGTGTCCCTCGGTTGGACGAGGATCGAGGAGTGGACAACAAGGGCTTCTCCTTGGACGTTCCGCCGGAGAAGCCGAGCAGGTTGAACAGGAGTCTGGATGATCTCGTGGAGGGCACGGACGTTGTTCCAACGCCCCCTCGAAGGAGGAACAGGAGCCTCTGCGCGGCCAAGAAGGAGCCTGAAGTGGCGCAAAATGGCACCGTATCCAAGCACCTCTCCAATGACAGACTTATTTAATTGTCCTAAGTGATGATCTACGAGGGATGTAGTTACTGTTGGTGGGACCGATGTAGCGTGGTTGTAGATCGAAGCGTTGATTTGATGTACCCTCGGCGATCGGATGAAACTGTTGACTTTTTGCGAGTAGAAGTCCATTTTGCATGAACTTGTTTATACAGTGTGTCTCACAATCAGTGTCTCAAGGCCCTTGTCCATTTGAGAGTTACTCTCGAAAGTTGTGTTCAGCAGTTGAGAGCAGATTTGAGGATTTTCATTCACCGAGAGCTTACTATCCGATAGAACTCTCGAAACCGTGTCCATTTGAGAGTTCATTGCATCACCTGGTCCTACTTACTGTGGTGTAGTTTAGTTCGAACAGTGGCATCGCTATGATGGAGGTGCAAGAAATGTGTGCCCTCGTATTTTAAGAAAAAAGAAAAGTCAACATAAAAAAAAGTGTTAAAGAAAGAAGAATTATAATAAATTATTATATAATATTTAATATAATTATTACGTACTACTATTTATATATAATATTTAAATTATTATATAATAGATATATTATTATGTATTATATAATAGTTATAATTATTATATAACAACTTAAATTAATAGTTATTTAATTATTACGTAATATTTAATTGTATAATATAATTATACAATAACCTAAATTAATAATTATATAATTATTATAGAATTAAATATAATATTTAATTATAATATTATATAATAATTTAAATTGAAAGAAATTAGTTCAATAATTTCACTTTTCGACCACACTTTTTTTATTAAATCTCAAATTGTTGAGCGATGCTCTCGGACAGTAACTCTCAGAACAGTATCCATTTGCGGGAAATACTCTCGAGAGCAACTCGCTACAGTTTTGCTTCAAAATATTACGACCGAGTAGTAGTAAAAAAAACAAATTGGAAAGAATTTTTTCACTAAAGCCTCACGTGTTTAAAAAGATCGAGTTTGAAAATTGATCGATGTTATATTATTATTAGTATTGTATTGTTATTAATTATATATTGAATTAATACGCGTATAATATATATTATTAATAATTGAATTATATATTAACTATATATTGAATTTCTCTAATTCTAGTCGCGACGAAGAAGAACAATTAACAGAAGGTTGCTCCGAGTAAAGAACATGGAATCTTTTCTGTAGAAAAAATTTTTCTGTAAATTTTTCGAGGAAATCGAATTTGAAAATTTATCAACGCTAGGACAATTTTCAACGAAAAGTCTGTCTCGCCTCTGTCTCGCCTTGAAACGAATTAAAATTTTGCTCTAGTGCACTTGGTAAATTTTCGACTCTCTCGAAAATGAAGAGACTTTAGTGAAAAAATTTTTCTTTTTCCTCGACTCCTTCTCTCACCTCTTACTCGACTGCACACGTCCTAAGACACCCTGTATATAATTATAGTTCGTACAGCAGGAGTTCACCTCTCTGTTATTGATTTTTCATTCGCATAATACGAGTGAACAAGAGTGAACAAAAGTTCAGGTTCGGGCATTGATTAAAATTAAATATTCAAATAAACGGAGTTCTACCGTAAATGCTGTTTATCGGTCTATTGTAACTTTGAAATCACTTCAAGTTTGCGTTGTACACGGATATTTTATATCCTTGTTTCAACGATACAGTTTTTAGCAATCGTTCCCCATTCGAACTTGGAACTTTTAGATTAAAATTCCCGAGGGAGATTTCTTTATAAATTAACATTGAAAGCAGGAATCTATAGAATCTGCGATGTACAATCGGTTCGACTTACCAATTTTGTACCAATTTGTCAATTTTAAGAAGAGCGGGCGCGAGTGTGAAATTTGCAGTTGTGACGTGTGCAGTGACTGAACATCAATGAATATATCATTTCTGTGTATTTCTTTGTACGTGCATGTTGTTACGGACGTCGAATGGATTTCAACGGAGCGTCGTCGGTCCCCGATCGATATTGATTTAATCCAGTAGTCAGTCTTTCGCGAGATTTTCCAGCCAGATAATCACGCAATTTATATGCGTACATATAAAATGTTGATTATATTGATTTTCCTGTAAACAAATGAGCCTTCCGCGAATTTCAGGGGGAGCAACGCTCGTAATATGCTGGCTGTGTGTCGCCTTCGTACCTGGAATATTTTTTCTTCGCTCGAGACTTCGCTTTTGAAAAAATACCGAGCCGAAATCTGTCACTCGCACTTTGAATTATGCGCGGTGTCTTACTGGTATCTTGAATTTCTCAATCGAAGTGGAAGCAGAAATGTAATCAACTTCTTAACAAGTCACGATATTTATGATCATTTCAATCATTGTGAAACAACACTAAAATTATTGAAAAATTAATGAAAATTGTCAGTTTGATCGTCGCTGGTGATCTTTTGCTCCATTTCTCACGAATTGAAATTTTTATATAGATAAATATTCTCTGTTACGTAGTTCCTCGCGATATTTATATTAACTTTTACTTTGCCAGATCGAAGTTTCAAGTTTTTTTATGAAAAAGAGATGCACGTCACACACGCGAAGCAATTTCATCGATGGAAATCAAAATAATAATAATCGACAAGCCGACGCATAAACATCAAATTTTACAATACTTTCAATCATCGTGAATAACTTCACGCTCCGCGATATCGATCATCTAACATACGCAACAAGCTAATACGAGCAAACAGGAGATTATTCTACGAGCAAACACAAACGGAGAAAATGCATTGTAAACCTATGAAACACAGAGTGATTTCAACCTAAATAAACTTCGAACCGCGGCCGATTTTACGACCTCGGTGTATCACTTCTGCCAACGATACACACGCAAGATTATTTGCTCGGGGCAAACATTTTGGAAAATCAGGAGAGTCCAGTGGCGCAACACGAACGAAGATGGACTCGTTCATCGAACAAATTGTGTCGACGCTCGACGATGTTTGGATGATTATAAATAATTTCACGTGTTTCGTTTGTTGTTGCTGTAACGTGTAATAAAGAACAAGCCGTCCTCGTTCGATTTATTTCGCCCATGGACTCCGAAAATCTATCATCCGTCGATTTTCATCTGTGGGAAACTTTCTAACGAACTTGCCGCTTTCGAGGAAACGACGTCGTCCTTCGGAAAATCGTGCAACTTTGTTCGAAAAGTTTCCGATCAATGGGATCGCAGGTGTTCGCGTCTTATTGTTGCTCGTAATACTCGTCAGATTGTTTGGCGAAGCCGATGAACAAGCTGTCGCGTTCGCCCGCGAACTGTATCGCAAATGATGCAATTACTCTCGGTTTCTTGGTCGACGTTTAAGGGAGGCAAGGACAGTGTGACGGGCCTAAAAATTATGTACACTTTGGAGGGTTAGTAAGAAAGAAAAAAAAAAAGTAAATATTTGACTGACGTGAACTTTTGTGGTTTATTTTAACACACATTATGGACTATAAAAAGCAACATTAAAAAAGAAAGAAAGAGAGTTCTTATTTGGCTTGTTAACGACATCCTTTTGCACAACTTTTTTTTACATTGCCTGTCAGTGTGCATGATTCCAGCCAAACGGGATAAGCTGCAACGAAAAGGCAGAGAAAGTTCAAAAGTAAACGATATTCTCTGGGGATTGACGATCCAACATTTTCATTTCTGTGAAAATTGTGAAAATGACAGCTATTTGTTTTTGATGTACCGAATTTATCCCAAAAATTTCTACGTTTTTTGTTTATATTTTTCGAAATTGTTAAAAATTTAAAAAAATGTTCGATCGTCAATCCCTAGTAAATGTTACACTAAAGATACGTACCAAGTTTTACAGTGATCGGTTGGTTAGATTCCGAGATATCTTGCACGCTGTTTCTAAAAACCTAGTTTCGAGAAAAAGGCGTTTTAAAGTTTCAGAACGTCATTTTTCATACGTATCTTTGACTTACTTTTTTTACTTATATATCGCGGCTTACAGTTCTTACAATTCACGACTAAATTGAATCCAAGTCCCCTAATATTCGATTCACCAAAAGTAATATTTGAATCACACGATTTACACTTTATAATACTGCTTAAAGTTGTAAACAGTGATACAAATTCAATTATTCTGTATCCGCGGACTTATACTTCAAAATAAGTCGTTTTTAAAGGGACATTTGTATCTTATTTCTAAGACTTAAAACTACTATTGAAAACAAAAACAGAAAAATCGATTTTTTTGAAAATTTCAAACTGTCCTGACCCCTTAATCTCTTGCCACGCAAATCAAGAATTTTTTGTTCCGAAATTGTAATATTTTCTCAGTTTTAAGTACATTTAAGTGGAACAAAAATAGGCAAGACAAGTAATAAATTTGTCACTTCTCAATAATTTCTACCATACCCGTATACGGTTTGGTCACTCGTTATGGTCCGCAATCAGTTGCCAACGCAAATGGTTAATCTTTCGCGCTGGAATGACGTGCCACACACGTCGAGAACATTTTATCCCCAAAATTGCAATATTTTCTCAGTTCAAGTATATTTAACACTAGAACTACCGACGACTAAAGTATAATATTTATAGCAAATAAATTGAGGTGCAAGGTACAAGAAAAAAATTAACAATACAAGGAAGCTTCTATTAATATATTTTATTAAAAATCACTCGAGTGTATTTAAAAACACACTGTTATAAATGTATAAAATTTCCATGGAGAATTATAAATTGGTCATTTTGACTACTTTGGTATCGTTAAGCATAACCTAGACAAAGCAAATAGTAAATTTATTCTCAATAATTTCTATCCAGTCAATATCATACCGACGAGCTCAAAAAGAAAGCGACGAATTATTGTACACGGTTTGGTCACTCGTTACGGTCCGCAATCAGTTGCCAGCGCAAGTGGTTAATGAACATTGCCGGCGTCTTCTTCTCGCTTTTCAATTATTAATTCCACGACGATCTCGCGATTTTCATGCGAGATATGCCGAGACGAGCTAAATGAAACTGTCTTTGAAAAGGAATTTCTAAAGTTGGAAGTTTGACAAAGGTTCGAGAGCAATCTACTCTTCGAGTGGAGAAATTTAAAATTCCGTTGCAATCAGTACGACACGGGATAACACGCTCCGTGGTGTATGTGTGTACGCGAGAAGTGTGGAGAAAAATATACAAAGCTTTGCGGCAAATTCCATCACTCGCGTAACTCCATCAGCCGACGCGCTCCCTAAAACGAGTTTTCACAAACCGGTCCATCAAAAATTTCCACCAAACAACAAACGAATTCGAGTTAACACGGATTCCGCATTCCGCAACTCCTCCGAGCCGGATTGCTTTCGTTTGAAAAGAAAAAAAAAAAAAAAGAAGAGTTTATCTCAATTCCTCGCAAGCCTAATCTCTGAAAAGATGTAAAAAAAAAAGATTTTTTCTCAAATTGCGATATTTCGAAGTGGTACTGTAATTCTATTAAAGAAAAAAAAAAAAAAAAGAAAAAAGGAACGTTTGTATGCAAATGGGAATTAATAGCCTCCGGCGTATTATGTAATGATTTTGTGTCAATGTTAATCGTGTGCACACGGTAAATCATTTAGGGAAATACAACATTGGTCGATTTGTTTGATTTCGATGGGATTCGAAATTGATCGTAATTATTTGTAAATATAGGATTCCTCCTCGCAGTATTGAAAGAAAGTAATTGCCGTAATTTCTTTGAATATGCGTTCAAGAGAGAAATGTACAATTATCATAATAACGACAAAAATATGTAGTAATATTTGATAATAATTTAATATTGATATTTAATATTAATATATCTATCATTTTCTTGTTTTGTTGCAATTGAACTGTGAATTTTTGAAAATCAAACAAAGCAGGAAAAAATTCACTTATACAGCATCATACGAATACATTTTACACATCTTTTTGTATCGCAGGTATACGCCTCTTTATTGTCACGCAATATAAATATTTAAAAGTACAACAAACGTGCATGAAATACATGCAAATACAAACAGTATTTAATTGAAACGTCTTAAATATTTTAAATATTATATGTACGAAACTCCATTAAAACTCCTAGTAGTCTAAATAATACGGTGGATTAATTTCAACGAAATGAGAAAATAATAAACATTCCAATCGGGGTGAATTGTAACTGTTTTAACAAACTACGTGTGCTTACAAACGTCGTGCAAACTTCGACGATGTCGTAAAATTTGACTAGTAATGCAAATGGATTGACCCCCTCCCCTCCCCCCCCTCCTAAATATCCGAAATTTCTCCTCCGGAATAATTAGCAGAGTCGTCTTTCGCCGCAGTGATACGCGAACCGCGTGTCACGAGCACTTAGCTCTCTCTATCTCGAACGAGATTAATCTTGCCGGGGGGGTTGGAAACGGGTGGCGTGGTGGTCCCTCTCCCATCTAGAGATGGCGAGAAATCACGTTTCGCTTTTTCTTTGGAACAAGCTGCTTCCTGAATGCGAAACGCTGACCCCAAAGAATCGACGGTTCGTCCTTGCCACGGTGGCTCGTATCTACACTGGGTGTCCATAAAGTCTGTTTGCAATTTGAAAAATTTATCACAAAGGCAAATGAAGAGACAGATAGTGGAAATTATTGCAAATTGAGACGTATATATTTGTGGGATGGGCAGATTTTGGGAAAGAGCCCAGAACTTTCTCCAGTGCCCAATAATTGTAGCCAGATGACCCAAGTGGCGTACCATGCGCTGTAGAGAAAGTTAGGCCTGAGACTTGGGAATGTTTATGGTCAGCCCTCCAGGTCTAGAATTTAAGATATTAAGGGCATGGATGCGTTTGTGTGCATGTGTGTATGAATGACGAATTTTCGTGCAGATGAGGAAAAGGGCAGAGAGTTTCGAGCAGTCAGAGAGAATAGAGTGAGTTGAGAGTTGCGAGTCTAGCGAGTTTAACGAGTAAATATAGCAATTAAGAGAGAGTAGTATAAACTTCATTTTCAAACCACCATTAAACGAAATTTCTTATTTTTAACTTTGTTAAACAACCATCTTTCATACTAAAATTACTGCAAATTGGGGTCTCAAGTCGTGATTCATATTTAAGTCTTTTTTGCCTCATTTAATACACCTCTATGTGGGTACTATGTTAGTTGCACGAAGCACATCAAGACAGTATATGAGATTAAATTATTTTGTTATTTCATGTAAAATATTGTTCTTTACTACGCGAATCTACGTTAGAGGAAATAAACGAATGTGCGAGGTTCAAAAATTATGTCGATTTACTATAAAATTAAAAATAACATTATACAATTATAAATATGAATTATTAAATTAAAAACAAAATTATAAGTATAAATTATAAAATTAAAACTAAAATTATAAATATAAAATTATAAAATTATAAATATAAATTATAAAATTAAAAATAAAATTATAAGTATAAATTATAAAATTAAAAATAAAATTATAAATGCTATAATATTTATTATAATAAATTATAAAATTCATAACACGCATGATTCTCCATTATTAAACTTTATTAATGAATATATAAAGTTATAAAGTAAGTTTCACACCTAAATTCAAAACAATTATTTGCAGAGGTTGAACATGCACCGATGGGTTAGGTTCAAAAAAATTGAAAAGTCGATCACTTTGGCCTATGGAACTGGCCTCAAATAATAATCATGTTTGACGTGAATGAATCACGAAGAACAACAGATTTCCACTTACTCATTACATTTTCTGATTATCTCGGATGAGTTCGCCTAGTTGTGCTGTTCGATGGAATGATTTTAATCAGTTCAAGAACGCAGCTAAGAGAAAACGAACGTAACCGAAATTACGTGGATCGATCGATCTAGTTATTTCGTGTTTCGTTGATCGGGCGTCTCGCAGCCGCGATCGAAACTTTCGCGAGTCAGAGCGAGGACCTCGGACTGGCCACTCTTACACCGAGTTCTAGCTGACTTGCACGACTTCTTCGACTTCGTCGGGGCGTTGTCCCACTTACCAACTTCCCTTCGAGTCTCCGATATTCGCCTCCTTTCCCGATGCAGACGTGAGTAAATGAACGAAATCACTTCCGCTTCAACTGCTCTCGCTGAATCGTTGCTAACTCTCCTACGACTCGAGTTTCCTTTCCTTTTTCCCTTTCTTGGAGATGACTTCTTTATGGTTTCGAAGGTCGTCTTTATTTTTTTCTTTTTTCTGTTTGATTTATGATTTCTTTTTTGTCTGTTAGAGAAGTATCAGATTATGCGCGTAGTAAATTTTTTCAATGCAGACGTTTACGCGAGTAAATCGACGAAATCACTTCCGCTTCAATTGCTTTCGCTGAATATTTTGCAAACTTTCCTACGACTCAAGTTTTTGCTATTTTTTTGTATTTTTTTTTTTTTTTTTTTTTTGGAGACGAGACATTTTTTTTCTTTTTTTGCGGGACGATGACACGTACATATGTAAGTATTTTATCATATTTTAGCTGGAACAATGAAATGATATTTCACAGGTCAAAGAATTTCTAAAGTAATAGTTTAGTTTTATAACTAGAAGTGTCATAAAATACACATGCAGTTTAAAAATTTTATTATCTACAACAAAACGTTTTGAAACAAATACCAATAGGTACAAGTACAAGGTACTATGTTTTAACTGAAGGAATGAAATAATATTTTATAGATCGAGGAAGTATTACTATATCAATGTTATAAAATGCGGTTTAAAAATTTCATTCACCTACGATGAAATGTAACATCGGACGTTAAAAGTAAATATTAAAAATGACAAATGTCGGCAAGACATTTTTACGTCTGGGATTATTTGTTCTTTGAAGAATTTTATATTGACGAAGAAGAGTCAGTAATTAATGAAATTAATTCTACAGAGATTTTTAGTTATCTCTCAAGTATATTGATAAATTCATTTATTATATTTGTTTACAGATTGCTTGCCATATGTGGATAAATTTATTTATCAAATATACATATAGAGACTACAGAGTTTAGTTATCTCTGAAGAGAAGCGCATAAATAAACATTCACTCTTTCAAAAATATAACTCTCGTTCAATCTGACAGTGAATTTACAAGTAAAACTTCAATTCTATTTCAAATGAACATTTAGAAGATTCATTTTATAGATGGATATTGTTTGTTTGATTTCCTCCGAAAAAACGTCACGTATAATCAAAATATGAATTCTACTTCGTAAAATTACCCAACTAACTTAACACATGGAGCAGAATTAATTCACATGTATAGAATTAAATTAATATTTTTCTCTTTATATATATATATAATATATATATAATAATAATAAAATAATATATAATATATATAAATAATATAATATATATATATATATATATTTTTCTCTTTATACATTTTATAATAATTCATTCTTCAAATTGTATTGTCCTTTGTCTCCGTTCATTCTCTTTTACTTCCAACGCTCCTAATTTTTTTAAGTACCATTCTCTCTGCGTTGACATTTTCGAGACATTTTTTGACTTTTATCTCCACGCTCCATCCGCGTAATTCGAATTTTATCCACGCGATTCCATAAATGTCGAGTTTATCGAAAATTGTCGCGGATGACAAAGTAGAAATAATCGTTTATATTCCGTTTCTAGCACTTTGCACCTTTCGTTATGTACGTATGTGCGCGAACGTATGTCAATAAAAAAAGGCGGATCGCTCGGAACAAAGTAAATT